>OY757927.1:93455923-94055923 GCA_963585895.1 Sepioteuthis lessoniana
ATTTGTTTGCTCACAGTCTAAATCGTTTCAAGTATGCCTTACTCAGTGATGTTGACTCTCAGTCACTGCATTCTTGTGTCTTTTAGATAAAATAGGATTGAGTTGGCCTAGCAGGTTGAGTGTTCGCAAATGGTCCGGGAGACCGGGGTTCAATCCCAGGTTGAGTCATACCAAAGACTCAAAAAATGGTACTTGATGCCTCATTGCTCAGTATTATAAGGTAAGGATTAAGGGTAAAGTGGAGCAATCCAGGGAAAGGAGTAGTGCCCTCCCCTACACCTTGATGTAGTAGCAATTGAGAAGGGAGCCTTCGGGTCTTCCTTGACTACGGTCGCTAACTTTACTTACATACACGCACACACACACACACACATATATATGCATATATAGATATTATATCTATATTACATATTTTACTAATAAATAATAAGTTTCTTAATGATGAATTCGACAATATAGAAACATCTTTTGCACAACTTCAATATCCCAAATCCTTTATATAATGTGCTAAAATAAAAGCTCACAAAATCTGCAAATGTGAATGTTTACAAAAAACTTCTGACTGATTTTTCCATAAATAATTTATTACACAGAAATATTATTTTACCCAACAATTAAACCAAAAACATAATCGAAAAAAACTTCGGAATCAAAACAGTTGCAAACTACTCAAAAATAATAATATAATCAATAATGGAATAACAATACCCGCATTAAATCTGCTGTTGGGGTTTACGTTACCCAATATCTAGATTGTAATAAAAAAAAATACGTGGATGGAACATTCCGTAAAATTCAAAAACGAATTTACGAATACAAAAAAGGATTTGATAAAAGGAAATGTAAATAACGTTATGGTCCGACATAATTAAGAAACTAATCAAAACTTTAAAGATTCCAAAACATTAGTTTAAATACATAAAAAAAAAACGCTTGAAGATTATTGAATCATTTCTTACAACGACATTTTAAAACACAGTCCCGGCTTTTTCAACTTATCTCCTTATTTAGTCAAATTAATTACAAAGTCGAATACATATATAGAAGGAAATACGTTGGTTTTTTTAAATGAATTTCGAAAACTAATTACATCAAACAGTTTTGAAATAAGATGCCACTAATGAAAATAAAATGTTGAAAACCTACTCATTTTTACGTTTCAGTTTAAAAATTGAAAATTTAATTAAACATAATTCAGAAAATAAAACATAAATTTAAATGTGCTGATGATGATTTAATGTAAAAACCGGAACGTTTAACATTGGTAAAAATTCAGTTATAAATAAAATCATCTGAATACTTTATTTTTTCATATTTCTATATTCACATAGCTGTATATGAATATATATGTATAAATGTATATGTATATTGTTACGTGACATCAATACCCACCTAACCCTAGTATAGCCACAGACTGCTTATAAAGGTTAGCCAATAAGATGGCCTGTATTGAAAGTGGTTTACGAAGTTTAGACAAGAATTACTCTTCCCCAACCCAGACCAGTTTCGCGGAAAAGAGACATCGAAGTCACGTTTTGAATATGGAAGCCGATGATTGGAAAAAAGGTGGCACTTGTCAAAGTTATATTTTTGCGCGCCAGAAATACGAATTGAAGAGAAAGGCAGTTGGTGTGAAGACTTCAAACAGATAGTAAGTTGGCCGGGCAAAGAAAGAAATAATATAGCCAACTCACTGAAGGCGAATAACCGCCATACAGATCAAGATTGAAGAAAACCTTTGGAAGAAAAGAAAAGAAGAGAAAATCCTAAGATTCATCTTGAAGCCGTTCATGAGCACAGCGATGATAATTGAAGAACGAATGAACTTTGAAAAGAAAATAACTGACTAGACTTTCTGTCGATATCAAAAAGTGAAAGAAAGTAAATGTAAAAGAAAAAGAAAGATATTTGTGAAGTCTCCGACGAGACAATGAACTAAAATAGAAAACATCAAAACTGGGATAAGTAAAAGGCTGTTAGATAATTTCCTCTGCTCTAATATATTATAATCGAATACTCTAATGAAGCTGTTATATCTACCCTCACGCATCATTGCACATAACAAACATTAGATTTGTTTATTTTATATGTTTTGATCCTCTTTGTCATTCGCATTTAGCGAATAAAAATTCTTGTTATATAATTCCGTGAAATTGTCTTCGGTTCGCCTCTTTGTGAATTTCTTTCTCATTTTTACTTTTAATGTGTTGGGAACAATTTCGCAAGATGTTGAATGAATATTTCATGTGAACGATATTTCTATGTTTAACATATTTGGAGTCCTGTCCGGGATATATTTCTATTTGTGCTTGTAACGTATTTGGCGGACCATCCGGAGATTTATATTTAAGAATTCGACTGGGAATTATTTATATTTCTAACGTATTATTTATATTTCTAATGTATATCTATATTCCGGAATTTTATATTTAAGGTTTTGTCTGTAAATTTATGTAGAGGATTTCGTTCACGCGTTTTGACAACATCTCAGTTCGTAACAATATGAATATTGTTACGTGTCAGAGAATTCTTTCGGCGAATGGAAAATAAAAACCCTTTTAGGACTCACATGTGATAGCCCGTCGATGTCTAATATATTCTCCAGAGATCCAATAACAAATACATAAGAAAAGAAAACAAAGAAAGAAGACAGATATCCATTAGGCTAACCTCGGATTTTTGAGGAATTAAGACGGACAAAATCCAATATCATAACAAGGAACCAGAACATTTTGTTACAAAACAACAAACGTTAAGAAGAGCATTAAGGGCGGAAGGTTTTATCAAAGAAGGTTACTTTTTATTGAAATGATACATTTAAATAATCTTGTTGCGGAGCCGATAAGCGTGTCGACTCCGCAAAGTATTTAAGGGTTACGCGCGTGCGAATGTGTGTGGACAGCCAAAGACAATGAAGGGAGACAGAAGGCGAGATAATAGATACAACAAACGTGACGATTTTATTGCCGGAATTACAAACGTGTATGTAAATGTCCGTGGCGGTTGTATGTAGTCTTCAGCTAGGATGGGTTACGTCGTTAGCTGGTATGGTCGCGTTGTAGATGTAGTTGTGCGCAGCTGGACGTTTGACGAGGGTAGCTGGCGTAGGTCGAGTCGTGGAGATACAGCTAGATGTTTGATGCTGGTAAGCTGAGATCGGTCGAGGCGTTCGATGTAGTTGGACAGTCGTCGCGGGCAGCTGAGGTCGGTCGAGTCGTTGCGGAAAGCCGAAATCGGTCGCTGGTAAATCGATGTTCCGGTTTTGACATTTCGTTGGTATGGTCGAGTCGTGGTTGCTTGCTCGTAACAGCGAGTCGTTACGTGAGCTAGTTGTTGCAATGCTAGTGTAGTCCGTAACAGCGAGTCGTTACGTGGACTAGATGCTGCATTGCTAGGGTAGTCCGTAACAGCGAGTCGTTACGTGGACTAGATGCTGCATTGCTAGGGTAGTCCGTAACAGCGAGTCGTTACGTGGACTAGATGCTACATTGCTAGGGTAGTCCGTAACAACGAGTCGTTACGTGGACTAGATGCTGCATTGCTAGGGTAGTCCGTAACAGCGAGTCGTTACGTGGACTAGATGCTGCATTGCTAGGGTAGTCCGTAACAGCGAGTCGTTACGTGGACTAGATGCTGCATTGCTAGGGTAGTCCGTAACAGCGAGTCGTTACGTGGACTAGATGCTGCATTGCTAGGGTAGTCCGTAACAGCGAGTCGTTACGTGGACTAGGTACTGCGTTGCTGGGGCAGTCCGTAACAGCGAGTCGTTACGTGGACTGCATTGCAGGAGCGTCGTGGTCGGTAGATCGATATCCCGGTTTTGACGGTACGTTGGGTTAACCGGGGGTGTATCGATCAGGTTGCTAGCCCGTAACAGCGAGTCGTTACGTGGGCCAGATGTTGCGTTGCTGGGGTAGTCCGTAACAGCGAGTCGTTACGTGGACTAGATGCTGCGTTACTGGGGCAGTTCGTAACAGCGAGTCGTTACGTGGACTGCATCGCCGTTCGAATTCCCGTATTACTTTTATCGTATTCGGGGGGAATTGATTTATGTATTGTCCATAGTTGTATGTATCCCTAGTATTTTCTGCCCGACTTTGGGCCATCATCAGGGGAGGATCTATTACAAAAGTGATGTAACTGTTTATAGATCCTACCCTGATGATGGCCCAAAGTCGGGCAGAAAATACTAGGGATACATACAACTATGGACAATACATAAATCAATTCCCCCCGAATACGATAAAAGTAATACGGGAATTCGAACGGATCCAGAAGAAAATATGTAGACATAAAATGCCTGTTATGTTTAATGAAATTTGCATTATTAACGAAGAAATGCTGCTTAAATATATATATATATATATATATATATATATATATATGCTGCTTATATATATATATATATATATATATATATATATATATATATATATATTGCGTTTGTGTATGTGACACTGGAGACTGGAGAGGATTAATCGAAAGTGAAAGTAAGCGATGGATTTGAAAGAGGTTGTATTCTTTTTCAAATCTAAGGTGCTGGACAAAGAAAATATTTTGGAAGCCTGGAAGGTAAAATGACTTAGACAAACAATTAAGCTCAGTAAAAAAAATACCATCTTGGTTGTCTCGGAAAATATCAGAGCGGAGCAAATGTTGGAAAATGTTCAGGATGGACATTTTGATAAGAAAATCTTAATTGCTTAATATTTTCTGAACAAAGAAAATACTTGGAGACCTAAATAGGTAAAATGTTTTAGCAGGCAGGAAGGGCTCTCTGGATAGTCTCTAAAGTTGAAGGAGGGGGAGAGAGAGAGAGAGAGAGACGTAGGGTTGTTTAAATTAGAAAAATGTCCAAGAGTGGACAATCGGATTGGAAAATGATTGATGCTTAATATTTTGGGACCTCCTCTTCGTCTACCCATTTCTAAAATCAGATTATTTTTAGTTTCTTTTTTTATTGCATATCGACCTTATTTTATGTCGAAGTTGCCCTTATAGGAGAACAGCAGTGGTACTATTTAACACATAGCTCAAGGGTATTAGTTCGAAAATGAACCTAATAGCGTGACTGGAGTTCGAACTCGATTACTTCGAGGCCACAATCTAACACTTTAGCCATTACGCTACGGAGACTCCCTCAAAATCAGATTCGTCACGAAAGACAGTTGTGTTCGCTCAGTCCAATATAGAGAGAGAGTGTGAGCAATAAAAGTGCTTTAATACCCTGGTCATACCAAGTATAAGTAAGAGATACAAATCAGAGTAGGTTGAGTTGAAAGTGTGGATCCTGTTAAAATGAGTTTGGACAATTTCCCAAATTTGATAAAACTGTTTCTAAAGAAAATTGGAATAATAAAACTCGGATGAGAAATTGAAATTAAGTATGAAAACATGACTGAGCCCCATACTTAGCAAATTCCCTCTCCAGTTGAAAAGCGAATTCAAAATAAGCTAGAGATTTTGACATCTCCTCAGTTAATTCGCCACTGCTGTTGGAATCCACGTCAGTTCCTGAACCCGAGACCTTGGGCCAGCCTCCAAACACTGAAGACTTGACTAACAGTTAGGCCATTTACAATTGTCTTGCCGTTTTCATTGTCAAATAACAAAGACAGTAATGAGAAGGGTTAAAACTACTGTATACAAAAAACGAATTAAACAAAAGGTTTGGTTTGGTTTGGTTTTATGGTATATCAATCATGGTAGGTTACTTAATGCCAAATCAATTTTTATACATATAAACATTTCTATTTCAAGCAATTCAGTTTAGCATAAGTACATTGTTTAGTTCTATTTGACCCATAGATAGGACCCTTTCAGGTGCTACTCCTCCGAGCCAGAGTGAACCTGGGAGCGATGGCAATGAAGGGGTACTCCGCATTTCCCAAAGCTCCAGCATTTCTGGAGCCTCACTATTTTTTAGCGTCAAATCCAGGACACTCATAGAGGGAGTCTTAACTCTCCGCAGAGATGCAGTCGGTGTATTCTGCCGCCTCAGCCGACTGGGTCATAAACAAAAGGAGTTGTTTCATTCCGTTTTTCGTGTCGGAGAATTACTATTTACAATTGACCGTCGACTTGTTCATCGCTTCAGTGACTTCATCAATTGAACTTCTCTCCTTCTGTGATCAAAAACAGAAAATGAGCAGAGAGGACGGATGGTCGTGAAGAACCCTGACCTAGTCAACCCAAGTGGAACTGTGCCCGATAAAAGCAAAACACTAAAGACACATCTAAAAGTAAGGGGACTGCTAGGTGGTGACCACCGAATTCCGAAGAACATAGAGACAGTCAATACTAGAGGAGAGCAAACCGATGGTCATCAAGCGACGACATTATTTGTTTGCCGAGCGGTGTCCTACCAGTTACATTATTTGGTTACCGTTTGACCAGTGAGTTATATATATATATATATAAGTATAATTATATTGGTGTGTATAAGTATGTAACATATATGTACATATACTTAATACGTATATATATATATATATATATATATATATATACGGGGTTCAATTCCAGGTCGTCATACTAAAGACTCAAAAAGTGGTACTTGATCCCGCCTTGATTAACACTTAGCATTATATAGTACGGATCTAAGGTAAAGTGGAACAATCCCGGTGTTATATTTTGACCTCCGACCCGGCCCAAAAATACTATTCCAAGGTAATACACCGGAAGGAAGTGACACATTCCAACGGCCAGTAATCGAAAGAGATCGCGTGGGCGGATTAAGGCTTATGATATGGGAAAAGGTGAAGGTCCCATTGTGCCATTACAGTCATGCACCGGAAGAGAGTAACCTCTGAACTGCATGACAGTTATTTCCGCTTGATGACGATTAAACATTCGATTTCAAAGATCCAGTAGGCGATCGTGTGGGCGTTGAGTTATTATTTAACTCAGTTGAGTTTGGGTCCCAAAGCAGTTGCCAGCAGACTCCCAGAGGGTTAGAGACGAGATGTAGGGAAGGCCACACCCGACCGAGGGGTACCTCGGAAACCCCCGATGCAGTTGCCAGCAGAATTCCAGACAGCTAGAGACCAGATGTGGTAGGGAAGACCACACCCGACCGAGGGGGCCCTCGGAAAAGCCCCGATGGAGTGGACCCCAAGACCACTGGTTGAGCATCTAAGAGAACAAGAAAGACACAACGTGACGGTCATAACAGTGGGGTCAAAATATGAAGTTTATGTTCGGTCTCCAGCATCCTCTCACATGCAAACCCTTAAACAACCCTTTCAAACCCTTGCAATAAAGTGAGAGGTGAATATTTTTCTAAAGAAGTCCTTCCTGCGTCTTTATCATGCGTTTTCCTTCCTGCGTCTTTATCGTTGTGTCGCTGTGGATGACTATATAACACAGGGAATAGAGTAGTGCCTTGCCCTACACCTCGGCGTAGTAGTTGATGAAAAGGGACCCTTCGGGTTGCCCTCGACTACGGTAGCCAACTTTGCTTTTATATATGTAAATATATGAATATATATGAATATACATTTGTATATATATCTGCATGTATATGCATATATGTGTATTTATGATCATGAGTATATATACGTGTATATATATATATATATATATATATGTATGCATATAGACGTACTTATATATGTGCATATATATCTATATGTATATATGTGTATACATCTAAGCATATTTGATTAAATCATAAAGACACATTTTGTCTATATAATTTTATTAAGATCCTTTCAAGGTTCCTGACAAGACTCTAATTTAATTTAACATAGAAATCATAACACTCCCACGGTTAAAAGACTGAAAGTACCTTTCCTCAGAAATTTTATCGTTCTCCTGAGACACGTGTGTACATAAAGAGAAATTCCATAAACCAATCGTCGTTCAGTCTTAGTATATTTCTAGGATCGGCTAACCTGGATTAGGGATGGATAAGGATAATATCCAGAGGCAACATCTCGGTAGTAACTGCCACGTCGAGATCTCCCTCGTCCACGGTTGGTGGTGCTGATATTTGGCCAATTAGTTCTCTTCGATTTGACCTTAATCTATTGCCATTTGAAGAGAAATTTATCAAGAGCCATTACTGTGTCAACAGAATCCTTGTCAGCAAACTCCACAAAGGCAAACCCTTTGGGATGTCCTGTATATTTGTCACAAAGGACGGTAACTATTTACTGAACCATATCCATGAAAGTGTTGTTCAAGTTCTTCTGCAGTGGCACCATAATCAACATTGCCAACAAATATAGATTTTTGGTCCGCTTCCATCTTTTCTTCAAGTGTGGGGAAGCTGAAAGACGTGGCATTATTCATATTCATTTGTTTTTCAACTTCATTCTACTTCGTCTTCCATTTCTCAAACTCGAGCTTAAGCTTGCAGGCACTATTCCTGTCATTATATCTTTCTTGTTCAGGATTGATTTTGATGTCTGCTGTCTTTCTCCTCGTTTGGATGGAGATATGATGGCTATTTTAAACCCGGCTAAATTATTTCCTATTATCATATCAACGTTATCGATTGGTAGTTGATCAATAATCCCAATCTCTACTGTTCCTGTTATCCATTTTGATTTTAGGATCATTTGGTGGATAGGTATTTTTATGGGTTTATCTCCTATGCCCCTTATATTGATTCATTTGCCAATCATCACGCTCATCCCATTTGAAGGTCGGCTTTTTAATATCACTGACTGCGTCGCTCCAGTGTCTCTTAAAATCTTAATTGTCTGTGACCTCCCTCTACTGTCTATATATGAAAGTTCTCCAGTCGATAAATACGGTTTGTAGTCTTCTAGTGATCCCCTTCTTGAGATTACTCCTTGAGGCGTGCCCTGGCTTTATTCGTTATTGAGTGGGTTTCCACAATTTCTGGAAATGTGTCCTACCTTCCCACAACTGAAACACCAAATTAGAGGCTTTTCTCTCTCGTTTGGGGATTATCACTCACGCTTATATTTTCAAGTGGCACACTGTTCTTCCTGTGGTTACTATTTTGCTTACTATGCATTTCCACATGGCTGTGCCAACTTTCCTATGTTTTGTGCGTCAGGACATATTCATAAGCTAAAACCGCTAATTCCCGTGCAGTTCCGACGTTTTTCTCTTCCACGTACAGTTTAAGCAGTCATCTCCCACTCCTGATGAACTCCATCAATCGAAGAATATCTCTTTTTGCTTGAAGAATTCTGTGAATGTTCTCTATCTCAGCTCTGACCATAATCCTTGCCTTTACTAATTCCATCAGCATCGATGATAATTCCTGTGATTCTACTCGTAGCTTTTCAAGCACCTCCTCCTTAAATATATCGTTGTTGACCATAAGTTCTGCAATTACTCTTATGAGATTCGACTTCTTCATTGATATTTTAACATCTAGCGGCAGATTTTGTCCAATTAAGAACGTCTCGTCTTCATTTTCACTAGCTGCCCCATAGATGGGTTTTCGAGAAATTCATCCACCGTTGGCATTCGCTCCCCCACTTATACCC
This sequence comes from Sepioteuthis lessoniana, assembly GCA_963585895.1. Lineage (NCBI taxonomy): Eukaryota > Metazoa > Mollusca > Cephalopoda > Myopsida > Loliginidae > Sepioteuthis > Sepioteuthis lessoniana. The sequence continues at coordinate 93,465,394 of OY757927.1, forward strand.
TCGGCTTTGCGCACGCTCTCTTTTTTTTAAAGAATCCTATACGATCCCCCAATTCTATGTTACGGTCAGGTAAGGAATATTCTGAAATCAATGCGGAATTCTAACCGATAAGAATTCCTGTATCCCAACCTCATTCATTAGTCGTAAAAAGAAAAATAAATATTTTCTGTATGGCCAGCGGGCCGGTTAAAAGACTCTAATATTGGATAGTGCTTCGAGAGAAAAGATGCAATATACTCAAAGCGAGAGAGAGAGAGAGAGAGAGAGAGAGAGAGAGAGAGAGAGAGAGAGAGAGAGAGAGAGAGAGAGAATAATATAACCGAATGGAAAAAACCCAACTGAACTTTTTGAGCAAAAGACAAGGAAATTAGAAGAAAAGGAAATAAGAAAAGAAAAGGAAAGGAGAAAGGAAAGAAGAAGAAAGAGAAAGAAGAAGACAATGAAATAAGAAAAGGAGAAAAGAGAAGAAAATAAGAAGAAAAGGAAATAAAAAGAGAAGGAAATAAAAAGAGAAATAAGAAAAGGAAACAAGAAAAGGAAATAAAAAGAAAAGAAAAAAAGAAAAGGAAATTAAACGAAAAAAATTGTCTGTGATAGAGGACGTAAAGTAAAACACGGAGAGTGGGTCAGTCTAACTGCTTTCGTCGCCGAGTTAAACATTTTTTTTTCTAATCGAATGTCCTTTTGTCCTTTTCTTTTCAACAGGCTGCACGTCCTCTGCATATCCGAGATTCTTCCTTTTTTTTTTTGACCGCACGTCTAATGGTAAACTTTTTACGTCCTAGTTTTTCTTTTTAAACTGCTAGCGCTTTCAAAAGTTCTTTTTGTCTTTTGGGTGGGGGGAGTTCTCCTGAAATGCAAAGTGAGAAAACTCTTTTGTTTCTTATTTTTTCTTGAAGTGTAATGGGCCCCCCTTTTTTGCAAGACTCGTACACAACTTAATTTAATTTAGCATAGAAATCATAACAATGTCTATATGTATACATAAGTATATATGTATGCATACACACATATATATAAACACAAAAGTAAAAGTTCGCTCACCGGATGGGGATGCAGACTTTTTTGACATTGTCGAAGGTGGATTGTAATGGGACACATTAACCTCATACTTGTTCATAATCTGCCTAGACTACGTACATCGAAATTTAATGGAAGAAAATGGCTTTTCTCTGGAAATGACAAGAAGCAGACGATACCTCGCACAAACTATTACGGACACGGACTACGTTGATGACATAGCGCTTTTGACAAATACAACAGCCCAGGCCGAATCCGTGCTGCATAGTCTGGAACGGGCATCAGATGGCATAGGCCTCCGTGAAAACGCAGACAAAACAGAGTACATGTGCCTTAATCAAAGAGGCGACATCTTCACACTAAAACTGAAAATAGTCGAGCACTTTCATAAGTGCTTGTGATGCATTCTAAAATAATGGAATACCAACATACCTGACCCAGAAGTTCTTACAAAGCAGGATGTATACCTACTGAGTCTCTCATCATAACGGCTCAAATACGGTGAGCAAGTCATGTGTGTATGATTGATGACAGACTTACGAAGCAACTCCTTTGTGTCTGCACCATAAGCCTTGGAGGAAGTATAATGATGGCCTAAAAATCAATCTTGTGAATACAAAGATAAATCTTGACATCAAGGGAAAAGCTGACATTGAGGAAAACTGAATAGAGAATCCCTGTGGATGATGGCTGTATCCGTTTTGAGAGGTAACGCATTGAATACGAAAACCTCAAGCGTTAACTTCGGAAGGGAACTACCTGTAATGCTGGTGAGAATGTAAATGGCTCAGATGTCAAACATGTGATCGGATTTTGCTCTCGAGCGCTGGATATGTCAGTAATCAAAAGTCTCATGAGAGGCAATATGAACACAAATTTCTCTCCAGGAACTGACAAAGTGACTTGCACAATTTGCCATGAAGTTTTTTTAGTCGTTTTCTGGTCTCAAGAGGCATACGAGAGTGCACAAAAATTAAATTCCACGAACTAATTGAAACGATCAAGTTGGCAGGGCGTCCTTTCTGTGTTACACTTGCTTCAGACTTTGTGGATCGGCAACAGGATTGATGAATCACTTGAAGGGATATGAGTAGAGGCGTATCGATGGTGAAAATGTGACTTTATGAAGGGCTGCAGAGATTTGTTAAATATTATGCAGTTGCCATGAAATCGAATATTCTGTTATTCTTTTATTTCACTATTTTATTTTTTATTTTATTTATTTATTTATTTATTTTTTTGCGATCAAATTTCATATTTCTCGCTCGAATTTGTTTAAAATTAGACAGCTTACTCTTAACAGTATATCAAATCTATATATGTAAATAATCTGGTATTTCATTCCTAATAATTTCAATTCATTTAATGATTTAAATATGTGGTAATTTCATTAAAGAATTCTCAATCACAAAATATTGGCCTAGAAAGAGTGAAACATTTGGTATTATGCATATTATCGTCCAGTATCATAAATGGCAAGAGTTAAGAATATGTCGGAGGCAAAAAAAGCCAACATTCATGTTTTGTGGGAAGTGGGTAGGATTCAAAACAAGGTAGCTCTCCAGGAGGGATGCTCTCAGTTTGGAATCTCGAAGATAAGACGAACTTGCAGAAAACGTTTCAACTGTAGTTCTAAACCCGAGACAAGTAAAGATGAACATCAACAGAAGAGGATTTTTATTTCCAATCGATTAGCCAATTGCAGTGAAATTTCCAAAGCCGGGAATGATGCTGGTGTAAGTGTATCTTCATCTATAACACTCAGGAAACTTTGGATATGACAGCAAAATACCGATTTCGAAGCCCTAGTAACATCATCAAAATTGTTCTGTTTATCAATGGAACTAGGTTATTTTCAGCGATGAATAAAAATTCTGCATTTCCTTCTGTGATTGTGGCATCTGCTTCAAACAAGAGATATGATGCCAAACGTGTACAAAAAGCGTAAAATCCCCTCAGTTTGTAAGGCAGCCACCGGTGTCGGAAAGAACTGCTGCTTGAAAAGATCTATTAATACGGCTGTCTATCAGGTTTCCCTAGATTATTTCCTTATTCCATACATTAAGGACTAGCTTGGGGACAATGAATTCCTCTTCAAGCATGACATTACTCCATCCAGACAGCAAAATCTACGAAAGAATAGTTCAGGGAAAAGAGTATACATGTTTTTGTTTGTCCAGCAAATACTAATTGAAATTTTTGGGAATTTCTCAAGAGGATATCAAGAAAATACTATCCATCAAATCTTGAAGAATTGAAGCGATTCATTAGTGATGTGTGGCCATTGGTATCACCGGAGACTTGCCATGATTTAATCGGTTCGTCATCAGAGCGAATGAAAGAAATAATAAATGCAAAAGGTGTTACAACAAAGTATTAAGTGGACAAATACAGTTCTTCAAAATTTTGTTCATTAACCAGTATTTTTCTTGATAAAACGCCCCAGCTTTTTAATCTTTTTGTTACTAGATATAACAATCTTTAAATTTGAAAAATTTCACATAACATAGAAAACCTGGTTTTTCTGTGAAATACTACCAGATTACTTTTATATATCAATTGTTAAGAGTAAACTGTCAAAATTTAAACAAATTCAAATAAGAAATATAAAAGTTATTAGCAAAACCTGTGTATTCCAATGAAAATGGGGTAGTATATATATATATATATATATATATATATATATATATATATATATATATATATATATATAAGTATTATTTTGTCCAGTTAAACCGGAGTTGGGAGTAATTCCATCAGGACAAGAAAACAATTCAAGAGTGAACATTTACATTTTCCTGGTAAAGAGCATAGCAGGATGGAAATAAATTTATAATCCTAATGTGACCGGTTTGTGTTTTTTCTTAATGAAAGTATATATATATATATATAGTTTAGTTTCTTTGTTTAATGGCATATCTACCTTCCTGGATTATTTAATGCCAAAGCCATCCTTGAAGAAGAACAGTAGTGATACTATTTAACCCATATCTGGAGAAATAAGGGGTTCATAACTTTTCCAAGGTTATTAATCCAAAAGTGAATGTTCTTATGTGATTGCAGTTCGAACTCGCTCACTTAGAGGCCGCAGTACAAGATTTTAGCCAAAACGCCTCGAGGAGCTGCCGTATATATATATATATATATATATATATATATATATATATATATATATATATATATATATATATATATATATATATTATGTTTTTGGTACATGATATATACATATATATGTACATATATTTTTGGCACATGATATATACATATGTATGTTTTTGGTATATGATATATACATATATATATATATCTGTATATATGTGTGTGGGTATGTATGTATATATACACATATATATATACATATACATATATATATGTAAGTATACATATATATATATATATATATATATATATATATATATATATATATATATATATATATATATATATATAAGGAAAGCAAACGTCTTGCCATAGCTGTGCCGCAACCCAAACAAGGTGCATGTACTAGGTGGGAAAACACCAAGGACAGGACTATCACATAGAGCGATATCAAGCAAATGTAGCCTAAACAATTAGGTTTCCTCATTAAGGCAGTTTACGACATATTACCTACACCAGTAAATTTAAAACTTTGGGGGTTAAGTACATCTAACCTTTGCAAAGCATATGGGAAGTTTGCTAACCTCAAACACGTCCTAACTGGATGTCAGTATTCCCTAAGAAGTTATACGAGGAGACATAATGAAATCTTAGGGATTATTACTGAGATTGCAAAAATGTGTGGTGAAACTGCCAATGAAATTTCATGTATAAAGACAAATATACAATTTGTTAAAGAAGGAAACGTTTCGAAAACTCCACATAGAAATAAAAGGCACAAACCAACATTGCTTGATGGTTGCACGGACTGGCGCGTTATTGCTGACGTAGACCGACAACTTGCTTTTCCAACGGAAATAGCATCAACTCGCCAGCGTCCAGATCTCGTCATTTGGTCATTTAATTCAAAAAAAGTTATCATTGCAGAATTAACGATCCCTTTCGAGACCAACATCGACTGGGCGCATCAGCGGAAATTGGAAAAAGTACGAAGACCTACGTGAACAGTGTACTAAGAATGACAGGTCAACAGACATATTTCCTCTTGAGATTGGATGTCGAGGTTTTATTTCGAACGCAACCTCTACATTTTTAACCAAAATCAGACTTACACCAACAAAGAAGAGGGAATATATATAAAAGATCCAAAACAAGGCTGTAACTGCATCTGAACGGATATGGCATTCGTACAGATTAAACACCATCCAATAAAGTCTGGTAGTATTGTGAGATACTGCTGGGGCGCCCTGGGTTAGTGGTAATGATGCTTCGGCCCCGAAACCATACCTGAACCCAGGATCATCATCTGATGAAGACTTTACTGGACGCAAACTGCTTCTTTGGCGGCAATTTTTCTATATAATTTTTTTTCATATATACATATATATATACATATATATGTATATATATTTTTGGTACATGATATATACGTATATATGTATTTGGTACATGATATATACATATATATGTATATATTTGTACATATATATCTGTCGGTATGTATATATATATATGTATATATATGTTAATGTATTTAAGCGGCTGACTTTGACGAAAAACCCCCCAGAAGAATGAACGATTCGGAACTTTGATAATTTACTTCTTCGATTTTGCAACGCCAAATATATACAAAACACAATAAAGATGGACAAAAGGCTACATCCTCCCCTTTCCTAAGAAAGATGACCTCGGAATCACCCAGAACTACAGAGGCATAACTCTTACTTCTATAGCGGCTAAGGTTTATAATGCTTTGCTTCACAATCGCATCAAACCTGAAATTTAGAAAGTTCTTTGGAAAAATCAGAACTGTTTTCGGAGAAATCAAACCAATCACAGTTTCTAACAACCTGTCGAATCATAGAAGGAATTTATGCAAAAAATCTTGAGGCAACACTATTGTTTGTAGATTTCCCCCACACAGATGAAAGATGGAGCAAATATTTCTAGTTCATGATCTCCCCAAAGAAACAGTTACAGTTATTATGATGCTCTATAGAAGCACGAAAGTCAAGGTTCGCTCTCCGGATGGAGACACAAACTTCTTTGACATAGTTGTTACATTAGCACCATATCTATTTATAATCTGCCTAGACTACATACTTAAAATGTTGATTGATCTAATAAAAGAAAATGGCTTTACACTAAAAAAGGCAAGAAGTAGACGATATCCCGTAGAAACTATTATGGACGTAAACTATGCAGATAACATAGCGCTTCTTGCAAATACCCAAGCTAAATCCCAGCTGCCTAGCCTGGAGGAGGCAGCAGATGGCATTGGCCACCACGTAAACGCAGACAAAACCAAGTACATGAGTTTTGATCAAGAGGGAGCCATCTCCATTCTAAATGGCGGTCCTCTGAAATTTTACGGCAGCAGCATCTCATTTACTGAAAGTAATGTTATTATGCACTTAATGAAGGCAGGGACTACTATCCATAGGTTATCAATCATATGGAAGTCTGATGTATTCGATAAAATAAAAAAAAGATTTCTTCCAAGCAGCAGTTGTGTCAATCCTATTGTAGGGATAATAGCACATGAACGCTGACAAAACGTATCGAGAAAAAGCTAGACGAGAACTGCTCAAGAATGCTTCGAGCTATATTTAACAAATGCTGGAGGCAACACCCCACAAGGCCACTTACCCCCTATCTCTAAAACCATCTAAATAAGACGAACAAGACATGCAGGACACTGCTGGAGAAGCAAATGCGAACTCATAAGTGGCGTTCTTCTATTGACCCCTTCATATGGACGTGCCAGGGTTGGCCTACCAACATGAACTTGACTGTTCTGTGCGGACACAGGATGTAGTCTGGAAGATCTGCCGGCATGATAGGGACGGGTGGAGAGAGAGAGAGAGAGAGAGAGAGAGAGAGAGAGAGAGAGAGAGAGAGTCAGAGTCAGGGAAATCCGTGCTAGCAGCGTGACTTGATGATGATGATGATGATGTTAATGTGCACATATTTATTTGTATATGTATGTATATGCATATGTTAGTATATATATATGTTTATATGTAAATATGTATATGTATATATATATATGCATATATATGTATATGATTATATATGTATTGTATATATATAAATATATAAGTATATATATATTTACATATATTTATATATATGTATATATATGTATGAATATGTATATCTATATGTTTATACATATATATATATATATATGTATATATTTGTTTGTATGTATATGTATATATATGTATATGAATATATATGTATGTGTATGTACATATATGAATCTAAATATTGCTTCAAAAAAGTGATTGCTTGGTGTTAAGAACGTTTTAAAATCATAAAAACGAATTGAAATCCTTAAAAAGAGGACCTTTTCTTTCGGTCATTTCTCTTCAAAAAATTGTCAGTGACAATCGATTTTGTACAAGAGGAAGTTAGCATCGGATGGTAACCAAAGGAATTTTCCAGGAGGGGTGAAGAAAAACCAATTGAAAAAAAATTCTGTAAGCCAGCAGAGTTGGTACTGGTAATGGTGTTTTATCTGATGGTCCGAGAAGGTTATCAAAAAGCAATGGAGTATAGGATTGCTTTTGGATACAGAACTCCAGTTTGTATTTTTTCATAAATGATGCTTCCAGAATGGATAGCTACAGTTCATTTGTTGATGTTTTCAAGATGGTAAACATAATGGGACAGTATACGCACGCGCAGATCTGATTGGTCAATAAATGGCGACCAATGACAGAAGTTGAATTATAACTGCACGGCGTCGCAGTGTAGTCGGAAGTATGTGTTCAGATACTCGAGAGAATATGTTGGTTTATTCTAATCTCTAAACGTTGATTAGTGCAGCCTATATATCAAACATCGCATTTGCATATAAACCGGTAAATAAGAGAACTTTTTAAAAGATTTTTTAAGGGATTTTAATTCGTTTTAATGATTTTAAAACGTTCTTAACATCATACACTCGCTTTTAAAAGCAATATTTAAATTCTGTACGTACCACAATATCTTTATATATAAGTATGTATGTATATATGCATTCAGCAAACCCTCTGACCGGGTAGAATGTGACACAAGGTCAATTTTAAGCAGATTTATCAGCTTTGGATTCATAGTTTTCCTTCTTCAAGTCCAGTTGCCATGCCAAGATTAAAGAGCCCAGTCTACCCAACTATTTATCCATAGCTGGAAAGAGAATAGCTGGATTCATCCCTTTCTCAAAGTTATTCGCACTATGTAAAATGCAATCAGCCTCGTCCAGGATTTGAACTAGGTTCGGTGTGTCTATTTCCTTCGACAATAGGCATTACACTACGATCATATACATATATATATATATATATAGAGAGAGAGAGAGACAGACAGACAGAGAGACAGAGACAGAGACAGACAGACAGAGTGAGTGCGATGTGGTAATTATGGTCATTTTAAATTGTGAATTTCGCGCATGTGCTTTATTTGTTTTAGGTTTTCTTTACTGAGCTGCAAACTAGCGTCAGTTTGGTACTGTTTCTGAGGAAAGCCACAACCTGACACAATTCCCTTCTCTAAAAATTTGGAAATAGCATGCTGTACTGCTTGACATATATCGGAAGTGCCAACACGAAGATTTGAGAGTGTTTGGATGTCAATCTGACGACAGTGCAAAAAATTAGAAAAGATTTAGATGAGCCCAATGGTGATTACAAAGATATATTAGCTCGGAAGACTCAATCTGATCGGTCTGATTAGAAAAAACTTCCAAATTTCTTGGTGAGATCCTAGCTATGATTGGCAACGATCCTAGCAAGTCAATCAGCTCTGTACCCAAATGGCATGGGAGTGTCTGAGTTTCTTTGCAGGCAGGCAATGCATGAAAACATTTTATATTTCTCATACAAGATGAGAAAGGGACAATTTTTATTATAGACCAAGAAGGATAAAAGGAGAGACTGCACCGCAAAAGTTTTTAAAAAATTCAGGCATCTCCTCCAGCTAAACATGCTTTGTTTTTTCTCAGATGAGAAAGATTTCTGCTTGAATCAGATGGTGAACTCACAGAACAACCATTGGCACGTTCTGTACACCCCAAATGTACCGATAGTGATGAAAACCAAACACCCAGTCTACATCAATTTTGAGGGGGTGGTCACTAGTGATAGTGTTGTTATGCTTTCATTCATCTTCCTACATGATCTCAGACTGAACATGGACGTCTACATCAAGTACCTGAAGGAAATAGTGATGCCCTGAGTTGAGAAGGTAGCTACTGGAAGACTCTAGGTCTGGCAACAGGACTCTGTGAAATGCCACACAAGCAGGGAGACCATCGGAAAAGTCTACAAGAGTTTCTGAAGTCGTCTAGTGGCTGTGCTGGAAGTTAATGGCTATTTCTTTGAACAAATTCAACCTATAATTTTTCTAGATATTTTCTTGTAATTTTAGTAAATATGTCTGATAAATTGAAAGGTCAGTGTTGTTTTCATTATTGCGTAATTTAGACGATAATTTATCCATCTCCCTCTGTATGTGTGAGTATGTGCATATATGTATATATATATATATATATACTTTGTTACAGAATTGACACGAGTTGCCTCTAGCTTGCTGCTGAAGCACTTTCCTAAAACGAGACTTCAATAGATTGTTATGAGATTTCATGTGACTAGCAAGTCCAGCTTTGGACAATAAGACAGGCCCTACAACAGATGTTACAAACATATTCAGGTTGTTAAGTTTCAGGGATCAAGGTCAAGTCTTGCTTCTGAGGTGCTCGTTTTAGACTGAAGTGTTCAATACTCCATGCTTTACAGATTTTGTAGATCATTTTCTTCCATGTTGATCGATTTACCATCATCTGTTCCCAGTCTCAAATGTCTATAGGAAGTACCCTTAGGTCATTTTTAACGACATCCTTAAAACAAATCTTAGTTTTATATCTTGGACGTCTACCGTGTTGCAACTATCCGTAGAAGAGCTTCTTTTGGTAACTTGATAACCTCCATTCTGATAAAGTGCCGAGCCCAAGGCATTTGGTTGCAACTCTCCGTAGATCAGCTGCCTCGTGTGACTTGATGTCCTCCATTCTGGTAAGGTTCCCAGCCGAAGACATTTGATTGCATATGAGGATCTCAAAACAGGATTTATGGGTTCCTTAGAGAACAATGGTGTCTGGTGTGATTTGATACTTCTTAGAAAAACATGATAGAATCCTTCTAAGGCTTTGATATGACTGTGATATGTAGTCTAAGTTTCAGAAGACAGATAAAATGACAGATAAACGCATGCTTCTGAATTTTGTTTTAATGGTGATGTCTCGATCAGACCACATACAACTTTCTGGGTTTTTTTCCCGATCCTTTGACTTGTTTCAGAATGAAGGGGCCTACCATTAGAGAGAGTGCTGCCAAGGTATACAAAAGAATGAATCATATCCAATCTTTTGCCCTAGATGAAGATTTGGTTCAACATAGGATTAGCATGTAGGTGAAGTGAACATGACTTTGGTCTTCTTCAGACTGATAGTAAGCTCAAAAGTAGTGCATGTTCTGGTAAAAATATATCTTACAGCTTGCATGTCTTCGATTTTGCTTTGAAGCGTGTGAGATCAAAGACTTTACCTGTGGTTCTGAATTGAATGTAGATGCCAATATCACAGTCTTTGTGAGTGTACGAGAAAGTTATAGCAAAATATATGGAAAAAAGTTTAGTGACAGGGATGCCACTTTGTTTAATTCGACTATCAATGGAGATAGGTTCCGAAAATAAGCCGTTGAAGTTAACACGAGTTTTCATATAAAGATAGTTTAAATTCAGTTTTTAAATCAACATCGACCAGTTTGGCTCTTTTGAAAATAATCTCTTCCACATGCATGAGAAAGGTGAAACGAATTTTTCTTAACTCTATCATATATTTCTGCAGTCTTAACGCTCTTTTAGCATTTCAAAAATGTATTTTTGTATAAAACCATTACAATTTTGAGCTAAAATGGTGAAATAAGTGGCCTTTCGTTATACATGTTTCCAATGTCGGTAGGGCTTTTCTAACAACGTAAGGTTTGAGAGCGTGAAAAGGAGGAGGGGGGAGGAAAGAATAAATATGGCGGTGGCGGTAGTAAAAATAGGGTAGATCAAGTCACCCTGTATCTATTTCGTTTTGTATGGTTAACGGATAGTCAAGTCACAATCCCTTCAACTCAGTTTGAAAAGTAGTTAATTTCCCTATAATTCCTTGACTTGTAAAATGAGGTTCGTTTGGAAAGGATGAATTTCGTATAGAAATAACCTAGCGTTTCCTGATGAAATAATAGAATAAGTGTGAACTTAAAACTAAGTTAAACCTTTAAAAAACGTTGCCCACTCCGTGATAATAAAACACGCGAGCTTCATAATCATTCACTCATTTTATTTCAGCTTGTCATTGGATATCAGATTTTGCAGTAGCATACGAGTCGTACAAACGTATAGTATCATTACACACGCACACACACACACACACACACGCACGCGCGCGCACACACACACATATATATAAATGTATATATGTGAATAACTTAAAGGAATCATTTTATTGCCATTATTATTCGTTTTAATCCAAGAGTTGATTTCTTACACGATACAGATTGGTGAGTGTGACGTTCTTGTTTGACGATCTCCATAGCCCATGATCATCAACATTTTGTTTTCATCAAGTTTGATATCTGGCCAAACTGAAATGACAGACAGGCTAAAGTCAGATTCCTAACATTGTACAGCACATTTGTTCACAAAGTACACAAATATTCTTATCTCAAAGCTATTGATAACATTCTGAGATCCATCTACTAGACTCGGTAAAGTCTGCGTCATTTTAGACTTCCTGAATAATAGAGTCACTGAGACACATTTTTTTTTCTGTGGTTTGGATCAGAATGAGAGTAATGAGCTATATATCAAACATTGGTAACAGAATATGTGACCAAGAACTTATTGTTTTTTTCCCGTACTTTGACCTACTCGCTCTGAGATTAGTATTTAATTAGTGCAATCTTTTTTCTAAGGAAGGTTAAATGCTTTTGCTTTACTCTCTCTCTCTGTTTCTCTCTCTCTCTCTGTTCTCTCTCTCTCTCTCTCTCTCTCTCTCTCTCTCTCTCTCTCTAAACAATAATCTGGATTTCTAGATCAAACTTGTAATAACAAGTTGAAATTCTTTCGTGTACATATCAACTAAAATCTTTTTTATTTTCTACAGTGAATTCGATACGAAACCGAAGTAAAGATGACATCATTTACTTTCATGTAACAGTGAGACTGGATTTATTTGTATATTAAAAAAGAAGGAAGATCTGCTACTGCATAACATTTTTACTGTCTGCCACAAGTGATAGACACAGTGTGAGTTTCGCCAGTGACAGGATGTCATTAGCGAGACTTACATTGAGTATGGTTTTACGCTCGAGCAACTTTTTTTGCACTGATACAAGAGAAAAAAGAATAATAATGAAACTAGCAATGAATGGACGATTAGAGTCAACAAAAATTATAAAACCAGAAATAAAAACGAAATATAGTGTTTTTAGGCGGGGTTTACTTCAGCTTATCATCACTCGTTTTCCAGATTGACGTTTTGTTACAAGAGAGGAAAGAGTAAGTTTTATGGGTTTAATGGGAGAACGTTTTATACAATTACAAAGGATTTACAGATAACAACGTCTTATAACATTTTAAAATTCTTTAATAAATGAATGCCCAAAAATAAGTGAACAGAAATATAACAAAGCCAGGTTTGTGTAACTAAGACAAAAGTTTGATTTGGTCAAAAATGATTAATTAAAATGCAAATTGAAAGTCAGTCCAGAACCTGAATGCAATTTTGCAACTTGATTGTTTTTCTTTGTATATAAACTCTTTAAAAATTTTATTTTACGCATCAGCAACATCTGAAAATCGCTTGCCTAGTTGTGAAAAACAAGTTAAAATATGACAATCAAAATAAAAAAAAACAACGCCTTATCGTTAATTGTTAGTGTGAGGAAAATAAAGTTATAAAATAACTAATTTTTCAAATAAGCTATTTTTTCTCAAAAATCATACTTGTAAAATCTTTCTACTTTGATTAAGTTAAAAGAGCAGAACAAAGTAAACCTTCAGATAATCACTCAAACGCTTCAGTGGCTCGACAAAATGACAGGGTGGAGCACAATTTCTGTAATCCAATATCTGAAATGGAAGGAGAAGCAGTTCAGTAATCGGGGTTGGCAATGAAATAGCTAAACGTAACCTTTTTATGTAACCTTGTAAATGAGTTCACAACCATCAGGGGAGACAACTCCTGCTGCTCTATCACAAGATGCTCGTTAATCATGAAGGAAATTTGATGATTATCTTTGATGGTGGAGGGGAAAATTCTGCAAGAATATAAAACAATAGGTTTAAAGGAGATAAATTTATTTGAATTGTCATTGAATATCGATTGGTTTGCATGTGCACTTCTTTATGAAAACACATCAATATTTAATTAAAGTTTTATGTAGGAATCCTAATCCTTTTGGCTCATAATTCTGGATTAGATGAAAAAAGATCAGTCAAGTTTGTAGTCATGAGAAGAGAATTCTCTTTAATCAAGTTTTCGGCTGTCCTTAAGTTATGGCTAAAAGTTATCAGCATTTCTTGAGGAGCACATCAAAAGGGAATCAAAGTAACTAGTTGAAGTCTCTTGAAAATAGATGCGTTCATTTGATTAAAGTTGCTTGATTTTAGGCTCCTTCACCAGTTTGAATCTTACAAGGCCGAATGAAATCCATGTGTCTTTAACACATACAAAGTTATATTCTAATTACTCTGTGGATTCTCTTCTATTTTGCATCTTCCTGACATTTATCAATGGTTGTATACGTTGAACACTGGGAACAGAGCTTTAACACAACGCGCTTCTTATTGACTCGATTTGAAAGTCTGGTTTGAGTTCGAGTTACGGTATAGACTCCTACTCATAGACACATCAGTGTTAGCTAACTAGTACAAAAGTAATTCATCAGCACTGTGCGAACACTGGATGCTGTCTATAAGACTAACCAAGGTTGATGACCGATAGGGACAGATGGCACCTGTCATCTTGCTTTGATAATCATGATGATGATACATTGAAGGTCAGAAATAAATTCAGTAATTTATGAAGAGGCTTATGGTTGAAGATTATATCTTCAACTTGCCCGAACAAGAAAAACCCCAAAAAACACAAATGATATATGCCCAACCCAGAATCTGTCCTGAAAAATGAGACGCACAAACCTCTTTGGGATTTTGAGATACAAACAGATCACCTAATCTCGGCCAGACGACCAGACCAAGTAATATTCACCAAAAAAATAAAGAAGAGAACTTGCCGAATAGTAGACTTAGTCGTTCCGGCTGACCACAGGGTAAAACTGAAAGAAAGCGAAAAAAGAGATAACTACCAAGACCTTGCTATAGAGCTGAAAAACTATGAAACATGAAAGTGACGGTGATGCCAATCGTAATTGGTGCGCTCGGTACAGTCACCAAAGAATTGATGCAGGGACTGGAAGACTTGGAGATAAGAGAACGAATGGAGGCCATCCAAACTACTGTATTATTAAGATCGGCCAGATTACTGAAAAGAGTTGCGGAAACCTAAGGAGACCTGCTGTCACTCAAACACCAGTGGGAAACCATCAGCTAATGATGGTGTGAAAAACTCCCAAAAGACTAAAGTAATAATAATAAGCGAATGCCGCAAACTAACGTAAAAATTGTACAAGATAAGACATAATTGGGTGCGGAAGGTGATCCACTAGGAATTGTGCAAGAAATTGAAATCTGACTATATTACCGAATGGTATATGCACAAACTAGACAACCGTGCTAAAGAATGAGACACATAAAATTCTTTGGGATTTTGAAATACAAACAGATCATGTAATCCCGGCAAGAAGACTAGATCTAGTGATAATTAACAAAAAAAAAAAAAAAAAAAAAAAAGAAAGAAAGAAAGAAAAAGGAGAAGCTGCTAAATAGTGGACTTTGTCGTCCCAGTGAACCACAGAGTAAAAATCAAAGGAAACGAAAAGAGAGACAAGTACTTAGACCTTGCCAGAGAACTTAAAAGCTGTGGAATATGTGAAGATAGCAATTGTAATAGATGTGCTTGTAACGGCTCCCAAAGGCTTGGTAAGAAGGCTGGAAGAGCTGGAAATCAGAGGACAAGCTGAGACCATCAAAACTCAGTAAAGTACGTTGGTGACAGTAGTTCAGAGCGACCTGAAGACTCTCTTTTCAATAGCTACTACACCGAGGTGTAGGGAAGTGCGCTACTTCCTGGATTGCTCCACTTTACTCTTGATACGTACCTTACAGTGTTGAGTGTTAAGCAAGGAGGTATCAAGTACCATTTTTCGAGTCTTTGGTAAGACTCGTCCTGGTAAGACTCTGGTCTCCAGGGACATTGGCAAACACTTTACTCACTACGCCCATGGGCCGGTATTGTACCATCCAAACAACAGCATTGTTTAGATCAACCAGAATATTGAGAAGAGTCTTGGAGACCTGAGGAGACTTGCAATTCCTCAGACTTCAGTGAAAGACTATCAGCTGACGCTGAGGTGAAAAATTCGCCAAGAGTAATATAATTGAGAATTCAGAACGAGAACATAGCTGTACGTTTTCGATCTGATAAGCAAACCTTTACCAATCGCTAGGTAAGAAGTGTTTTAGTTCCTGCCAATAGATATTGTCGATGAAATATTCATTAAAATTTTTGTATTTCAAAGACAAATATTTGTAAATAACTCGGAATAGAGTTAAGAATGAAAAGGTCCCAGGAAACAGGGTAATTGCTCAAACAAACCTGTTGAAAATGGAAGAGCTGGACTAAACTAAAACTTTATAATATCATGACACGTCAATGAAAGATTTCTCCTTATGCATAAACATTGAAGAAACAACAGACTCTTGATTGGATTTTCATATACACCCCTCATTCAGTTTCAAATACCAAAGGTATCCATTCATACACTATCTTTTTTTTTTTCGGCGTTGGTAGTACGCCAAAATTGTTTTTCTTTGAGAACACGATTCTACCCTAGTGGATGAGCACTAGCCCCCAACAAACACTGGGTCTGGTATTACCAAAATATATCAATGATGATGAGAACAATGATTCAAAATCACCCTGGGAATCAAATGGCAGATATGAGAGCCATAAGTGTAAGGGGTTCTGAAAATCAACATAGGAACCCGGTCATCATTTGTAAATATTGGCTGTTCTAATTTCATATACACGGACAAGAATCCTCTTTACATACCCTCTTTCTCTAAAATAATACTTCAGCCGTCCAGAAAAAGAAATACAGCGAGAAAGATTACAAAGTAGTGCTACCATATTACTTTAAAAGTAACCTCACACAGAGCGGCAATAGAAAACGGATGATAGAAATATGGAACAAAACTTTCATACAACAAGCGGATTATACAAGAGTAATACGACAAAGAAAAAAAAAGAATCGTTCTCGAACTTTAGAATTATGGAAATATGTGGTAAGCTAAATAGGGAAGAAACCACACAAGTAAAAAGAACTCCCCACATAAGACACAGAAAGAAACAGAAAATTATGAAAATTACATCAATACAAAAAATAACACGAAAAGAAAGAAACAAAGTTTACAGGAGAAAGAGAATTATGACTGAAGAGAAGGAAGTGCTATCGTCATTAAGGAATCTATACTAGTAAAGAATTAAATTTGAAGTGAATAAGGTAAATAAATTACTAAAATATATGTCAACAGGCGACAAAACCTATTTAAACTAACTAATCAATGTAGGAGTGAAGGAAGTCTTCGACAAACTTATATCTATGAGGAACTCCAAAACGAACAAAGAAACAAAATCTGGATGGGAAATAAGACAAAGGAAACAAATAAGGAGATGCGAAAATGCTTAGAAAAGGAAAATACATGGACACAACGAACTGAAACAACTGACGAAGGGAAAAATCGGTAAAGACAGTCAACCAAATTAGAAGTATTAAAGCAAAAAATACTGATGAACCCAATGCAAACAGATTTTACCAGCAAGTAAACGACGAAATCACGAAGAAAACTGATCTACTAGATGCAACTGAAACAAAACACTTCTGAAACAGACTGTGGTACTAGACCTAAGATTACAATGAAGGTTGAATGGTTAATTCATATAAAGAATGAATTATAAAGAATTGAAAAAGAACCGGAGGCTGAAATAAATATTGAAACCCTAAGAAGAACGCTAAAGAAAATTGCAAATTGGAAGGCTCCAGACCACGATGGGATCTATAGCTTCTTATTCAATCGATTCATGTCGATTGACGATAGATTAACTCAGCAATTGCACAAATGCGTACAAGAGGCAAATATTCTTGAATGGATGGCGGATGGAAAACTACCCTGATCTAGAAAGAAATGAAACCATCCAAACCAACAACAAATCAATAACAGGCCTACATATGATGTGGAAAATCTTATGATATTGAATATTTGGGATGCACACTATCAGAAAGATAATATTTGGTATGCACACTATCAGAAAGATAATATTTGGGATGCACACTATCAGAAAGATAATATCTGGTATGCACACTATCAAAAAGATAATATTTGGGATGCACACTATCAGAAAGATAATATTTGGGATGCACACTATCAGAAAGATAATATTTGGTATGCACACTATCAGAAAGATAATATTTGGGATGCACACTATCAGAAAAATAATATTTAGGATGCACACTATCAGAAAGATAATATTTGGTATGCACACTATCAGAAAGATAATATTTGGGATGCACACTATCAGAAAGATAATATTTGGGATGCACACTATCAGAAAGATAATATTTGGTATGCACACTATCAGAAAGATAATATTTGGGATGCACACTATCAGAAAGATACAAAATTTTGGTCAACGCTTGGCCAAGTTTATATTTCACGTATGGTGCAACTCTCAAATATTATGCAAACATTTAGGTATCAGAAAGTCAAATGATATTAGAAATTTCCTATTGAAACACTATTTGCAATTATTACCAATCAACTGAATGGAAACTTGTCACATATCTTTGTTATCTGTCATTGGTTGTCACGGAATATATCACAATCCGGATAAATTTATTTGGGCCATTTATGAGTGTCGGCTAAAAAGTTCTAAGGCTGATGACGATGCTCTGTTGGAATGTGACCAAATAAGGTTTATTTTTCAACATAATCCTCCTTGCGGTCCACGTAATTCTGCAATCGATGCTGCAGTGTTTGGATCTCATCAGTCAAAAAAGTCTTCAACAGTAGATATAACGTCATCATATTAACTTTTCAGCTAATGAACGTTTTAGCCCATCTTCATACTAACCACAAAAGCAAAATCCCAGCTTCTTTATACGAGTGAAGAATTGAAATTATCCAGTCAACATTTACATTGCAGAACAGAATTTCCATGTTCTAACTTTATGCAACAGGAAAATATCACTTTGGTTGAAGTTTTCTTTTCTTTTTTTATGGATTCAAAGATATCATAAATGTCAGACAATCTAAATTTAGTTGAATAAGAAGAAAATATCATCTGTAAGTTCCATCAAAAAAAGGGACGTAAATTTCTATTGGAATAAACCAAAAATAAGCAGCAAATACAGAAATAACATTACGAACTTGTTATAAGTAGGAAACCGTAGAGACTAGGATATCCAACTAGAAATATTTAACATAAAAAGCCCAGAAGAAATAGTAAGAAAAACTTGAACGAAGATGTCGTACGGCTTAATGTCATGATTACATGCAGAAAAGAGAGTGAACGAGAAAAAAAATGAGGAAATTGGATAACTCGAGATAATCAACAAAGAAAAAAAATAAGAATCGGAACTTGAAGTGGAACTAGTATCACAGGTTCTTTAACATCTCCAAGCAAAGAATATCAGAAAGGAACTGAAATGTCAGCGTTTTGTTATTGTATACCAATAAATATAAGAGAGAATCGGCAGTTAATTTGAAGACGCTGAAAACGCTCGAGCAGATTCCAGTTTAAGAGACACAAACTCCAGTGAGTGCCTCCTTCGAATATTATAAAATTGGAGAGGATTTTAGGATAATAGAATTTCCAAAACATTGAAAGATTCTTGTGGGAAAATATGTTTTATATCGCTGAAAGTTCTCATGAATGAAAAGATGAGCCAAAAATAAAAAGTATTATTATAAACTTAGAAGAAAATTGTCATGAAGTTTTTTTTTATTTTGAAGACTTTTATCTCACCGATACTAAATTTCTGAAATCAAAATTAGTCAACATGAGATCAGAAAGGTGAGTTTATTTTCCTCTATGATTCAATTCAATGGGATGTCTTGAAGTAGGATTCATCTCTCCGGTGAATTAGGCATTGCTACAATGAGTCAGTCTTACAAACCTCCGGATGCCGAAACCTCAGTAGTGATAATGCTTGCTTGGTTGCTATGGTAACCAGTTGTATGCCCTTGCTGGTCCAACCAAGCAAGAGAAGTACCAAACTACCAATTCTACGGGAGGACTGATTCGTAAACATGAACACGTGATATTATTCGCTAGTGGTTGAAGTTCGCTAAACTGAAAGGGTAACAAAGGCCTGCTTGCCGAGCCAGTGGTGTGGTATCAGAAACGGCTCAAACAATGCAAAGGAAAAATATGAGCCTCCGTACCCTGCATGGCAATTGGACCACTTTCCGGCGGCGGAGCGAAATTCAAGCATCCAAAGGCTATACAAAATCTCTGGTGTCCATAAACCGTTGAAAAATGAAAAAAAAAAAACCCAACTCAAGTGATAGGCATCTAGAACGGAGGAAAAGAAGATAAAATGCGAAGTTTTGGGGCTCTGTGAGACATGCCGGAAGGAAGAATTGCAAATAAGGACGATGAAATGGAGGAATTCTACCAAGAATGAGATCTGGCTCAAAAATCCCCGTATACCATCGTCATGGATGATTTTAACGCAAAGGTCGAAAGAGGACGGCAGGATGAGAATTATGATGGAAGGTTTAGATTAGAAGAAAGAAACAACAGAGAAGGTTTACTTACCATAAGTGAAGCGAAGAAACTGAATATCAGCAAGAGCCTATATAAGAAGATCTGGAAAGTGGTGAACCTGAATAGCTCCTATTAATCAATATTGAAATAAGATCGTCCATATCCTGTTAGATAAGCAACCCCATTCATTGCGCCATTTAATACCGGTAAGAGAAAAAGGGAATCCATATCTCTTTGAAAAACCAACGCGTCACAGTCTTCGATGAAGTGATATTGCAAGATCCCATCGGGAAGGGAGATTGGAGTCAGCTCGAAGGTTCACTAACTGAGAAAATAAAAGCCTGCCTACAGAAGGTGAAAACTGCTGCTCTGCAGGAGTCCAATGGGAGGATGTTTAAGGAAACAAAAAAATTAATGAAGAGACAGAAGAATATGAAGAGGAATATTAATGGCCACATTGAATACCCCGATCTCTGTAAAGTGACATGACAACATAGAAAGGTGGACTTTGTGAGATATAAAATAAAGAAGCAACTGAAGAAGAAAAATTTAAAGTGCAGACGAAATATGGCACTGTACAGGTCAGTGATGATAGCGCTTGTGAACAAGGATGAGCACACAAACACAGAGGCTAAATAAAGAAATTTTGCAAAAACTTTCACATGAACTTCTTTACTTCATTTGTAACATTCGTCCCTCTCTCGTCGCCGAAAGTATCGCTGGCGGTGCCCATCAATCTTAGTGAAAACGACAATGTTCTTCGGATGATAAAAAGCGGCAAAGATATAGGAAAGGGTGGAATAACAGAAATTTTAGGGATTGCAGGAGAGAAACTATGGAAAGGCCTTGCTTTACGCTTCAACCGTTATGTGAAATAGGGAAAATACCCTCGAATGCCATCTTGCTTCACAAAAAGTCCGATAAAAATGATCTGAAAATTAATGTTCCATTTATCACTTTTTTCACCTTTATAAGCAGTTCACCAATACTGAGAGAACAACTCGATGCCAACAGCCAAAGGAGCAAGCAAGTTTCCCTAAGAGCTATACTACAATGGACAACGTATTCGCTCTGACACAGTTGATGGTATGAGTGAAAGAATATAGGTCGCTTCTTTGCGTTGCTTTTGTTGATTATGGGAAGGTCTTTGAAAGCGTAGAGATTAATGCTGTGTTAAGTTCTCTCGAAATACAATGCACCAAGTCATAGTAAAACTGCTCGAGAAGGCGAACTTAAATTGTAATACCGATATAGCTTTGCTGTCAACATTCATAATCTCAGTCGGTAAGGGCGTCAAACAGTGAGACACAATCTTCCCGAATATCATCACCGCATGTCTCGAAATGGTCATCTAGGACATTGACGGCGACAGTGGCGTCAAGATCAACGGCACGTTATTAACTCACCTCCGATTCTCAGATAATATCATGCTCATCACTGAAACCATCCATCAGTTACATGCATACTCAAGATAAACCGCATAAAAACTAAATTCATGCGTTCCGATGATGTACCACAGGATTGTATTATGGTGGGAAGCGATGAAGTCGATAAAATGAACGAGTACGTTTACTTAGGACGGATGCTAAAACATAGATGCGGAAATATCACGGAAAATAAAATCAGGGTGAAAGGCATTTACCACGAAAAAGAAATATTCAAGGCATAGCTGGACAAGACCTTTCGTGCCATTCTCTTTTGCCTGCAATATTATACGTAAGAGAAACGTGAGATACCACAAAGAAGGAAGAACAGAAAATAGTCACGACATAGAGGGCTACGGAAAGGTCTATACTGGAAATGCCGCTGCGTGAGCACATCCAAGCAAGGTAAATCGGAACTGAGGGGCGTGATCACAGTGTACCGAAAGCAAAAATCCGCTGGGCCGGACAAGTCACAAGGTTCATAGACAACAGGTGGATCGCTGTTGTTGTCGAGTGGTATCTGAGATCGGAAACAACAACTTGGAAGACGTCCATGACGATAAGAAATAGTCAAGTGATTTGGAGCAACCTGTGAAAGTGTAAGATCAAGAATGAAATGGAAGCGCATCGTGGCCAGTGATGTGGAAAACATCAGTTAATTTGGCCAATAAGGGATAAGAGAATAATGAATAATGTGTTGTGTGTCCACAATAAGGAACTTATGTCTTATTTACATCTGCATTTCACACTGAACAAGTGAGTAATAAAAATTTTCATTAATCGCAATGTTTTACAAGGGTTGAGTTCAGTGTTGATGCAACGGTTTTCACTTTTATAGCTCGGGGACGAGGAAGGCAGTCTGCCATGGGTGGCACTTTTTGGGAAGCGATACTTCTTTTAGGGAAAGTGACATTTCTTTTGCGGGAAGCATTACTTTTGGTCAGCAGCAGAGGTCCCCAATACTGTTTCCTGCTGTCGCCATGGCACCACCTGATAATTTCACTTGTGCCCACCACAAATTGGCTTCAATTATTTTTTTAATACGACAATTGATATTTTTGATATATTTTGTGATACAGCATCTGGTGTTCTTTTATCGACCATTTGCTTCTTCTTTCTACGTCGATAATGCTGGCGTTTCATAACTAACCTTAAATCCTCACAAATTACTTTGACATATCTGATTGATCATTTACTTACTCGTCCCTGTTTTACACAAAATCTGTGTTTCTTTTTAAAAGTAAGTATATGTAATTATCATACGAAACTGAATTGAGGAGAAAAATTTCTTCTTCGTGGGACAAAGTGATCCAAGAAATAACTAGGAAATTTCAACATTAGAGAAATATTCTACCCTTATTCCATCAAATCAGCGCATTCTCGGTTTGTTCAGGGCGGCACAAACCCTAGCTATGTCTCTGATTAGTTTTATAACTTGAGTGTAGCGTGTTCAAATCGCTCATTGATAAATTAAAAACTCTTCTGCAATTGACTTTGACCAACACATCTGTCTATTAAGACAGAAACAATCCGCAAATCAAACAAAACAAACACATAAGCAGATTTGTCTATTTTTCATTTTCCATGGGCTACTATCACTGGCATAGTAAAATTCTTATGGTCTTAATATGAATGATTTCAATTATCCATCAACACAAAGGGATTTCATAACCAAAAACATTGCAGCAGCTATTTTAAAAGTCTATACCGATAAAGAGTATTATCTAACTTAATTTCAAAATTAAATTAGGATCATGATTAATGAACTTAGTTATCTGAACATAATTTCCCGTTTTCTAAGTATGAATTAAATCCTCTTTTTGAGGGATAAACATTTCATTGTTCACGCTGAATCGCACACACTTTCTTCTACGTATCATTATAATAGGGTAACTGGCGATGAGACCAATGCAGGAAGTTTGAAATCGTTTATTACAAAATAAAATCACCAGAGCATCATCAAGGACTTGAACTTGAATTTGACAAACCTCTTCAACGTTTTAAGTTAAATTGTGCTTTTAGTCCAAGTTAAAGACGCACTAAGGGATTACCCTTACTGCGCTTTGAACCTGGACAACTTTGGTCGTTTCCAATTTTTTTAAAAAACTGGTTTAGATTGCCTTGATCCCGTCTTCTTATTGTTAGATACTCTAAACTTTATAAAATCCGACTAAGGGTTTTCCTTGAGAGCCCCCATCTCTGTTTAAATAATTAACTTTAATATGGGAAATAACATCAAAAGAAACTAAAAACAAAACAAAACAAAACAAAAACATTTTGCTTTTTGTTGCGGGAAATAAATCCACACTTATTTTTTAGTACATGAACAACATAGATTTTCAAGACGAGTAAAAGAAAGACTTGGGCGACAGTAAAAATAAAATCTGCGGGATTGAGAGGCAGTCGTCCATGACAAAAAAAACTTGCAGGTATTTACGTGACCTACTGTGATCGATATGCTGGCACCAGAGAATGTTTAGGTGAATAGCGGTCAGGTAAGTTGAGGGGGAGCAGAGGAAGGAGAAAGAGTAAGAGGAGGAGGAGGAGGAGGAGGAGGAGGAGGAGGAGGAGGATGGGTCAGTTGGTTGATAGATGTGCTGGTTGGTAAGAAGGTCGTAAAAAAGATCGAGTGTATCAAGTAACAATTCAGTGTACACAGCAGAACAGGTAGATCGTCTCCACCGAGAAGGCTTACAAAAAAAAAAAAAAAGATAAAAAAATCAAAACAAAACAAAAAATAAAAACAAGAGAGGACGCGCTAACGTTATGAGCGGTGCAAAGTGAATTACAAAACAAAACCGATTCGCCAGTTTGTGTGCCCGTATGTGTGTGTCTGGTTGGTTTTTGCCAAACCTCTTTTATTCAGCAATGTATAATCGGAGATATGAAAATTCTTGGCCAATGTCCTGAGTGAGTAAACAAAAACTACAATCAAATAGCAAGTTCGAGAGTTTTCCATTACTGAATTATTTAATCTTTAATCAAGAGGAATATCTTGCACTAGAATGTATGCCCAAACTGAATTGTACAAATCAATATGCAACGGAGACCCAGACAAGGTGTTCCAAGCTTTGAATTATTACTGTCCTTATTCCGGAGAAATGACCGGCGAGGATCTGAATATTAGAGACACGGTAACAGGAGGGACATATCTCCATTTGGTTATCAAAAAGGCTGAATTGTTTAGAGATCCTCCAACTGTCACGGTTATCTACGGCATGGCCTGCATGGGAATCGAAGTGGATGCCAAAGACGATGACGGCAACACTTGTCTTCATTTGGTTGTCCGGAAAGAAGGAGCTTCTCGGATTCTTATCGCTCTCATGAGGTGAGTTTCGTTTTAAAACCTTAAAAATCCACGTATTGCAGGGATTTTGAAGGCTGTATCATTTTTTTTTAGACCGATGGGTAATTAACGTACATACAAGTAAATACAAATGTATTTATGGTTGTTGCAGTTGTGTATAGCTGTGTGTGTGTGTGTATGTGTGTGTGTGTGTGTGTGTGTGTGAGAGAGAGAGAGAGAGAGAGAGAGAGAGAGAGAGAGAGAGAGAGAGTGTGTGTGTGTGTGTGTGTGTGTGTGTGTGTGTGTGTGTGTGTAAACAAGCAAAGGATGTCCTATTTTATGTATTTTAGAAATATAAAAAGAAATAAAAATCTAAGCACATAAACACCGGCAATCTCAATTGTATCAACACGTTCTGTGATCAGGTTTGTGTAAACGTAGAAAAGAATCCTTTTTCCTTGTCTATGGATGAATGGATGGACAAAAGAATTTCTTTCACAGTTTTTAGTATGCTTCCCAAATTAAATTGCTGGAAACAAATGTTATTAAAATGATAAAACTAAACGTTCGTTACAAAACAGAAGGTAAATTTTATCGTTTCAGTTATACACAATTTTTATGTAATGAGGTTTTTTCATAAATGAGCCACAGTCACATGCGAACCACACTGACAAGTTTCAAATCCCGTATTTTGGAAGCAAATTTCTTGAGCAAAATTCACTCAGTTGATATTCTTTAATCAATGATAAATTATCAAAGTGGAATTTCAATTTTGATAAAAATATTATTTTTGTAATTGTGATTGAGAGCTTTTTACAATTGAATTAATATAAGAAAATTGAATCCTTTTTTTCAATTGAACAAGAAAATGTTCAATAGCAACCCCCCCCAAAAATGATATATTTTTCGAAAATTAATCGAAGATTACGAAGAAAAATTCGAGCAGTATTAATTGACGTTCGAATGCACAAAATAGTGACGAGCAGTAAATCTTATGTAAGACCTGCAACATACACACACACACACACACACACACACACACACACACACACACACACACACACACACACACACACACACACACACACACAAGGCTATTGTAAAAAACAAAAATTACTTTTAAAACAGGAAATTTATAAAATGTTTAGCTTTGAGTTAATGTAGATAAGACTTGATTCGCGTGACTAAGGTAAAAAAATTCTTATTGTCATCAAACAAAATTAAATGTAAACTGAAACCGTCAGTCAAAAACCTGAATACAATTCAAGAAAATTATTTCTTTAAAATTATAGATGAGAAATTCTGTTTATTACAAATGAAATGGTTCTTCATTCTAAGAGAACCATCAGATTAAAAGAAGAGGTAAAGAAACCGGTCTGTTTTTTTGTTTTTGTTTTTGCATAAGAGATGTTTTTGATTCTATCTCTAAGTGAATGTGTATTTGATTTTGAAAAAAATGTATAGTGGAGAGAAATTGGCATGTTGGAACTTTTTAAATATGTCTCATGTGGGGCAATGAATTTGCGACAATTGGCACAATATAAGATTTGAAAAATTACTATGATTACTGTAAAGGCAAAATGCATTTCTAATGTCAGTGAAGACCCTATTTATGTCCGACCTTGTTAATAACAAGTATCTTCAACCTCGTAATCGGTATCTTCTTTATGATTATAGAATTGATCTTTGAAAATTGTATTATGTGAATAGATAGGCATGCGAAAGTGGAAAATGGCTTGAAAATGTTCTGTGATTCGGTAAGATTTGTAAACAGAATATTTGATCACCCTCATCCTCTTTCTTTCTTTTTTTCTTTCTTTTAGAGTGATATTTCTACATGAACATCCCTCAGTATCAAAGTGCACACACACACACACACACACACACACACACACACACACACACACACACACACACACATATATATATGTATATGTATACATACTGGCTCATAAGAGGATGGATCAATACAGCCTAATACTTATATGAAATTTTCATAGTGAATATTTGATTTCACTGATTAACATTGAAGACTGAATTAAGTGCATTGACAAGAAATCAAATTATGCCGAAAAATAAGCATTGTGTAAAATAAATGCATTTTTCATTATTGGATGCACCTACGTATTAAATATCTGATTTCTCTCTCTCTCTTTCTCTCTCCTCTCTGTCTCTGTCTCTGTCTCTCTCTCTCTATATATATATATTGGTTGGTCCAATGAGAGAAAAATGTAAATACTTTCAAATATATAGGTCCAGAAGTGAATTTGGTTTTAAGTTATTTATTTTCCTTCAACACGTGTTTCTGACGTATAAAGTTGTTTTCAGGAATTTAATTGTTGATTGGAGTGTTCAGTTTAATTTTTATAGTGATGAGTGTTTTGATAGGGTTGTGGTTCTTTTTAATTCCAGGATGTGTGTCTGTGAATGTCCAGTTCGAATTAACTGTCCGTGACAAACTTTGGTCTCTGCAGATGTTTCAGAAGAAAAAGAAATAACATAAAAGCAAATTCACTCGAGGACCTATTCATTTCAAAGTATATATATATATATATATATATATATATATATATATATATATATATATATATATAAGTATCATTAGATATGATTTTACTAGACAACTATTAAATAAACGTTCTGAACTAATTTCTAAATGCCGATATAGAAATAGATTTAAACTCATATGAAAAAGGTTAATAATTGAAAAAATTGAGTCATAACAATAATTGGATAAAATTATTGATATCAGTAATACTATTGGTATTGTTTGTGATGTTATAATGGTAACAACAACAACAATAATAGTAGAAATAATAATGTTAGATTAGCTACAATTGTATAATAGTTACCTTTTATTATTAGTGATATAATTATTAATGATTTATTATTATAATGATATTAATGAATTTAACGGTAATTAAAATGACAGTTTTAGAATATATATATATATATATATATATATATATATATATATATATATATATATATATATATATATTAAGAAATTAAATAACGACAAAATTTCATGCTAAAAATTAACTAAAGATAAGTTTGATATTCGTAATGATGATTATAGCCATGTTTTTCTTAATAGATAAATAGATAAATGAATAAATAAATAGACACATTTTTCCTTAAAAATAATTTATTGACAACATTTTGGCTGCTGAAGGTTCTGTGAACCCTGCTAAATTTTTTTAGATATATAAGGATACATGACACCAGACGATGACATTATATCCGGTTTTTACACCAACTTCTAGCTCATATTTTTTTTTTGTTATGCCTCTTTCTTTCTTTCTTTCTTTTAAACGAATAAAAGTCCAATGAAAGATCTTTTTATTAAAAAAATTCTCTCTATTATGTGATGGTTATCTGAAGTGGTTAGTTGCTCTTATGAGTGACCAGCTGAAATAAATCTATAATATCCATATGACAGTTTGAATTTTTACAATTATATAGATATATATAATGAGGTAAAGAGAATTATATATATATATGTATATATATATATATATATATAATGGTCTTCACATTAATTCATCCTTGGTATGATACTAAACAACAACCGATAGTGAGGCTCCAGTGATGATGTTCTGGAGTGTCAAGAGTTACTTTTTCATTGTCATTACTCCATTTTCCTCTTTGACCTTGAGTGGTACTACTTGCTAGTACTTTGGGCAAAATAAATCTGTTTAAAAATTATGAATATACAGGCAAAAACTTATGGGAATGTATTTATAAATATGGTGACATCACGATCATTAACTCAAATTATTAATTTTATCATCTACAAAATCTTAGTGCACCTCTCACACTACTAGAAAGTAGTGAAATCCTAGATGGCACTCATTACGCAGCAGAGTGTTTTATGCTAAGATAGAAATACTTGAAACCCTATAACTATGCGCAAATTATTTGGGTTAAGAATAGTTACTTGAAGCTATAATTGTTTATAATGGATTAATATTAGTTACTTGAAACAAAAAAATTGACTGGAAAAAAGGTCTGACCGCGGTGATAAGTAAGCCAAGAATGCTATGTCATAAAACCAACCAATAAACCAACCAACCAAAGTCTACTGATTTATTGGTGTACGCATGTATCTACCTACACATATATGGGAATATATATATATATATATATATATATATATATATATATATATTTGAAACATTAAACTTACTTGTTAATAATAATTATTTCCCTCCAACAAAGATAATGGAAAAAAACAATGTTATTTATCTATTTAGACGTCCATTGGGAGAATGAATCTTCGACAATGAAAAAGTTACATTGGTTATACTACGACAAAATTATCAAGGAGGCTCACTTTACACCTTTCAGATTCAGGTTCCATATGACAACACTTAAAAAATATGTCTTAATGCAACATATAGAAATAGTTTGGTTAAGAATACAAAAATAATCCCCATAGACAATAATGTCAAAAAATTTAACATCCCAGAAGCCTTATACATAAAATTTAGACAATCCACAATTAAAAGAATTAACTTCAAAACTAGTAATAATATTCTAGAATATTTAAAATAAAACATTCCATATTACAAAAGATAGAACAAATTTTACTCTACTTCTTATAATAGAAATATTTAAAAATAAATTGCCACTATCGCTTAGCATCACCTTGGTGATAAAAATAAGATTCACTTTTGTATCAAAAACAAAAAATAAAATAATAGTTTAGTTTAAATTCTAAACAATTTTAATTTAAAAAGAGCATATAAATTCCTTTGATAATGGTTCTGACTAGAACGAAAGTACTCGGTATAACTCAAATAACATCTTGGGAGAAATTATCAACAAATTTCAAGATTGTGACATAAAAAAAGGCGTAATGACTCTTGAAAGAAAAAGTAAAAAGCTCAAAAACAGCAAGAATTCGATTTTATTTAATCAAACCTGTTTATATATATATATATATATATATATATATATATACGTGGTGCCTTCAATAAGTTTGCAGGCTTTTTTGTGCAGGCATTTAAAATTGTCGTAGACTCTTGAAAATTCACTATGTTATTGCTATACATCTTATGAGATGACTGACCAATTTTTAGGATTTAGGTTCAAATGAACAGCTACAGCAGCAATTGGAATACACCCTACTAAAGCCTGATTGTCACAGCTGGTGAATTTCAAAAATGTAATCTGATACTTTAGAAGAACGATATGCAATAAAATTCTGCTTTAAACTTGGAAAAAATGCCATAGAAACGTATGGAATGCTTCAGACTGCTTTTGGAGCATCTTGCATGAATCGAGCATCAGTTTTTGAGTAGCATAAGAGATTCAAGGAAGCCACAGAGTCTGTGAGGGATGATGAGCGGTGTGGGAGGAGTAAGGAAGTCAATACAGCAGAGTTGATTGGCCAAAGGGTTAGGGTTAGGGTTACTATATGGAGGTTTTAAGGGAGTTCAGGAAGAGATTCCTTGGGAAGAGGCCAGCACTCTTCAAATCGGGTCAATGGCATTTCCACCAGGACAATGCACCAGTCCACAACTCCATCCTTGTCACAGACTATTTGATCAAGATGGGCATCAACACAGTTCCTCACCATCCCTATAGTCCAGACCTTGCTCTCTGTGACTTTTAGTTATTCCCTAAGCTCAGAGGCTGTCGTTATGAGACAATTAAGGAGATGAAAGAGGCTGTGACGGATGTCATTGACACGCTCACACAAGAGGACTTCCATGAGGCCTTCCAGAAGTTTTTGGAACGGTACAACAAGTGCATTGCAGCTGGAGGAGATTACTTCGAAGGGGACTTCCTCGTATATATATATATATATATATATATATATATATATATATATATATATATGTCTGTATATAAGTGTGTGTATTCAGGTTGTATTAATAAATCTTCATAAGTCTTGTTTGTCATTTTTTATGAAAAATTACAAGAAAAATTGCTGTTTAAATTTCCTTTCTCGCTATCTCTCTCCTTATATATATATATATATATATATATATGTGTGTGTGTGTGTGTGTGTGTGTGTGTGTGTGTGTGTGTGTGTGTGTGTTCCATAACATATCTATCCGTCTTTATCAGTGTTAGTCTTCTTTTTATCTCTACTTAATTCGACTATATATATAAACGATTTATATATTTTGAATAAGGGATTTTGTAACTTTTCATCACAAATCAGACCAGATGAATTTTTAAGATAAATTTTATATCTGAAATGCCTTGATGAACTTTAACGTTGGCAGATAATTCTGTCAATAAAATGACCGTCGGAGAATCTTGTGTTTTTTAATTGCTATACATTTTCATATATATATAAAGTGTGTGTGTGTGTGTGTGTGAGAGAGAGAGAGAGAGAGACAGACAGACAGAGACAGAGACAGACAGACAGACAGACAGACAGAGGGAGAGTATTTAGACAGAAATTCTAATTATATATAATCTTTTCTGTTGAACAAAAGCAGATTTGTTTGTTACTATTGCAGATATGAAATAAGAGAAACGTTTTTCTTTTGAATAAAACACCTTTTGTTGATTTGCTTCAAGTCACAAAAAATTCATTGTTATCGTCCCAAAAAAGAATATTTACATTGTTTATGCACCCAAAAGAAAATGTCTTCTTTATTTTGTTCTGACGTTTTTAGATAAAATGGGAAAACCCCAGGAAGCTGCTGTTGCTGCTGCTGATGATGATTAGCCTTATTAAAGGAAACTAAATTTTGATAAAATTTTTTAATTAGGCACATATGCACACCCAAATATGTCTCCACTTCATGGGATTTCCCTTCTTAATCAGTTACTTACCTCTTTGGGCTTTCCCTTCTTAATCTTTTCATTCATTCATTCTGTCCTCCGTCTAAATTTATTCTTCCACTCATTGCGTTTTTCTTTTTACACTATTCTTCCGCGTTCCTCCACTAACTCTATTCCATTTTTTAAAGCATATTCTAACACTCTCTGTCTTCCACTTTCAATTCTATTCTTCTAGTTGTTGTTGGCCTTTTTATTCTCCTCCTTATTTTTTAAAATTCTATTCCATCACTTATTTTTTTCTCATTCTATTCTGTTCTGTTCCTTTACGTAGCTCTTTCTTTTTCTATTCAATTCTTGACCTCCGGCCCCTATCTTATTTCTCTAGTTATTGTGTTCCACTTCAAGATATATTCCCCCATTAATCTATTTTTTTCTTTTCTGTTCCTTCAATTATTGTATTCATCTAACCAATTTATTCTTCCATTTTTCGTCTTCTTTTTTATGTTCTTTTCCTCCACTCAATGTCTTCTTCTCTCGTTCCTTTTGACTTATACCGTTCTTCCACTTACGTATCTTCACTTGTTACAGTACTTTAATTATTCTATTCACCTTTCTATTTAGTTCTTATTGCTTTCCTCTTCCTATTCAGTTCCTCCAGTTATTCTCCTCATCATTCCACTGAGAGTTCGGGGAATGTGGATTACCACTTCGTTACCCTTACACCCAGTCTACTCTGACCCAGTGTTGGGGTACCTGTTACTGTTCCATTTGTGGATTAAATAGAACTGTTCAATCATTTACTAAAGATTACTCTTATATTATTAGTTATTTGAAACCATACAGCTGTGTGCAAATTGTTATTATTAGATAGGAATACTTGATAAATAGAATGACTAATGACAAACAGCAATACTTCAAACCGGTTAACCGTGTGCAAAAAATGATTAATATCAAATAGAATTATTAGTGTTAGATATCAATATCGTTAAGGAACATTATAATTGAAGGAACAGAAAAAATATAAGAGCCGAATATGAACTCTTATTCTACTCCACTTCCTATTTTATTCCCACATTCTCTTCTGCTTTTATTCTCACACGTCATCTAGTCTTTTCCAATTCTCTTCACATACTTATTTCGTTTCTATTATTACTTTATTACTACACTTACTCTATTCCGCGCCTTGATGGTGAGGCTTAGAATACGTCGACTGCACCCCTCACGGAGGAATAAAGCCCTTCTGCAAAAGAGGGGAGCTTCGGCGTGATGCTGAACTGCATCCGGTGCTGGGGGTCCAGTTTTGGAGCTCTGGGAGTGTGTAGTTATCAATTCGTTACCATTACTCCCAGGTAAACTCTGACGCAGTAATATTACCTTATAGGGTCCCATTTATTATTCAAATAGATCTGTTTGAAAATTAATATTTGATAAAAAAAAGTACTACAAAAATCATATAACTGCTTGCAACCAAATGATTATCATTATTATTCCACTCTTTTGAGAGTTTTTCACTCCAGCGTTAGCTGATGGTTTCTCACTGGAGTTTGAGTGACAGCAAGTTTCCTCAAGTCTCCAGGACTCTTCTTAGTATTCTGGCCGATCTTAACAATGCTGTAGCTCGGATGGTCTCCACTCGTCCTCTTATTTCCAAGTCCTCCAGTCCCTGTGCCAATCCTTGGTGACTGTACCGAGCGCTCCAATTACAATTGGTATCACCGTCACTTTCATGCTCCATAGTTTTTTCAGTTCTCTCGGAAAGTCTAAATACTTATCTCTCTTTTCGCTTTCTTTTAGTTTAACCTTGTGATCAGCTGGAACGGCAAAGTTGACTATTCAGCCGGTTCTTTTTTTTTTTTTTTTTTTTTTTGACTATCATAAGGCCTGGTCGTCTAGCCGAGATTTAGGGATCTGTTTATGTAACACTACGGTACCAAATATAATATAATTGTAACGTTACCATTTAAACACAACACGAAACGGTTCTGTTAGTTTCTAAATAGGAAAGTTTTATTTGGAGCAGCAACGTTTACAGTAATCGGCGAAAAGAGAGAGATAAAGAGAGCGAGTAAGAATGCTTCAATTGATTTAGACAGAGAGAAATGAC
The DNA here is from genome assembly GCA_963585895.1 of Sepioteuthis lessoniana. Taxonomy (NCBI): domain Eukaryota; kingdom Metazoa; phylum Mollusca; class Cephalopoda; order Myopsida; family Loliginidae; genus Sepioteuthis; species Sepioteuthis lessoniana. The sequence continues at coordinate 93,499,062 of OY757927.1, forward strand.
CCGCAAGAAACGGAAAATGTAAACAAGGAATTAGTCTTTTCTTCACTGACTCGGCTAATTTAAGTTCTACGTGCGTGACTTTCTCTCTTCCTGTTCCTTCTGTTCCCGGCTGACTTCACCTCTTTGAAATTTTCTTTTATATTTTTTCTAATTATTCTCTCTAACTAATTTTTTGAATCACACGAAATCACTTAGACTTTCTAGTGACACGTCATTGCTAAATATCAGATGATATCTAAAATTTACGTGTTCCGCTTATTTTCCCAGTGGACATGCGTAGACCTTTACAACTCGAAAACCTGCAGCTATGAATTCAAAGTTTAACTAGAAAACGATTTATCACTACAATAATCAACTAAAATCCCTAAGTATTTTATATTTGTATCTCAAAATCCAGGACGGATTCTGGGTTATGCATATACCATTTAGTAGTATGGTCAAATTTCAAATTCTTGCACAATTCCCAGTGGATTACCTTCCTCGCCCAGTCGTGTCTAGTCTTATACTCTTTTTGCGCTAACTTACTGCATTCGCCTATTATGTTATTAATCGTTTCATCTCTATCACCACATAACCTAAATTTGATATTTTGTTGCGTGTCGTCTACTTTTTGCTTTGATATAGTTAGACCTTATGGCGTTATTTTGCGCTGCAATAAGGAGAGATTCAGTTTCTCTCTAAAGGTTTCCCTTTCTTAGCCATGTCCAAGTTTTCTCGTGAGAGATTTCGCTTGTTTGTCGCTTGAAACATCCATACAGTTGTTTTTTCCCATTTTTGTTTTCTAGTTATTTTTCTTGTGTTGTCTATATTGTTTATGGTCGCTGTAATCACTCTTCCTCTGCATTTTTAATGTCGTCTTTGAGTCTTTGTATCGACGCATCGATATTATCTTCAATGCTTGCGAGTCCTGTTCCTCCTCCTCCTCCTCCTCCTCCTCTTGACACATATAGTCTGTCTATGTCATCTCTGGGATGTAAGGCCTCATGTATCGTCATGAGTTTTCTTGTTCTCTGGTCCATTTGTTGAAGTTCTTCTTTCGTCCACTTTAAGAATGATCCCGAGTATCTTACAAGGGAGCAGCTCAGGCGTTTATCCTTTTCATGGGGTTTCTACTCTATAGTTTGGTTTCCAGTAGTTTCCTCATTCTCTGGGGAAACTCTTTTTCAATTTTTTCTTTCATCTCCACTTGATGGTGTCCGCTTCCAATGTTCATAAGTACTAGTAAGTTTTCTTTTCTCTGAGCGTTCTGATTTTTTCTTGGTTTGGTAGTTCTTTTCTTCCGTCATTTGTAGTTTCTCGCTTCTCATTATTAGCATCGCACATTTTTCTATGCTGAATTCCATCCTTATATCCTGACTGTATATTCTCACTGCCTGTATTAGGGCTTTCAATTCTTTTTCATTTTTAACTTGTAGTTTGATGTTCCTGGGATTTTGTAAGTTTGTATCCGCTTGTGCATTTCCTAAGTATGTGATTGAGTGGCGTCATCACTATGACAAATAGTATTAGTGATAGTGTATGGATTTTCACCTCACCTAAGCTTTTTTCTCCTGCCGTCACTTCCATTCTCCAGTTTTTCATGGTTTTCTCAATAAATTTTATGACTTCGTCGGATATCTTGTACAGTTTAAGACAGTCTATTATCCAGCTTTGTCGGGGTATTTTGTATGCCTTTTGTAATCAATCCTCGCCATGAGTACATTTTTGCGTTTCATTATACTCTCCTCGGGGATGTGTTGATCAATATATAGTAACTCTTCTTTTTTTCTAGTCCTCTTGCGACACCCCTTCTGTTCTTCAGGGAAACAGGCTGCAGCTTATTAATGAGTTGTAAATCTCCTCCTTAATTTGTACCGTTATTATTTTCCACATCATAGGTAGGCACGTTATAGGTCTATTATTATCATCATTATTATTATTCACTCATTAGAGCTTTTCACATCAGCGTTAGCTGATGGTTTTTCACTGGAGTCTGAGTGACAGCAAGTCTTCTCAAGTCTCCAGGACTCTTCTTAGTATTCTGGCCGTTCTCAATAATGCTGTCGTTTGGATGGTCTCTACTCGTCCGCCTACTTCCAAGTCCTCTAGTCCCTTTAGTAATCCTTTAGTTACTGTTCCAAACGCACCAATTACAATTGGTATAATTGTCACCTACATGTTCCACAGTTTTTTCAATTCCCTAGTAAGGTCGAGGTACTTATCCTTCTTTTCACATTCTTTCAGTTTTATTCTGTGGTCAGCCGGGACAGCAAAGTTGACTATTTTGCAAGTTCTCTTTTTTGTTGTTGATTATTATTTAGTCTGGTCTTCTGGTCGGGATTAGGTGATCCGTTTGTATGTTAAAGTCCTATTGGAGTTTATGCGTGGCATTTTCTAGGACAGGTGCTGGCTTGTGCATATACCATTTGTTAGTATGGTCGAATTTAAATTTCTTACACATTTCCCAGTGAATCACCTTACCGACCAAGTCGTGTCTCGCTTTATACTCCCGCTGGGCTAATTTGCTGCATTCGCTTATTATATGATTGATGGTTTCATCTCTGTCACCACATCGCCTGCATTTGCTATTTTGTTGAGTCTTATCTATTCTCGCTTTGATATGATTGGTTCTTATGGCGCTGTCTTGTGCTGCTATTAGGAAAGATTCTGTTTCTCTCTTAAAGTTTCTTTTTCTTAGCCATGTCCAAGTTTTGTCGTGTGAGATATTGTTTATTAGTCGTTTAAACCGCCTATAGAGCTGTTTTCCTTCCCATTTTTGTTTCCTAGTTACTGTCATTCTCTTGTTCATCATGTTCTCAGTTTCGTGTCTGGTGGCTGTAATGAGTCCTCCTTTGTGTTTTTGTATATAGTCTTTGAGTCGTTGTATCGATGTGTCAACGCTGTCTTCAATGCTGGCAAGTCCTCTTCCTCCCTCTTTTCTTGAAACATATAGTCTGTCAACGTCGTCTCTGGGATGTAATGCCTTATGCATTGTCATTAGTTTTCTTGTTCTTTGGTCCATTTGTTTAAGTTCGTCTTTGGTCCACTTGAGAAAGGGTCCGGAATATCTAACGAGAGGTACAGCCCAGGTATTTATTCTTTTGATAAGATTTCTGCTATTGAGTTTTGTCTCAAGTAGTTTTCTAGTTCTCCTGAGGTATTCTTTTTGAATTTTTTCTTTCATTTCCGCTTGTTTGATGGTGTCAGCCTCCAAGATGCCCAAGTATTTGTAGGTTTCGTTTTTTGCGAGCGTTTTTATTATTATTATTATTATTATTATTATTATTATTATTATTATTATTATTCCTTGTGAGTTTTTCACATCAGCGTTAGCTGATGGTCTTTCACAGAAGTTTGAGGGACAGCAAGTCTCTTAAAGTCTCTAGGACTCTTCTCAGTATTCTGTCTGATCTCAATAATGCAGTATTTTGGATGATCTCCACTCGTCCTCTTATTTCCAAGTCTTCCTCCAAGTGACTGTACCAAGAGCACTAAATACAATTGGTATAAACGTAACTTTCCTGTTACACAGTTTCTTCAAGTTTCGCAAGGTCGCGGTATTTATTTTTCTTTCACTTTCTTTCAATTTTACTCTGGGGTCAGCCAGGACAAGTCCACAAGTTCTCTTGTTTTTTTTTTTTTTTGTTTTTTGTTGTTTTTTTTTTTATTATTATAAGGTCAGGTCGTCTGGTTGAAATTAAGTGACCAGGACATATGTTGTGTTGTGCATATACCATTTGTTCGTATGATCAAATTTAAATTTCTTGCTCAATTCCCAGTGTATCACTTTGCCCATTCAGCCGTGTCTAGTCTTATACTCTTTCTGTGCTAATTTGCTTATTGTGTGATTGATGGTTTCGTCTCTATCGCTATATAACCTACATTTGCTGTTTTGTTGCGTCTTATCTATTCTTGATTTGATATTATTGGTTCTGATAGCATTATTTTGTGCTGCTTTCAGGAGAGATTCAGTTTCTCTCTTAAGGTTTCCCTCTCTTAGCCACTTCCATGTTTTCTCGTGTGAGATGTTTATTAGTCGCTTAAAACGTCCATAGAGTTGTTTTTCATCCCATTTTTATTTTCTGGTCATTGTCGTTCTGTTGGTCCTCATGTTATCAGTATTCTTTCTGATGGCTGTAATCAGTCTTCATCCACGCTTTTGTATGTAGTCTTCAAGTTGTGGTATAGATGCGTCAACACTACTTCAATACTGGCAAGTCTTCTTCTTCCTTGTTTTAGTTACTTGAAACTATATAATTGTGTATAAATTATTATTATCAAAAACAGTTTCTTGAAGCTATAATTGCTTACGAAGGATCATTATCATTAGTTACTTGAAACCCTATAATTGCTTAAAAAGACTGGTTTCGCCATTTAATAACTCAACAAGTGTAAACCAACCAACTAACCAACCAATCAAAATAATTATTCTTTTACTGTTTACTTTATGTTTCAACACTTATTCTGTTGCACTTCCTATCCTGTTCCTACAAAAGAATGCAACGGAGTAATTCCGATTAGAGGTGATCATTAAATTCAGTAAATAAATTTGGCAGTTTGCAGCATTTTCATATTACAAGTAGCATTCCCCCCCCCTTCTCTCTCTCTCTCTCTCTTTCTCTCTCTCACACACACACACACACATATATACACACACACACATACAAACTCTCTCTAATACCATCACTGCAATACCACAACTTTAAACTAGGATCCTTTCCCCTCATCTTTCTCACCGTCACCAGTCATATTATTTCTACGACAACATCTTAAGCCGTAAACATTTAACATTTAACCAGTAAACAGACACTTGTTTGAATTGAATTCATAAAAAGATATTTAAATAGTCTACTTTACATCTTTACATTCACTGACCAAATTTAAGAAGTATTTAGATTAATTAGTCGATACTGAGATCAGAATATATAATCGATCACAGTGCCCTTACAGCCATAACCATACGCGCTTGTCGGAATTCCTTCACATCAATTTTGGTACGAAGTGCGGTTAGTAAATAAGAAAAAAGTCGTTATGGTTCATGTATTCGTTACACTTATCGAATTTTGGCGTAATAACTAAATCGCTGGACTGTGGCCACGAAGTAACCATTTTCGAACTCTAGTTAAGCTGTTAAGTTTACTTTCGGACTTATACCCTTGACAAAAATATGAACCCTCGCATCAGCTATGGAGGAATAAGAGAGTTTATATTGTTCTTCTACAATGATGGCTTTGGCATTAAATAACCCACGAAGGTTGATATTCCACTGAACAAAGAAAACGAACCAAGTAAATTTTGATAAATTTTCAGTTTTTATTTTCATTCATTTATTCATTCATTGTTGATAAAATTAAACTTTTTCTAAAGCCGAATTGATTAATAACTGATTTTAATAATTGAACTGATTTTGAAACTCACAGATCGATGAATCGATTGAAAATATTCCTATTTATCTAGAAGATTTTTCTTCCAAAAATCTTCTTTTCTAAACAACTATAACATCATTCCTCAAACGATGACGTCATAGAATAAAAGAGTAATAAAAAAGCACTTCTAACAATCATTCTACTTTATGCAAAATGGTGTTTTCCTTGTCAATCCCTCTTTTCTTAACCGGTTTAATCAGGTTCTTACTCTAAACGTTCTCAGGTGTGTATCGTGTCTGGTCAGGATGAATAGGCCTTTGTTATAAAGTGCTTTTAGCCAATACTAAAGCCACTTCATCAACCAGGGAATTCCCAGAACCTAATATCTCAGAAAATTGTGCAAGCAAAGTCTTACTTCAACAGAAAGAAAAATTCTGACCTTTGTTACTCGTCATATGAGTAAAAAAATGAATTGATAAACAGTTTTTTTTTTAATTTTAAATTGTAATTCAAACGTTTCCACAAAGGCAATATTTCCTCTGGTTGTATATATCAAGTTTCATACTTGAATTTTCTTTATTCTTGACATGATTTTAACGTGACTATTCAACGGCCTCATAAGAAGTCAACTAAGTGCTAAACTGCGTTTTTTCCCCGATTAAAATCTTAAAAGACAGTAGCAAAACTTGATAGTGCTTTGCTAATTAAATGTTGATCGAATTGAAGACAAGAAATCGAAATTATTCTCTCATTTTTTTTTTTACCTTAGCAGAAAGTTTGATTTACTAAAACCGAATCAATATTTGTTTGGTAGAATTAAAAATTCGCTTCAGTTTGATATAATAGATACGCCAACTCACCTCGCAGACCTTTACTACAGTAGTTAGGTCGATTCTCGCTGAGTGTCTGTTTATTATAACCAAGTGATGTACAAAGGTAAATTTACTAAATATGGACATTTCCTGATCTTTTGCTTTAAAAGCAAATTATTTTCTCACACATCTTTTTATTTTTATTTTATCAAAACCAACTTTCACAGCTAAAAGTCAAAATATTTATTCAACTGAACTTCAAACAATCTGTTTTTGATTTTGCAACGATGTTTTTATAGTTTTTAGACGACAAAATCAGAAAATGCTCGGCTATAAACAAAATTCAAGAATAAAACGAGGAATGTGTGAAAGATTTTTGCGATACATTTTCTTTTTGTTCTGATAAACTTGACAATAAACGTAAGCCAAGCGAATCCGGCCAGAAGTAAACCGCTGTCGGTGTTTTCAGAGGCAGTGGAACAATGGGTCATAAAATACTTTTAAAACAGCAGCAAAAATAACAATGATCATAAGAAAAGAAATTACAATGACGATGATCAAATAATTAGATAAAATCTAAAAGATTATTATTATTATTTTACTATTTTGAGAGCGTTTCATACTAACATTAACTGATGGGTTTCCCCTAGAGTCTCAGTGACAGTAAGTCTCCTCAAGTCTCCTAGACTCTTCTTAGTATTCTGGCTGATCTCAACAATGCTTTTTGGATGGTCTCTACTTGGCCTCTTATCTTCAAGTCCTCCAGCCCCAGTACCAATCTTTGGGTACTGTACCAATTGCGTTAAGTTTTTCACACCAGTGTTAGCAGAGGGTCTTTCCCTAGAATTTGAGTTACAGCAAGTCTTTTCACGTCTCCAGGACTCTTCTCAGTATTCTGGCCGATCTTAGTACTACTGTAGTTTGGATGGTCTCAGCTCATCCTCCGATTTCCAGCTCTAACAGTCCCCTTACCCACCCTTTGCAGACCTTTTCAAGCGCACCAATTATAATTGATATCACCGTAATCTTAATGTTTTATAACTTTTTTACTTCTCTGGCAAGGTCAAAGTACTTATCTCTCTTTTCGAGCACTTTGATTTTCACTCTGTGGTTTACCGAGACGTCAAAGTTCACTATTCGCTTATTATGATAATTATTTTGCTTCTTGTGAATTTTTCACACCAGTGTTAGCTGACGGTCTTTCACTAGAGTCTGAGTAACAGCAAGTCTCTATTATTACTATCATTATTATTATCATCATTATTTGTGAGCCCTTCATACCAAGGTTAGCTGACGGTCTTTCACTGGATTTTCCTCGGGCCTCCAGGACTCTTCTCAGTATTCTGATTCATCTTAAAAATCATGTAGCCTGGATGGTCTCCACTTGTCCTCTGATTTCTAAGTCTTCCAGGCTTTTTTAACAAGTCTTTGGGGATTGTTCCTGGCTCAACAATTACAATTAGCATCTCCGTCACTTTCAGGTTTCATAGTTTCTTTCTAGTTCTCTGGAAAGGCCAAAGTATTCGTCCATCTTTTCGTTTTCTTTGATTTTCACTCTGTGGTCTGCAGTGATAGCAAAGTCCACTAATCAACAGGTTCTCTTTTTTTATTAACTATCACAAGGTCTGGTTTTTTGATCAGGATTTTGTGATCTGTTTGTATCTCAAAATCTGAGAGAATTTTTGTTTGTCCCATTCTCCTGGACGGATTCTGGTTTGTGCATATACCATTTAGTAGTATGGTCAAATTTAAAATTCTTGCACATTTCCCAGTGGATCACCTTACCCACTCATTCGTGTCTAGTCTTATATTTCCTTTGCGCTAATTTGCTGCATTCGCTTATTATGTGATTAATAGTTTTGTTTATCACCATATAACCTACATTTGCTATTTTGTTGCATCTTATCTATTTCCATTTTAACCTAGTTGATCCGTATGGCATTGTTTTGTGCTGCTGTAAGAAGAGATTCAGTTTCTCTGTTAGGTTTCCTTTTCTTAGCCATGTCGACGTCTTCTTGCCAATTTGTCGCTTGAAATATTCATGCAGTTGTTATTCTTCCCATTTCTCTTTTCAAGTTATTATTATGTTGATCATTATGTTGTCTATACTGTTTCTGATTTGCTGTAATTAGTCTTTCTTTGCTCTTTTTTCTGTCGTCCTCGAGTCGTTTTATTGTTGCATCCACGCAATCTTCAAAACTAGCGAGCTCTCTTTCCTCCTTTTCTTGACTCATATATCCTGTCAATATCATCACTGGGATATAAGGTTTTATGCATCATCATTAATTTTCTTGTTCTCTGGTCCATTTGTTGAAGTTCTTCTCTCGTCCATTCCAAAAGTGGTCCCGAGTATCTTATAAGGAAGACAGCCCAGGTGTTTATTTCCTTGATGAGATTCCTGCTATAGAGCTTGGTTTCGAAAAAAATTTTTTCGTTCGCCTGAGATACTCTTTTAAAATTTTTTCTTTCATCTCCACTTGTTTGATGGTGTCCGCTTCCAATATTTACAAGTACTTGTAAGTTTCCTTTTCTTCGAGTTGCTGATTTTTCTTAATTTGGTAGTGCTATTTTTTCGTTATTTGTCTTTGTCTTCTTTTCATCATTAGCATTGCACATTTTTCTATGCCAAATTTGAAGACAGAGGTCGTCGTGAGAGGACGGGGATCTGATGCCAAACTCCTTGCGAAGAAGCAGAGCCGAGTTTTAGGACAGCAGTTGGTGTGACAAGATGTGTTGACACGGTCGCCAAAACTCCGGGTGAAGAAGCGAAATAGAGCTCTTGGACAAGAGATAGCAGACGCCTTCAAGCCGAGTTCCATAGAATCCCGCTACCCCGTTAAAGAAAATACTCTCAGAAGAAACCCGTCCTCGAAAAGCTAAGTTGTCCCTCCTGTTGTCAATTCAACTTTCCAGTTTTTCATGGCTTCCGTGAAGAACTTTATGACTTTGTCGGATATCTTATACATTTTGAGACATCATTATTACTATCATTATTATTAGTAGTAGTATAGGGCGAGGTGGAAAAGAAGTTAAGACTTATGGTGTAATAATGATAAACGACGCAAATAAATTAATAGAATTGATCGATTGAATTGTTGTGAGAACAATAAAGTCAACACAGAAAATAAGTTGAAGTGTTCAAATAACTTTTAGAATGATTAGAACACTTCTCAAAATTATTGTCAATAAAATGATATTTGATTGAAAACATCAAAACAGTATAAAGGATAATTATACTTATATTGTTAGTGATGGTAACAGCGACGATGGTGGTTATATTGATGGCAAAAGATTATTTCAGATTGCAAATTACTGTCGTCTTTTAGTATCTGCAGGAGCTTCTTAGACTTCATCCGTAGATACTCAATACTTTTATATTGTTATTTACTAGCTTAGCTTAGATGTAGCATAAGGCCAGAAGCATAGGTTTCCCGGTCTAAATTGAACTCACTAACAATGGTCTGCTAATTTAGCAGGCTAACCATCACGTGGTGTACTACTCAGTATACTTTTATAAAATGGCAGAATATTTGAATATAATAAATAAACATCTCATAAGTCATCTCTAGATTAATCAAAGTGTCTAATGTAATTGCTGTATAAATCATTGTCATAGTCGTTAAAATCTTTGTTTCATTAGTAACATGAAAGATAAGAGAAAATTCTAATCAATTACGCACATTTTATAGAACCGAAGATATTCGGGAAAAATGTGAAAAGCAATTTTTCCTCTAAACAACAAAATCGTTAAAATTTGCATAATAAACAAAGGCGTGAAATGGCGGCGGGTTTTTTTTTTTTGCGAGTGGATTCAGCGTTGTGTTTAACGCGAGGAAAATTCAAGTTTTACTTTTTGAAATATTATCTATCTGCAGTGAGTTGAATTAGTGGATGGGAAACCAGTAGTCATACAAAGGATTGACTGTATGTTAAAAAAGAATATTTAGCGTAATTCCTAGTGTATAAATATTAATTTCTACTGAACTAATTCGCTAAGGTTTTCCTTTGTTCGTTCAAGACGTTTTGCCGATATTGTAATTTAGTACGATGCTCAAGAAGTTTACTTGACAATAACTAACCCTAGATTGGTTAACATAGCCTTAAAATCAACCAAGCAATGTGATTTTGCAAAAGATTCAGTCATAATGAAATTCGATATTATTTCTTGAGTGCAATTGTACTTATATTAATGAGAGGAGTGTATGCTGCGAGAAGAAAAATTGTTTTAAAAAAAAGCTAAGTTTATATTTGGCTTCTTATAAGTGTAGAACTGATTGGATATATGAAGTTAGAAAATCATACATCTATATTTATGAATGCGTAGGCGGAGGATTTCCCTGTCTACTTATTGCTGAGTGCACATGTCTTTGTATGCGCCACCTTGTTTGTTTGTGCCAGTCTAATTTCAAATATCACGCTCCATGTAATTCTTATTGAATCGTCTCTGTTTTGCTTGACACAATACATATTTGTTATAAATACAGTAAAGGGCGTTTCTTAGTAAGCGACACAACATCGTTAAAAACAGCCAATGATAGTAGCCCAAAGATAAAAAGAAATATTAGATGGTTCTGCTGTTATAGTAGTACGAATTTCTATTTTTCTTGGACAGTGATTTTTCAGGTTGGAAATCAATTCAATTCTTCACACCAAAACACTAATCTGTCTCACTTCACTAGACAAATTAAAAAAGTAAAATTTGAATAATTTATAGCACTTTTTTCGTTTATTTATCTTAACAGTTAATTTTTTTTCTCTCTAATGATATCACAAATAAATTCTAAGGATTGAATCATAATATTGACAAACCATGCCTCACATGGCTCAGGTTTATAGTTGAATCTTCATTGATAGTAAATATTTACCCAACCCGTCCGCCACGGGCATGAAGTGACACAAGGTCAAATCATTGGCATAGTAAAACTGGTCTGAATTTAGAATTTTCCTTCTCCTAGACTGGTTAACTTACCAAGGCTAAAGAAATCAGTCTGCCTTACAATTTATCCAAAGCTGGGGAGAGAACAGATGGACCCATGTCTTTCCAAAGGGTATTAGCGTGACTTTAAATGGTAACCGATTCATCCAGGATTTGAACTCGGGTCACCAATTATATTTCCTATGACGATAACTGTTATTCTAAGCGCACCTCCTTTCATAGTTGAGGTAAATAATGTCAATTGTTTATATTTATTGATAATACAAATATCAAAAGCCAAACAGGTTTGGCTTTTTCTGTTGAATAAATAGTCAACTATGAACCCAGTATAATATTAGTAAGGACCAGGAAAGGAGATGGGCGCTATAAGACAATTAAAACAACATGGTTGTGCAGTTTATACAACAGACAAATTGGATAAGAGCGAACAACGAACTTTATATGGAAAATATTTTGTTCCAATTTGGTTTTCTCCCGTACATTCTTGGAATATCAATTGACATGACCAATCAATAATTGGAAATATTAGAAGCCGGGTCAAGACTAATGTTGTCAACCTTGAAAACAAAATAAATGGACTAGTAATCCTGGCCAGTGAACATATATATATATATATATATAGTTTGTTTTTCGTATAGGCATTTAAAATTGTCGTAGACTCTTGAAGATTTAGTGTGTTATTGCTATACATCTTATGAGATGACTGACCAATTTTTATGATTTCAGGTTCAAATGAACAGCTACAGCAGCAATTGGAATACACCCTACTAAAGCCTGATTGTCACAGCTGGTGAATTTCAAAGATGCAATCTGACACTTTAGAAGAACGATATGCAATAAAATTCTGTTTTAAACTTGGAAAAAATGCCATAGAAACGTATGGAATACTTCAGACTGCTTTTGGAGCATCTTGCATGAAGCGAGCATCAGTTTTTGAGTAGCATAAGAGATTCAAGGAAGTCACAAAGTCTGTGAGGGATGATAAGCGTGGGAGGAGTAAGGAAGTCAATACAGCAGAGTTGATTGGCCAAAGGGTTAGGGTTAGGGTTACTATGTTGAGGTTTTAAGTGAGTTCAGGAAGAGATTCCTTGGGAAGAGGCCAGCACTCTTCAAATCGGGTCAGTGGCATTTCCAGCAGAACAATGCACCAGTCCATAACTCCATCCTTGTCACAGACTATTTGACCATGATGGGCATCAAGACACTCCCTCAGTCTCCCTATAGTCTAGACCTTGCTCCCTGTGACTTTTGCTTATTCCCTAAGCTCAGGGGCAGTCGTCATGAGACAATTGAGGAGATGAAAGAGGCTGTGACGAAAGTCATTGACACGCTCACACAAGAGGACTTCCATGGGTCCTTGCAGAAGTTTTTGGAACGGTACACCAAGTGCATTGCAGCCGAAGGAGATTACTTCGAAGGGGACTAGAGTTTCATGTGTGTACTCTCAATAAAAGGGCCCATAAGAAAAAAGTCTGGAAACTTATTTAATGATCCTCGTATATCTAAGTTAGGATAGTATAGACACAGAATCAAGATACTGTCTTAAAATGAGAACAAATGAGAATTATATTTCAACGTAGTCTCCCTTGCAATCCACGCTTTCTTCAGATTATTACAGTGCTTGATTTCTATATGAACAGACTGAGATAGATAAATACATAGATAGGAGCCACTATAGATGTGATTAACTGAATATTAACTTGGGATTTTGTATTTAAAAGTCTTTATTCGTTCTCAACAATATTCTTTAGGAGGCCATTATTCAATTTGTAGAGTACAGATCTGAATTATTCAGAAAAAGGGATTGACCTTTTGCCAGACTAACTTAGGGTTTGTAAGTGTCTGTTGTAAAGGACTTATCATCCCTTAAAAATTCAGTGAATCATGCATGAAAAATAAATAGGTCACATCTAACACTATCCCTCTCCTTCTCCCCCCCACTTCTGTGTTCTTCAAAAATGTGTCTGAAAAGACTGTGTAGAATAGCAATATACATTCTTGCCCTAATAAGGCATTTAAATTATTCGTTTTTCTTTCTTCTTTCTTTCTTTTGATATCAACTAAAATATTTTCCTTTCTCCATTAATGATATAATCTATAATACCCAATATATTCCTTATAGCTTTTTATCAAAGTTGGATTTAATCTAACAGAAGTCGCTATTGGTACGAAGATGTAAATACAGTCGGACCGTCAGTTTGCCAATTTCATTGAACTGACACTAGAAAAACTTTCGTATATAAAAGTATCATTTATGATATATTCTTATATTTGTTACAACCGCCGCTCAGATTAGAAACATACATTTTTATATTCATGAAACATTCGGCATTTCTTCAACATGTAAAAAGAGATACTGCAGAATTCTTAGAAGTTAAATCCTATAACCTTAATCACATCATAATCGTACACTCACACGCGAGCACGTACACACTCATATATCACTGATAATGAGTACTATTTATTTACAAATTAACCAGAATATATATATATATATATATATATATATATATATATATATATATATATATATATATATATATATGTAGGATGCATCACTTTATATTTAGAAGTAATGTCTCATTCTAAACTTCAAATTTCTTGAATCCTCTTAACTTTGCTACTGGTGATTTATGGTCAAGTCACGCTGAAATCACCGGTTCCTGCCAGATCACCGAAGATAAATAGGGATGAATCAGTTCAGTTCTAAGATATGTAACCTCTTTGGTAGATCAGCCTGTGGCCTCTGTGCCAGACAAAGCAAAGCTTATCAAATAACTAGGCTACTTTGAAACTGATAAACTATTGGCTTTCCAGTATTTTTTAGGATGCGCGTCTGAAATTAGACATTTTTATATATTTCATTTACCAAATCCAAAATTCTGTTTGAGACATTGTTTTACCGTAGATTGCACAGTTCCAAAAAAGAAATATGCATCATTACCATTTTACTTTGGTTTTTATCATTGTTCGCGTGGAATCAAACGTGTCATCGATAGACCTACCAAGGATTATCAATATTTTATTAATTACAGATTAAATAAATTTACTGAGTTGTCGAAAATTATCAGCTGATTTGATTTTAATCCTTAAAAAATTAAAAGCAAGCAATAAGATTTGCCGTAATGCAGTGATTGACGTGCTAATCTTGCAGGCTCTTGATTTTGCTGTTGTAATTCAACAAATATCACAACCAAATTTGTTAAACTGATGGGAATGTGTAAATAAGATTTTTAAATATTTGAAGATCTTTAAAAAAATTATTTATGCTTTTGAGATTATGAATTTGCTAAATGTCCTTCCTTGACATCTAGTCCCCGTTCTGCCATTGAACATCCTAAGTTTATTTTTGATAATCCACAAATTAAGACTAATTATATCTACATGTCCTCATTGTTTCTGTAAGCACTTTCTCTCCATTTCAACTCCAAATATAAACATGTTATCAATACAATCATCGTTCAACTCTCAAATCATTCAAAAGTACAAATGGGTTTAAACCAATAAACATTTGTCTGGTTGACTCTGATATATATATATATATATATATATATATATATATATATATATATATATATATATATATATATATATATATATATGTATATACAGTGGCGGTTGAATACTTGAAAAAATGAACAAAATACTCAAATATTACAGAAAATACAGAAATTATTTAATATTTAGCGTGAAGCCCTTTAGCTTCAATCACACTCTGACATCTTCGGCTGCATGAAGAAATTAATTTATTGATATCTTGCCGAGTGATCTTATTCCATTCTTCCTGAAGGGCATTCCATAACTGCTCTATTGTTTTTGGATTTCTGGCTTTAGAACGTTCTCCTAGAGTCTTCCACACATTCTCAATAGGATTAAGATCTGGGTTTTGAGGAGGCCAATCCATAACAGTAACATTTTCTGCCTTGAGTAAGTTCATGACAACCATAGCCTTGTGACATGGGGCATTGTCCTGTATGAATATGGAAGGTTGCTTAGTTGAATTTCTCAGCAGAGGCAAGACATGATATTTTACAAGTTGTTGATGAACCTCTGCATTTACCTTTCCTTGTAATCGCACCAAAGGGCCCACACCATCTCCAGATATCATCCCCCAAACCATGACACTTCTTCCACCGAATTTAACACTAGCCTTAAGGCACTTAGGCGACAATTCTTCACCTGCTTTTCGACGGACGTACGTTTTCCCATCTGAGCCAATTAACAAAAACTTAGATTCATCTCTGAAATGCACTGTTTGCCATTTTTCTTGAGACCATAACACATGTTCGTTTGCAAAAGCAAGACGACACTTTTTATTCTTGGAGGATATCAGTGGCTTCACTGCAGGTGCTCTAGCTAAAAGCTGTTGTTCAACTAAACGACGAGACACAGTCTTCCAAGATAAAGGTTTTCCCAGTTGAATGCTCATTTCCCGAGAAACAGCAGCAGCAGTTTTAAATCGGTCCTTTTTAATCAACTTTACCATAGCACAATCTTCTCTCTTGGTCGTTATTCTTGGCCTACCTGTAGACTTTCTTGCTTCAGACGAACCATAATTTTGTAGACCTTAAGAATATCGTGAACAACACTTTTTGACTTACAATCTCAGCAATATCCCCAATACTTAGATTATCCTTCATTTGAAGCCTAATAATTTCCGTATTTTCTGTAATATTTGAGTATTTTGTTCATTTTTTTCAATCGTTCTGATAATTTTGGTCGCCCTGGGTTTTGCAGTAAATCACTAAATCATCCAATACTTTTTTATAATCATCTCAAATAACACCAAAATGTCACCGAATAACAATTAATATCGTATTTATTGTCTGTAAAATTATAGAATCTAAAAGAAGTTAGATAAATAGTCATACCAACTTTTTCTGACGAAACTATGCCGTTCTGAAAATTATGGCCACCATTGTATATATATATATATATATATATATATATATATATATATATATATATATATATATATAAGAATGATTATAGAAATAAAGTCGACATGCGTTGTTAAATATTTGGTTTGACATCACTTCGTTATTTTTTTTTCTATTCCACTCGGAAATCTTATATATATACATATATATATGAAAATGTACAAATATGAAAAAACGCAGTGACTTTCGAGGATGATTTTATTCATAGTTTGAATTATTTGCCAAATCTGAATGTTTTGGTTTTTAAACATTAAGCCTTCATCAAGGCGTTTGAATCTGTGATATTGTGCCACTCTGAATTTCATTGGAATTGAATTTCATATTTGTTAAATGAAACGAAAAATTGAGAAAGTTTTTATCATTCCATTTCTGTTAGTGGCGTTCTGTTTCAAATCTATGTGATGTAATTAGTCTTAGAAAATTTATTCTACAAACGTAACATATTTCCTTTAAAAATTCATATCCCATCTATCTATCTCTCTATCTATCCCCACACTTATCTAATTCTGTTATTATTCATCCATCTCAAACTTTCCATATCTATCTCTAACTATTTCAGTTTGGTTCTTTCTATCTCTCTCAGTCTGTTTGATCTATCTTTTTAACAATTAATCCGTCAAAGTGTGTGTGTGCAAATATATATATATATATATATATATATATATATATATATATATATATATATGTCTTTAATTCCTATTAATTTAAAATGCTGAATTTTACAAAATGTTATGCTGTAATTTTGTTTGTAAAATAACGCTTAAACTGTGCATTTTAAATGTAAAGACACGCTTACTATAAACCCAAATTGAATATATGACTCTGTCCAAATGTCAGCGAACACGGCAAAACGTTTTTGAATCTATTCTAAAAGTTAAAAATTCTTAGAGGCCTAACAGTAGTTTAGAAGAAAAAGTAAAAGCCTAAAACTGCCAATGCTACCACACAAAAAAAAGAAAAAAAAATTGTCATTTTTAAAAACTCTATAATTCCTAAAGCCTCCCCGGCTCCCAACGGTAGTATAGAAGAAAAACTTAAAAAAACCTTGGAAAATGTCCGAATACCGCAGCAAAAAAAAAATTTCAGTACCAGTAAAAATCTAACGAAAGTACCTTAATCTTGGACTTTAACTAAGTTAAAACTTAAGAAAACTTAAATCAAAATTACCCCTCCTTTTTTTTACGTACACATGGGAAGCAGCATGATGTACGTAAAGGTATTTGAATAAACCCATGGACGACCAAATTCAATACCTAAACAGGTCCTGGACGTGAGTTTGACGACTTTACGCTCAGGATCGTTAGTTTGATCGGGGAACTACTGCTGCTCCTCTATAGGCTTCTATAGAAGAGAATAAAACAGCCATCGAAAGATAACCATGACCCACATACACAAACTGCATCGCTCTTCGCGCGGGTAAAAAAGGGGCGCGTCCTGCTGAAGTTGGAGCCCTGGCCTCAGTGTTCGAAAAATCAGCTACAGAGCTCAAACGACCAAAACTACTAAAATGCAAGCAAACACTACAAATAGCGACATTTAACGTAAGAACCTTAAATAGAACAGGACAACTACCAGAGCTAATCACATCAGCCGTAGAACATAAGATTGACATAATATGCATACAAGAACACAGATGCACGCACACCGAAGATATCAAATATCACGAAACTGGCAATGGATGGTCGCTCGTCACTGTATCCGCATGGAAAAACTCCGTCAACGCCACAGTAGGAGGGGTAGGATTGCTTATAGGACCTTGAGCATTAAAAACGCTAAATAGCATTGAGAAAATACAACCTAGAATGATGGCAGCTACTTTTAACGGCAACCCCAGAGCAACAATCATCTCCTGCTACAGCCCTACCAATGTTAGTGAAGAAACTGAACTAGTCACCTTCTACGATGAGTTATCCTCATTGGTGCGTAGCATCCCGAAATACAACATATTAGTCATTGGCGGAGACATGAATGCCCAAATCGGGAAAAACGGAAACAACAAATACAGCCTCCACAACACGTCAAATAGGAATGGGCAGCATCTAACAGATTTCATGATAGAAAATAGTTTAGCATGCCTCAATACAAACTACTAAAAAAGGGAGGGCAAACTATAGACATACACGTACGCGAACAATACTAAAGCTCAGATAGACTACGTCCTTATAAACAAGAAATGGAAAAATAGCGCAATGAATTGCGAGGCATATTCCTCTTTCGAGGGTGTGTCCTCCGATCACCGAATAGTCACGGCAAAAATACGGCTAAGCCTACGAAAAAACGCCAAACGAACAGCGACCACCAAACACTATGACTGGGCCCTTTTGAACAACAGAGATATAAGAGATAAATACGTATTAGAATTAAGAAGCAGATTCGAAACACTACAAGAAAAGACGGAAAAAAGTACACCAAACGACGAATATGAAAATTTCGTCAATGCACACCTCGAGGCAGCAGCGAAATGTATTCCAACAAAACTCAAAACTAAATATAGAGTCCCATGGGAAACTTTAGCGGTGAGAGAAAAACGTGCACTAGTGAAAACAGCCTCCAAAAACTATCGAAAAAACCCAACAAACACAAATGCCTTAAAACTAAAAACGGCACAATATCAATTAGCAGGCATATATATAAAGGGACAGACAGAATACATTCAAAATCAGATAGATAAGATTAGAGACTCGGTGGAAGATAGACAATCTAGGATAGCCTGGCAAACAATAAAAGAAGTGAGTAGAAGAAAGAACACAGCCAAAGCAAAACTGAAAGCAGCAAACCAACAAGAAAGAATAAAACTCTGGAAACAGCACTTCGAAAACCTACTAGGAAACCCACCGAAAATAACACATGAACCAATCACCAGAATAATTAGTAAACAATTAGACATTAAACTAGGACCCTTCACACAAGAAGAACTCGACTCGGTTCTCAGAAAAATTTAAAATAGGAAAGCTGCAGGGCTGGACGAGATTTCCCCGGAAGTATGGAAGACCAGACAATTCGACGACATACTGCTCCGACACTGCAACGCAGTATATAATCAAAATCCGATAGATAGATGGATGAAGGGATGCATACTCCCCTTCCCTAAAAAGGGGGGCCTCGTATTAGCCAAAAACTACCGAGGCATAACACTTACATCCATAGCAGCCAAAATCTACAATGCCCTACTACGAAACCGCATAGAACCCAAAATCGACAACATACTTAGAAAAAACCAAAATGGCTTCCGAAGAAATAGATCTACGACCTCACAAATATTAACCATCCGTAGAATCCTGCATGCAGGTGTACGGGCAAAAAACCTACAAGCGACATTAATATTTGTCGACTTTACCAAGGCCGTCGATTCCATTCACAGGGGAAAGATGGAACAAATCCTACTAGCGTTCGGTATACCTAAAGAAACCGTAGCAGCAATAACGATCCTCTATAGAAACACCAAAGTAAAAGTACGATCACCAGATGGAGACACAGAATACTTCGACATTGTAGCAGGAGTACTACAAGGGGACACGCTGGCTCCGTACCTTTTTATCATTTGTCTAGACTACGTACTTAGAACATCGATTGACAAAATCAGAGAGAATGGCTTCGAGCTGACGAAGAAAAGAAGCAGAAGGTACCCCGCAAAAACAATTACCGACACCGACTACGCCGATGACATAGTGATACTGGCAAATACACCCGACCAAGCCGAAACACTACTGCATAGTTTGGAACGAGCAGCCGCAGGCATAGGCCTCTATGTTAATGCACACAAAACGGAATATATGTGCTATAACCAAACGGGGGACATCTCCACTCTAGAAGGAACCCCTCTTAAACTAGTAGACAAATTCACTTACCTAGGAAGCAGCGTCGAATCAACCGAAAAGAACATCGAAACGAGGTTAACGAAAGCATGGACAGCTATCAATAGGCTATCGATTATATGGAAATCAGACCTAACCGATAAAATGAAACGCAGTTTCTTCCAGGCAGCGGTCACATCGATACTGCTATATGGGTGCACTACATGGACTCTAACAAAACGGCTGGAGAAGAAGCTAGACGGCAATTACACAAGAATGCTGCGTGCAATCTTGAACAAGTCCTTGCGGCAATACCCCACAAGACACCAACTGTACGGCCACCTGCCTCCTATCACGAAAACGATTCAAGTTAGACGAACCAGACATGCAGGACACTGCTGGAGAAGCAGGGACGAACTCATAAGAGATGTACTCTTATAGACCCCCACACATTGCCGTGCAAAAGCAGGACGACCAGCCCGAACATACATTCAGCAGCTATGTGAGGATACGGGATGTTGTCCTGAAGACCTGCCTAGGGCGATGAACGATAGGGAGGAGTGGCGAGAGATAGTCAGGGATATCCGTGCTACCAGCGCGACATGATGATGATGATGATATATAAACTATGAAGTCAAATTATTTCAAACAACTTATTTTATAACTTTTTAGCGCTAATTTGACTAAAGGAGATAAATTGAAGAAGACTGATCTCTGCCAAATTGTACTGTGGTTTGAAATAATACTAGATTTAACAATTTTCCAGCATTTTTGTTATGTATATAAACTAACATTTTGGAATCTTTAAAGTTGGGATTAGTTACTAAATTATGTCAGATCAAACCATTATTTATGTTTCCTTTTTTCAATCCTTTTTATATTCATGAATTCGTTTTTGAATATTACGGGATGCTTCCCTCACGTATTTTTTACAATTCAGCCATTGTATATCGTAACACAGCAATAGATTTAAAGTGGATATTACTTTATTATTGAATTCTTGTCATTGCAGAGTTAGTGACTGTTGTGATTCCAAGGTTATTTAAGTTTTTTCGATTACATTTCTGGTTGAATTGTTTGGTAAAACAATATATCTATGTAATAAATTATTATTAGAAAAATTATTGTTAGGAATTTTGGGAAGACATTTAGGTGTGTGAATTTTGAGATCTTTTATTTTAGCACATTGTATAAGGGATTTAAGATGTTAAGTTGTGCGAAGGGTTTTTCTATATCGTCAAATTCATCATTCAAAAAGTTGGGGGTGCAATTCCTAAGAGCTCTAAGGTAAAAACCTATGATGATTCCACTTTTTATTTTGGCGTTATGATGTGAGTAAAAATGTACATGGGTCATTTTTACTTGTGGATTGGTGATGAATTCTAGTTTGTTGTTATTATTTATAAGTAGAATATCCAAGAAAGGTGGTGTTAATTTCTAGTTCATAAGTAAAATCTATCGTGAGTTCAATATTGTTTAATTCATCAGTAGTTTTTGTTAAAGCATTATTCCGTGAATATATAAGTAATCTATCATCTATAGAACGAAAATAATCTATTAATAAAGACCAGAATTTCTCTTCTTTAGTGCTTCATTTTTATCGGATTTATTAAAAACGTCTATATCTTAATTGTGGCTTGTAGGGAAATTTGTTTGTATATTTTTTGTCTTCAAATAATTCCATTATTTTGTTGTTACAATGTGTAGAATCCATAATGACAACACACCCACTTTTTATCACCTTTATCAGAAGGTGTGATGACAACGTTGTTATTCCTAGACAAACTTCTCATTGCAGTCATGTGTCTTCTTGGTAAAACATAGTCATCAATATTAATATTAGTGATCGCTGCGATTAGTCCTTACATAAATCCTTTATTGAAATGAGAATCATTGTGTCTATAGTTTATGTTTATTAAATTAACCATGTTGAGTTTATTTAATCTGGCAGCAAATTTTAAAGCATATTCAAACCCCAAATGAAGGTTTAAATACAGAAACGTTAACGTTGGAAAATAATTCAAACTAAAAATAAAATCATCCTCTGAAGACATTTTTCATATTTGGACATTTTCACCTTGTTGGATTTACTTACAGTTTCACACACACACACACACACACACACACACACACACACACACACACACACACACACACACACACACACACACATATATATATATATATATATATATATAGTGACAAAATTATTTCGTGAGTCAAGAACTAACCTACTACAGTTTCGCCTAAGTGGCTCATCAGGGTACCTGATATATATATATATATATATATATATATATATATATATATATATATATATATATATATATATATATATAATAAAAGGTGAACAAGGTAATTGCTTTACTTAAACTTTATTCAAATATCACTTAACTATGGCCCAGAAAGTGGAGATTCTGTTGGTATTTATAGTTGCCGATCCGGAAGGAGACAACTGTGTTTGACTTCACCATAATATATATATATATATATATATATATATATATGTGTGTGTGTGTGTGTGTGTGTGTGTGTGTGTGTGTGTGTATATATATTATATATATAGAGAGAGAGGGGGGAGAATTGAAGAGAAAGAGCGAGTAGTTGCGGTGTGTTTTTAACTACATAAACTCCTCTCGACTAAGGAAAGATTGTTTCGTAAATATACACACGCTTAAAGATTTAAAGTAAAAATTGACTAATAAAATGTGTTTGCAGATTTTTACCTTTGACTAAATCCTATACAGGTTTTATGCACTCGTGAGTAAACGTAAATAGAACATGATATACGGAAAATATTTATTTTATATGAAACTTCTCAAGGAAGATAATGATGGTGGGATGTTCTCAGAAACAAATATGTTTCTTGACAATTTTGGATTTTTTCTTTGTAAATAGCATACCAACCGTCGTAAGTTATTTAATACATAAGCCATCCTTATAGAAAGGAAGTAGTGGTACTATCTAAACCATAGCTCGGAGGATAAGGAAGTTCATACCTTTCCTAAGGGGCATTAGTCCGAAAGGGATTGTTATAGCCCAGTTGGAGTTTGAACTCTCTTACTATGATGTCGCAGTCCAACAAGTAATTTTCTTTTATTGTGGTTAATGATTATTTTCGACATATTTTGTTGGTGCATGAGTAAAACTGGGTTTAAAGGTTTTATCAAATATTTTACTTAGGATGTTTTTTTTTGTTTTTTTTTACCTTTATTAATATTTGAGAGTTTACTTAAGGGAGAGTTAAACTATATTATTTTTCTATGTCTATTTTTGTTCCTATAATTACTATTTCTTAAGTGTTCATTAATATTGTTAGTGTTATTCATTCTATATTTAGTAAATTGAGTATTATTATTTCTATATTTATAGGTTCTATTAAGGTCTAAAAACTCCAGCTTCTTGTTGAAATCGCTGTTATGTAGGGTTTCATTATGTGGCTCTTTCTAATATTCGAATATTCTTTTTGAGAATGATAGTCTCTTCCTCAATTTTCTGCAGTGGGAATATGTTTAATAACACATCTTAACATTTAAGTCGGTGTATATTTTGTTCATTTTCTGTCTTTTTCTATCCTTTTCAAAATTGGGTATCTCTTTTTATTCTATATTTTACAAAACTAAATGCTTTAAGATCATAATTGGAAGATTTCACTACAATAATCTTACAATTGGAGAAGCTCTCCCTGTCTGTCTAAGACAGTTAAATTTGTTCATCTTTTTGTTATTTTACATATAAATAATATCTGTATCTTCCAGTGTGTTTTTCCCCAACCGTCAGCAATGAGGAAATAGTTTTACTGAAGAGACCAACTTATATAACTTTCAAATGGAAATATTTTCTCATGATTGTGTTTTAACAATGTTAAATAGATAGATAGATAGATAGATAGATAGATAGATAGATAGATTTCAATTTTAAATCAAACCATTGTTGGTTTTTATATCCAACATTGTCTATGGAGCAGTTAAAACCTAACAAAGAAATCGCACTTGGCAGAAACTACATTCAGAATTCTAACATCAGTGACTGATCGAATACGACGACTGATGACTTGAAACATTAGTCATTCTCTCTCTCTCTCTCTCTCTCTCTCTCTCTCTCTCTCTCTCTCTCTCTCTCTCTCTCTCTCTTCACACACACTTATAAATGTATAAATATATATATCAGTCTGTTAATGACTATCTCTCAACTTATCCATCTACAGATTGATCTATCCTCTCTAATCCTACGTGAGTTTTAATTATATCTCAATTCATTTTTTTTAAAACTTATCATGCGTGTTTGTGCAAATGAATTCAAAACTTTTGACTCATTTCTAGCAAGAGATATAAACACAGATCAGACTGAACTTGATGGCTTGTTGATTAAAAAATTGACACATAGATTCCAGCTTTAAAAAATGGAAATCTGAATGAAACTTTGTCAATGTCTACGCATACTTGTGTTCGAGCTTAAGTAACTAATCTTAGTTTTAAAGTTATCATTAATGACAATTTCCGTGGGTGCGGGCATGGCGTCAACTAATTGTTTGATATATACTCGGGTAGGTTTTCTGCTTATTCACACACACACACACACACACACACACATGTGCATATATGTGTATTCACTTATTTTGACCTAGTCTCACGCAGAGTTATTAATGCGTGATGTTCAATAAGGATCGAACTCGCTACCCAGTTGCTATGGTCGGAGAACTTTACTTGTTATTTCCTATCATTGTACCCTACATATGTCAGTAACAAAAGTCAAGTTACAATTATACACTTAGTTTTCTTTTTCTGTTTCAATTTTATCTTAGTTTATTTGTTTTTACTTACGTAAGTTTTAAATTTTACTTACAAATCTTTCCTATTAAATATATTCTACGTTAAAATGTTTTCATTTATTGAAGATATTGACTGTAAAACATTCTTTTGGCATCAGTCATGTAAATGCATCAGTTTCTCAGAGGTATTTGTCCTTCTTTAACCATGTTGACAACATTACTTGAGCAAATGGCTTTCAAGAATCTATGCATATTTCACCTTCGGACGAATTCAGTCACGCGTAAAAATCTGGCTGGATTTGGAGATTTTTCTTACACCTGGGCCATATAAATAGGTTAAACCTTGCTACTTCAACTACCTCACAAGTAGGCCAATAAAAATTTGAATTGTTTTTTTTTTATTGGAGGGAAAGTGAGTTACTATTACTGCTCGAGCATTTTCGCCAGCGATAAACAAAAACCTTCATTTCGCGCTCATAAGATCATCCCAAAAATAAAGCCACCTATATTAGTTATCTTAAAACGCGGACTATCCATAGGTCGGTTGAAAAATTCAGTGGCTGACCAAGATATTCTCATGGAATGGAACTAAATGAGTTTTTTTTTTACAGTTCACACACTTCTTCCATCGGTGTTACAGTGCTCGGATACTACGGCATTAAAAAATCAACAGCAGTAGATATGATGTCATCATATGAACTTTCCAGCCCCCTCCCCACCCTCATACAATCTATTCTGCTGTTCAGCATGAACCATCTTTCAGTTTCTTGAGAATATTACAAAAGGTCAATCAGAGAATTTTTCTGAAATTTCGAAAAGAGTTTCTCCAGTTTAATTTCAAAAAAGAATTTAAGATGTCTAACAAATATAAACTGAAAAAAAAAACACTACTAGCAGTGATGAATAATATATAAGCTAGACAAACGAAATTGTGAGGCTGGAATGCCGAGACTGCAAGGCTGGACAAACGAGACAGAATTAAAAACAAGAGATTTATGATTGAAAGGTACAAATAAAATCGTCTGTAGATATGAGTTGTTGGCATTAAATATTGTAATAATAATGAGGACGAGATGAAATAGTCATTCATTACCAATAGAAAATAAAATAGAAGATTCAACGACAGAAGATAGAAAAGAAGCGGCAAAAATATTTAATGAAACAGTTAACGTCCAGTTAGAGTACCAATAATTCTAAATACGAATTGCGAAATAATAAATGATTTTCTCGCAACTGTTATGGGATATTCTTACAAGAGAGACGCCAAGAAGGAGTCCAAATATTATCTTGATTATCATGAGATCAATCAACCAGCAACGATGAGATGTATCATCAGAAAATTGTGCCATGTCCTTCAGCTTTCATGACTAATGGTTATTATATCAGCCATTGATTCAGTCAACTAGATTAAATAATCTAGGAGATGGTTGCTTATTTACTAACCCCTTCTCTGTTCTTACTTTCCTTTTCTATTGTGACTAACGATTTCGAAATGACTGGAGTCAAGAAAGGGTGAGATCTATTCATTTTTTACAAACTTTAGCACAAAACTAACATTTTTGTAGATTGAGATTTGGATACCCAACTGTATCAAGAGCACAAAGCCCTTTTCTGAAGCGTCTCTTGACTTTCGTATCGAATGTGACATTTGATAAAGTAACATCTTTCAACAATATATTCCTGTTCTTTATTTGATTGTCATTATTTCCATCGGAGACAATTAAAATTTATACTTTAGCATTTATTTTATTTATCCTCTACTGAGTGGATGTACAAAATATACTTATTTGTTAAGCATTGTCTTGCATTTGGTTTCCCCTACGAAGAACCCTGTGTGGTTCGAAGTCGCTTTCAAAAGATTGCAACCCTTCGCTCTGCAAATCATCAGATTCAATTTGGAAGATCATGTCCGACAAAAGTTTTGCCTTTTATTGTACTATAGTGACTTAGTTTTGCAATATTTTGGTACGTAGTTGTGTGTTACACGTATATCACGTGACCGAAGCAGTTCAAGTCATGAGATGTATCTGCTGTGCTTGCTAGTATTGTGGTAGTTGGTGCACTGACACGATGTGCATTGCTGCACTCCATGTATGATTTGAAAGCGGCACAGATGAATCTGCAAAGTCGTCTAGTTTAAGAACTTATGCTTTGCGAGTTGGAACTTTGCCATAACGCTGCAGAAGCAACCAAAAACATTTGTTGTGCGAAAGGTAACCAAAAACTTCACTCGGATTGCAAGAACTTTGATGATCAGGCAAGGTCAGTTAGACCTGAAAGCGTAGATTCTGAGGCCGAGCTCCAAGCCATAGAAGCAAAGTTGATCACCTTACAGTAACCAGAAGGTTACAAGAGCTTCGATGATTAGGCAAGGTCAGGTAGGCCTAAAAGTGTAGATTTTGAGGCCGAGCTCCAAGCCATAGAAGCAAATCCGGCGAGTAACACTGAAAGAAAATCAAACAAAATCAGCATTTCACAGTCCAGTCTGGTTCATTTACCTTCAGCAAAAATATCTGGAACTGCTGAATTGTGCCTGAAGTCATCAAAATATTGTAAAACTTTTGACTCACCCTATTATAAGGGAACCTCACAATCAGGAGATTAAAATTTTCTGGTTTAATTTTTCTTTTCAAAATACATCAGCTGAGGTTTAGCGTGTGTGCGTTGGCGAAATTGTATGTTTGAGGTTGGATGACATGTGGAATGCTGAAAGATCCAGCATTTCAGGTTCGAGAAAAAAATCATCAAATGTTTGACGTCAATAGGTTTTTGCTGAGTCAACGCCGGATGTGCTTTGACATTTCAAACAGAAAGTCATGAATATGGCGTTCTGACAATTCAATTCTTTTTGTAGTCAAAATTACATTACAATTCAGCATAGACACCCTGAGGAAAATGCTTGTGTAGATCCACGCGTTCGTACAGAGACGAACACAGGAAGAAAACAACACACAAATTTGCAAGGAAAAGCGCGCCTTTTTTTTTATACTATTTGTATCTCTCGTCTTCTCACACAAACAAATGCAAATGTACGAATATATGTCGATATACACTAGTTAGCATTGGGTGTCAGTATTGAAGATGAAATGAAAAATCTTGTCTGAATGATTATGTAACAAGTATTAAAACATTAGCCTATCAGCATACTTCTAAATGTCAGGGATATATATATATATATATATATATATATATATATATATATATGCATCCCAAACAATTTTTCTAAAACATCAATTTATTTTTAAAACAAATGTACCTGAATTTTATTACTTCTACTGGAAATTATGAAATCAAAACGAATATTATTATTATTTATTATCAAATTCTACAGCATTGAAACTAACCAAAAATGCGACTATACAGCAGTACAAAAATAATTATATCTTATATATATGTATATGATTTTACTTCTTTCATACAGATTTTTAATTCTGTAGAGTTCGGTAATGAATAATGGCTCATAACATCTGTTGTATTTGTGTTCCACGAGAAATAATACACTCCTGGTATCTTTGATTTAGAAGAAAATTATGTAAAAAAACAAATTGTGATAGGTATAATTATTTATATGCTATAACACAAACACATAGGTGTATATATAGTATCATCTATAAATAAATACAAACATTTTATATAATTGAATAGAAATATCAATATATTCAACATCGGCTTCTGACATGTGAAAATAGACTCACCTAAAATTCATTTTCGCGAAGATCTATGTTATGAGTAGTCTTATTTTATCTTATGATATCTTATCTTATCTTATGTTATGAGTAATCTTATTTTATCTTATGATTTAAATATTGTAATATTGCTCAGCATTTTTCTTTTCTTTTTTTGCATTAGATGCGATGTTAATTTTGCTGACTGCGAAAATTTTAGATTTGAATCATGATATATATATATATATATATATATATATATATATATATATATATATATATAGGACCTCCAAAGAGTGTTGGATAATAGGGACAAATGTCGAGAGACTCAAGGGAATCCATGCTATTAGCACGACTTGATGATGATGATATATATATATATATATATATATATATATATATATATATATATATATATATATATATATATATGTGTGTGTGTGTGTGTGTGTGTGTGTGTATGTGTGTGTGTGTGTGTGTGATTTCGCGAGATGTAAAGGGTTAGAAAACTAGGCCAGCACACCATTACTTGTGATTTCAATTCTCACAAGGGGATCTATATTTCTGGCCTAGTGATCCAAATAAGGTAGACTTAATAAATGACTATATGTACAGGATGCACCAATCCATTGAAAACAAATTATGATATAAATAAAAAATAAAAAAGATATTCAATTGAAATAGATTAATATATTATCACAAAGAATTGTGTACACATCTTTAATTTGATTTATTTAATTTTATTTCATCTTTAATTTTATTCCGTGTCCAAATAGTGTTAAACCTTGTCAGCATCCCATAACTGCCATAGCTATACTGCAACATCTACATAACTTCCTTACCTATTACGGCACACATCTGTAATCGAGTAACACGTGTGGAAGAGCAAAACCAACTAGCGTACTTCTCTAATTTCTAGTTATATAGAAACAATATATATACCCGTAAGAAGAATGTCTCGCTATAGATTCATGGTTAATATGCCTTTCATCAACATCATCAATACTAGAAGGAACCTAATACCAACTGAGTGCCGCACACGTCTGGCCTTCAACCACACTAAAATAGAATTAGCAACTGCTTATGCCGAAACAGAACCCCTGGTGACAGCAAGTTTTGCTTTGTGTTCTAGTTCAGAATAAAGTCAGACTGAATTAGTAGAACTCATTTTTCTTTGTGGCTTTACGAAGTCGGCACTACAAGTCTTTCTGTAAAAATAATTCATTATTTGACCGTGGCTTTGAAAGAAGAAATATGGAAGTGATTCAAGGAAGTGAAAATTCTCAATCTTAATTTCTTCTTTTGCTATATTTAAATGGCTTTTCTTCCTCAGTATTGTCACTAAATGACACGGATACAGGTTTCTCGCCTCAATAGGATTGTTCATGTCGTCTGGTAATTTAAATCGTTATAACTAAATATACGAATGGATGAATTGTTAAATACAATATGTTGCAAAGCTAAACCATAGTCTTCCGTCTCCCTTTATTTGAACATTGCTTCCTGAAATCATGTGATCTCATTGCAGTAAATAAATAGACCGCGCCGAAATGTCTTTGCTATATAGCAAGATTATCTACATAAAATACCAGTGCCACAAGGGCAGAAAGGTCACAGAAGTGATACGTTTATATACGATTTCCCCTTTCCATTCCAACTGTTCCCCTATTCTGAAAGTGACTCGATTAGGTTATATTTTTTATCCACTTACTTACCTAGGTTTCAAACACTGTCGCATAATTACAATAATTTTTTAACATTACAAATTGCAGTTAACCGTGTATAAATGTCAAGAAATCCTTGCAGAAATAATGTTCTTACACAGATTAAATAAAATAAAAGTTGTTCATTTCTCGATATGTGTGCAGTGATCCATTTTGGCATCAAATTGACATTTGCGATTATTCAAACATGGTATTGATTCTTTTAACGATATGTCAATCCATTTAGGGTTATTTGATGCTTTGAGGTTGGGGAATCATATTCACAGTTACATTTTTTGTATAGTTGTTACTTAAGAAGTTTTTTTTTAAAAACATGAATTGAATTTTTGAGGAAATCTATTTGAATCTTAGATAAGATAAATGCTACTACTACTACTCTTGATCAATGTGCACTTGAGAGTAATGGCAACAAAGGAGTACTCCGCATTCTCTAGATCTTCAGTTAATTCTAAGCTCCGCTGACAAGGTGATCAGCCATTGGGGTGGTTAGAGATTATTTATTCACATAATATCTATCAATCAATCTATCTATGAATATTAACACACACACACACACGCACACACACACACACACACACACAATACGCATATATATATATGTATGTATATATATAAACTAAAGTGCTAAAAACTCGTTACGTAAGCATACTAAGTACGTTGCCGGAGCATTCATAACTGTGTATGACACACCTATCAAAACAGACTCTAGTTTCAATAGTGGTCCTTGCTAACTGTAGTAGAACGCCCCATACATTATTACAAAGCCACTACCAATTTGCATAACACTCTGCTGATAAAGTATATCTATACTCTCATGTGGTTTCCTCGACATACGAACTCGGCCATATGTTCGAAAGAGATATAAGTCTTACAGGTTTGAAAAAGCAACGCGACGCCAGCCTTTCACAAACCAATGATGATATTTTCAGGTTCAGATGAGGTGCACTAACTAATACCACCATGTCAATAATAGTTCTTTTGTGAGTTGACCATTTAGAAACTTCACTGGAATGCCGTGTACTAGTTGACTGATGAGTTGGCTGGTATAAGCGATGAATTATGGTGTGATTTGATTCAATGTTCCTCTTCTTTGAATGGCTATCATTTTTAGCAAATGTCGCAGGTGCCGCTTTTACATCATTTGTAGCCGCCTGAAAAAGTTTACGTACCGTTGATATCTGTCTGAAATTAACATATTTTGGTATACCTTTAATTAATGTTACCTGTAGAAAACCTAATGCAATTACTACTTCGAAGTAGGCGTGCTTCATCTTTCTAAATCATCTCCACATTCGAGTGGGATTAAATTTGGTCGACGTCTCAATGCTACTACACTGCTTCTTTAACTGTTGGAATTGGAATTGATATCAAAATGTCGCAACGATATCTTCCAGATTTCAGCCTTTTTTAGCCCAAAATTTCAATTATATATATATATATAATGGTTGATCGCATTGTATGACCAGATTTTGCTTAGAGTGGGGTTTGATAAACGTCGTGGCTAAAAGTCAGGATGATTCAAGTGAATACACAATACTCTTTTGATTAATTACTTTTCTAATCGTGATTCCCTTACAACTTGACGCCAACACATGTAGATTTTATATCTTTATTGTATTAAACCCCATTGCCAAGATTCTTTCTAAATTCTCTTTTAGATTTAAAAACTGGCGCGCACAAAAATATGATAATTTGATAATCACTTCTCTATTGTTTTAGAGTTTTCAATGTTGAAAATACTGTCTGAAAACACCTTTACGCTACGAGCAGATTAATATCCTATACTTCTGATTTGTGCTCGGATGCTTTAAGACGTCACTGCCGTTCATGAATTCCATGTAGAAGATTATGAATAATTTATAAGTAATTGTTTCATTTTTTTTTATTCTTTTAGATGCGGAGCCGATACAGAAATACGTAACAAAGAAGGAAAAACAGCAGAAGACATTTTGCTGCAAGAAAAACCTCCCGGTTGGCAAGAAATGCTCCACAATTATAACAAATTTAAACCCGGTGAGTCATTTTTTTTTTCAGGTAAAAATGTTTGAAAGTTAATAATCGGAAATGCATTTGGTAAAAACTTTATTGAAAAGTTCATCTGACATGAACTGAACAAGTTGTCTGTATCGATATGGAAAATGAATTGTTCAATGATTAGAATCAATTGGTAAAAACAGTGACACATGTAATGTTACTTAATTGATAAAGAATTTTTGTCGACAAAACTTAGTCGGACAAACCTTCAAAGTTAGTAAAATTTTTCAAATATTTTTCACGTATCTGCATTTGAGATAAACTGAACATTAATGTATTACTAACAAATAGACATTACAAAAAATGAAGACTGAAGTTTATTTATCCGCGTTTGAATAAAAAGTGATATATTACGGTGTTCTATTCATTTCACTCTACCGAAGATAAAGTAAACAATAAAAAAATAGATATTTTTGATAAAAAAATCCTGATATTTTCCTGTCGTCTGTTTTTCTTATCCCATTAACAAAGGAAGGTACAAAATGACAGCAGGTTCGTTGCTCTATCATATTTAAAAATATGTCTTGATGCATACAAACAATAGGATTTTTTTAAGTTGTGGTAACAACAGCCACTACATAGCCGATTAGGATTAGAACGAGAGGCAATTAAAATATAAATAACAAAATTTGAAAAGCCGCTACTTATAAGTATAAACCAATTTCGGATTTGTCCTTTAAAATAGTGTTTTTCAACTCTTTCATCCTTGTGTCCCATTTTTGATATGTACATAAGTACAAAACAAAATTCCGAGTAACAGGAAATACATTTTATTTACAAAAGCAAAATGCAGTAGAAAATATGAATCCTAACTCATGACTATACTGCTTTTGTTGTCTATGTATCAGCTTGTCAAGTTGAGCTTCCAAACTTCGGTTCAGCTTCAAGTGTAAGCCTCTTTTCCATCTGCAATAAATTACGTTTCCACCAATTTTCTTTGTGCCAATTCCAGGCCAATTTTAAAAAAAATGCTCTGGCCTACTAGTGGGACTAAGAGTCCAAGTTAAAAATCTCTGCTTTAAAACACACTTTATATTGTTTAAGTAATCCTCATGATTATAAATGTTGAGGCGTTTCAATTTCGCGTTGTGTATTTTACTTTTAAACAACTGCTTGGTATTTTTTAATATGATTTAATGTACATAATGAATATTTTCTGTTTTTATAGGTTTATGGAATGCACTTCAAGCGAGCAAAGTGAATCTTCGTCTAGTGGAACGTCTGCTTCAGTCCTGGTGTCGTGTAACAGTAAAAAAAAATGGCACAATTATCAATCTCAAGTTGATGGCACAGCAGAACCCCCATCACATTCATACTGTCCGACTTCTGGAAAAATATGAAAATTCAATCGAATTTGCCCTAGCATGTCTCAGTGGCAGATCATGTATAATCAAATGTTGGATTTCAAAAGGTGACTATCCTCAAATTGGATAAAAATAACTCCCAACTTAACAGTCATCTTTCTTTAATAGTCTTTTATCTTCTTGTTGTTGCTGATTGAACATAGTTTATGATTATTTTCATATGATTATCATCATCATTATGGCGTGCCTCTGGCACGGATTTAACTGACCCTCTCCCGCCACTCGTCCCTATCGTCCATCGCTCTCGGCAGGTCTTCCAGTACAGACCTGTTGTAGATAGGTTCTAGCTGGTCGCTCTAATCTTGCTCGTCCATGTGAAAGGGTCCACGGGAGTTCTTCGCTTATGAGCTCACCCTTACTTCTCCAGCAGTGGCCTGCATGTCTTGTCCGTCTAATTTGGATAGTTTTCAAGATGAGTGATCGGTATCTGTACAGCTGTTGCTTTGTTGCCTTCAGGACTTGTTCAATACAGCTCGCAGCATTCTTGTGCAATTGCCATCAAGCTTTCTATCCATGTGCTTAGTCAACGTCCATCTGATACATCCATACAACAGTATTGACACGACCGCTGCTTGGAAAAAATGCGCTTTTAAAACGCTACTGATTAAGTGTAACTTTATCCTGCAAATTTATTGCTGTAGGATTTTTGTATCACGAAGTTTTTGGTGCTTAAGTTTCTTTCTTTCTTTTTTTCTTTTTTTCTTTCTTTCTTTGACCGTGCGTGATATCTCGTTTTGTAAAAAAGGATGACCTGTTTATTTCGATTTATGAGGACAACCTTACGAACGCGAAAATTTAAATCAGGGAATCATTTCTTTTGGAAATGTCAGATTATTATTGATAAAAAATCATAAATTGATTAATTTATAAAAAAGACTCTCTAAATTAACATATCCCTATTGTTAAGCTGTGAAGCATCATTAGACACACTCACTACTTATGTACTCTTATAAAAATAATAATACAAAACACACTCAAGAGTTGCTCCCTCCCCAAATGAATTTGAATGCAGCTCACGAACTGGTTGTAAATGCACAATGTAATGGAGCTAACACAATTCTAAACCATTCTGCTACGCAGCATAGTTCTCAAATGAGTATTCAGTTTCATGTGGCTTTTATTCTATTTTATTTATTCATGTATTTTAAGGTTACAAGCACCTCCGACGATTTTTGCAAAAATCGATTAAAGAAAAAAAGAACAGATTATGTAGGAAATTTTATTTTCTTGGGGGAAATCTGAAAAGACTTCAGTGGTGTTTTGTGTATATAACTTTGTAAAATGTCACTTGAATACCAACCGCAACTCAAGTTTCAATAAAGAAAAAGTCAAAAATCTTTTTTTAATCTATTACTCGAACAATGAAGATCATTGATGAGAGATCTGAGGTGATAGGTTCATGATAGCGAGGGTTAACAGAAGATCTGAAAATGAATTGCGTTTCCACAAAATCCCTACCTCGATTACTTATAGAAGTTTAGAAAGAAAATTTGAATGTGTCATGATTTGAGGGAATAAAATTACCTCTATTTCTTTCCAAAACAGTGACCGAGGATGAGTAAAAGATTTAGATTATTTTAGGGGCGGGGGTCCCTTTCCTATATGTTTCTTCACAAAACATTTTATAAATAATTAATATAAAGAATAAAATACAAAGCTGTGTATTCTATTTACTAAGCTTATCGCAAAGCAAAATAAAGGTAAAAGGATTATGTTGCATAGTCAAAGGCTTTCCTATTTTTTAGATTCTGACTTGAACACCAACCTCTGGTGCCTGTGGAAAATACTCATCTATTTTAAACATGAGCCAAAGCACTCATAAAAACCACTTATATGAAGAAAAAAAAAACGAGAAAAAAACCCATTTGGAATCACACCCAAGCATACACATAGATATTATCACATTAACTTATTCGCACCTTACATAGCACACGCGCGCGCCATTGTTTGCATACCGGAAACAGCGTCCATATTTTCTTCACTGTTGACCCGATTAGATAGAATTACAGAATGCTTGAAAATACAAAAAATTCTCAAAGGATTGAAAGACAAAGAAAGAAAGAAAGAAAGAAAGAAAGTGTGTACGTGGGGGAATGTGTGTGTTGTGATGTGAACAGAATGTCTTCACAATTCCTAGTCATACTTTTTTTCTTCACCTCGCTGATGAAATGTTGTGCTGATGCATTTAGATTTGCTGGACTATTCGAGAAGATGAGGGTGAAAAGAATTGTATGCTGTCAAGATCCGGTTAACAATACTTATCTTTTTCAATTTCTGGTGCTTTTCGTTTGTGAGTTCAAACTCCAATCACGTTGTTATATTTACTTTCGAACAAATATCCTTGGGAAAGGCATGAAACCACTTATCTCTCAGCTATGGGTTAAATAATATCACTGCTGTTCAACTAGGGTGTCTTTAGAATTAGATAACTCCCAAAGGTTGATATCCCATTAAACAAAGAAACCAAAGAAAACCAAATGAAACCTTTTTCGTTTGTTTCCAAATTTTAAAGTATGGGTGAATGAAAAAATTTTAAATTGCATTTTCTTTTTCTCTATGATAACAAACTCAATTAGGGTCAAGTTTTAATTGCAATTTCATTTTGAAATTGCTTCAATAGCAAGAGAAGCATCTATCTATCCACTCACTTTTTGGTGAGTATCAATTACTTATTAAGTAATTTCCTTCTTTTGAACAATGAAAACATGTCATCCTTTCTGCCAAGTGCTCAATTATTTGTATCTTGTAATTTAGATTTTAGATAAATGTAAGAATTTTTTCAGATTTACCCGAAGAAGGGTCTGAGTGTAGCGACATATATGAAATAGTTAATTATATTATAAACAAATGCAGTAAGCAGTCACAAAAGCAATACATCAGCAGGTTCGATATGGAAAGGTGATCCACTGAGAATTGAGCTAGAAATTAAAATTTGACCATACTAACAAATAGTATATGCTCAAACTAGAAATCAGAGGAAGAATCGAGACCATACGGGCCACGGTGTTGTCAATATCGGCTAGAGTATTCAGAAGAGTTCTGGAGTCCTGAAAAGACTTGCTGTTAATCAGACTTCAGTGAAAAATCACCAGTTAAAGCTGATATGAAAAACTTGTAAAGGATTATAATAATAATAATAATAATAATAATAATAATAATAATAATAATAATAATAATAATAAGAAGAAGAAGAAGAAGAAGAAGAAGAAGAAGAAGAAGAAGAAGAAGAAGAAGAAGAAGAAGAAGAAGAAGAAGAAGAAGAAGAAGAAAATTTTTGCCGTGGATTGGAAAATCTTGTTCAAACTGTTAGAATCTTCGTCCGAAATATAGCAATGCAATTTGGAATTGAGAAATGCACAATACTTGAAAAATGAGAAATATAAATAACGGAAAGAATAGAAGTATCCAACCAAGAAAGTATCAGAACTCTTGGAGAGAAAGAAACTATAAAGTAGACACTATCAAGCAAGCGGAAATGAAGGACAAAATCAGAAAGAAAAACCTCAGCAAGACAAAAAAAAAAAGAAAAAAAGACTACTGGAAACCAAAATCTGCAACGGGAATTTAATTAAAACAATAAATACCTGAGCTGTCTTCCTGGAAGGATACTACGGATCTTTTTTAAACTGAACAAAAGAGAATCTCAGAAAAATGGACCACAGAACGAGAAGCTTTCAATGCATAAGACATTACATCTACAAGATGATGTGAATAAACTAGATATTACAAGGTAATAAAGAGGAAGAGGACTTGCAAGCTAAGAGGAATGTGTCGATGGAACAACTAAGGGACTAGAAAAAGACACAGACAAGAGCGAGGAGAGATTTACAACAGTAGCAAGAAGAGATTTGCTACAGTAGCTTGATAAATAACACAAGAACAAACAAGAAAACAAGAAATACTAATTTGAGAAAACAAAAATGGGAAGAAAAACCTATAGGGACGCCTCGGAAGACAAACGAATGAAATGACACTCAAGATGACTTAGACATGGTTACTTAGAGAAAGATCAAACGAGAAACTGAATTTTTATGAATCGCAGCATAAGAACACTGTTGAAGCTAAAATAGATACAATGCAGGAAAATAGCAAGCGTATGAAATGGAGAGAGAGAGAGAGAGAGAGAGAGAGAGAGAGAGAGAGAGAGAGAGAGAGAGAGAGAGAAATATGTCATAAGCGAATGCAGTAAACTTACACAGAATGAGAAAAAGTACAGCAACGACTGGGTGGGAAAGGTGATCACGTGGGAATTGTGTAAACAACGAAAACTTGATCATGCTGACTAATGGTTTATGCACAAATCAAAAAACATCCCAGAAAATGATGCTCATAAAATTCCATGGGTCTTTAATAGCGGATATGCCAAGCATCTACAGATGTATAATTGACAGGTGTCAAGTTAATAGCCATAATAAGTCTGGGAAAAGAGTGGGTATCCGTTTATTGACTAGAGGCAGTCACAGGGAATTCAGGAGATACGAATTCTCGGCAGTTGACCCTGTGCTTTCGAGTAAAGCCGAGTATTCTTGGACATAAGGAAAACCACCCTACCCCAATTGAGAAGGATAAGTTAAGGTTTATAAATAAAGGGCTGTAGCTCATTTATTTCTTTTTTGGCTTCAAAATTATGAAAAGTAGCTTTATATGGTCATTCTCAAAAAGACCCAAATTTCTTTGCCCATGAATAAATTTTATTTTCATTCTAACGTTTGCTTTCAGAACTACTTTTATCCAAAGTATCAAAAACAGAGAATTATTCCCCTTTGATCATCTGCTCAGTCGCAGAGTCACGAAAATATCATTAAAATACAAGGATGTGGTGGGGGTGGTTATGTCAATTGCTACATGATTAGGATTAATGATTCCAATAGAAGAAAAGAAAAAAACTTTTACCTACAAAATGAATTAACTTTAAATTACCAGATGATTTTTGAAGTGGCAAAACAAATCTATTGTAGTAAAAACCTTTTCATTTTGTTTTGTTCATGGAGTTGTAAAATACCCGATTCACAAATGAACATCCTCTCAATACGAGAAGGCTCTCGTGGTATGAAATGAACACGGCAACCCGAGTTCAAATCCTAAACGATGCTGTTTACATTTCATATAGTGCTAAACCCTTGGGAAAGGTATGAATCCAACTATCCTCCCCAACATCTATGCTTAGATAGTAGGACAGACTGGGCTCTTTAACCTTGGTATGGCAACCAGTCCACGAGAAAGAAAACTAATACCCTTGGTAAAAGTATGAATCCAAATATTCACACTCCATTTATAGGTAAATAGTAGGGCAGACTGACTCTTTAACCTTGATATTGCAACCAGTCTAGGAAAAAGAAAAAATCTGAATTCAAACCTGCTAAAATCGTCTTCAGAATTTGACCTTATATCGCATTTTGTTGGTGAGAAAGGGTTGGGTAAATATATACTTTCATCCAAAAATTCAGTCAACAACTGAATTCAGTTTCCTACTTTAACTCCTTAGCAGACAAAGTGGCATTTTTGTTGCCAAAGGTACACAAGCATAACGATATTTTTATTTTATCAGTAACTCAATGTAAGACATTTTCCTATTGGCTGCTCGTTGACTAATTAAATGTTAATGTATAGAAAATAATTAGTCCACTCAATGAGGATTAAAAACATATTTAAGGGTTAGTGACTGTTCCTGATTTATTTCATTATTTTCACATATCTTTCTATTTTTTATGTATTTTTCCAGGGAACTTTGCCCTATAATTTGTAGTTGTATGAGTAGCAGTAAATCGAGTAAAAACAAAGTAACAAAACTGCAAATAATAACAAAGATTTGTTAAAATATTTCTATTACTGTATTTTCTCCTTTTTTTCAGGTTTAATGCAAAATATTGATATTAACACAATGGACGTGTCATACCAAAAAGATTTCCATCACACACCAGAAGTCAGTAGACCACTGATTGCAGCTGTTTGGGAAATTAACAAATTAGCAATGGTCGACATTTTGATGGAATTAAAAGTTGACGTGCATACATTGTTTTCGCCTGAGAAAGAAAGAGACAAAACACTGAAGCCACTTTTCTTTCAAGTAAGTCATCTTAAAGGAGACAAGAAACTACTTCTGAGATTTATTGGTTCAGTTTATTAAATCAATCATAGATTTAACGAATTCAGGTAAAAAAATTACCCATTAAGGTTGATATGCCATTAAGCAAAGAAACTAATTTTCCATAGTCGACGCACGTTTTATTGCTGATATCGTAAGAAGGGGGCAAATGATTATTGGAAATAATGTCAGAAGTATTCAAGAAAAACATCATTTACTTAAATTTTTATTAACAGATTCTCGAAAAATATTATACCGAATAATTGATAAAGATATGCCCACAAAAATATTCATGCTCTTATAATTTCATATATTTCTAGCAGACTATATTTCAAGAAACTTTATTATTTCCAGTATATTTAGATTTTGTACGCTTCACGAAAATCACAAAGAATTATGGTTACTTCTATTATGTTCTGGGACTTTTTTTGCTTGTGCCTCCCACACCTATTTAACCTTTAACTCTGGCTTTCGGAAACCATATTTCAACTTGAAATTTACTTTCATTTCTTACCTGTAGTTTAATTAAACACTTTTATGATAAAAATCTTTAAAATATTGAAATAAACATTTAAAAACTTATCTCCTGTAATTGTTTTCTACCTTTTATCGATTGAAAAAATGGATGCATAAAATATATATGCATCTGCATATATATTTCATGCATCCATTTTTATGCATCCATTTCAGCTTTTAAGTTTGTTTAAAAGACTCGTTTTTATAGACATTTTGAAAATAGCATTCAAGTTTATGAACAATAAATTTTGTAGGCTTTACCACACACACACACACACACACACACACATACACACACACACACTAAACCAATGATATCTCCCTGTTTCAAATCAAGTTAAAGTAATTAAGCTGAAATTGTTTTCTGCTGAATTAGTCTAACCAGAATTATTTCCCCTTATCTCTGGAAAATAAAGAAATGAATGAATTGATTGCTTCGTAATGATGGTAAGTTTAATCAATTGAAAAGTTCTAACATAATAACAGAATAAATTCAATTAAATACTTAAACCTTTCTTCTTGAATATCAAAGGAAGTTCAATATGTGCTTATTTATAATTTCAATCCTGTTTCAATCAAACCTATATTACTTGTATCTGTTCAGTTTCACACCAACAGATTTAATGTTTTTTGATTTCTTGTTTTTCCAACAGCTTCATGAAGATCTCTACTCTTTACCCATTTTTTTTTAGTTCTTTGGCAAACTCTAGGTAATTTTCCAGATTTTCACTTGCTTTTAATTTCATTTTCTGGTTTGCTAAACCCCCGAAATACACTGACAAATTCTTTTTCTTGTTTTCTACTCTTTTGGGTGGGATTGGGCGAACCATTTAAAGTACCAAAGAATTTTTTTTAATTCTCTAAGACAGCTTCTGGCCTGCGTATATATAACTGTTTTGTATGATCAAATAGTTGTTGTTTGCACAATTCCTAATAGGTCACCCTCTGCACTCAGTCAAAACTATCTTTATATTCTTTCTGAGTTACTTTGGGTAATATTAACTGATATGATTGATAATCTTTTCTCTATTTCCACTTAGCGTACATTTATTATTCAACTATGTTCTATCTATGAGGAACTTAATAGAACTGGTTCTTATTGAATTATTCTGGGCCACTATTAATAAGGATTTAGTCTCTCTATATAAATGCCTTCTACACACACATTTCCAAATAATTTCATATGTAAATCATTCTGTTTGTCTCCTGAAACGTCTATATAATTATCTTCCTTTTCATATATGGATTTTCGCTTTCGAGTTTTCTGGTTCCCTTTTTGTTGTCTTACCTATTCTATTGCAACTACTGGCCGTCAATTTTTTCCCCATTATTTTCCTTGTGTAGTCCTTAATTTCTTTTATAACAAAGTCAATGCAACTTAATACTAACGAGTCCTCTTCATTTACTCTTTTCACATAAAACTACACAGAATGCAAGGTGTTTTTGTTGTCATAAATTTCCACATTTTTCCATCAGGATTTCTCATATCTGTTCTTGTCCAGTTTAGGAAGAGCCCCGAATATTTCACAAAGGATATCTATTATATAATTCTTCATTATTGTTATCAATAACATTATCATCATTATAATTATCATAAGTTGTAGTAGTAATAGTAGTAGTAGTAGTAGTAGTTTTTCACACCAGTAGAAATTGGTGGCTTTCACATAAGTCCGAATGACAGCAAGTCACCTCAACTCTCAAGGTCACTTCTGTGTTTTCTAGCTAGTCTCAGCACAGCCGTGGTCTGGACGGTCTCGTTTATTCCACAAATGTCCAGTTTTCCTAGTTTCTTTTGAAGATTTTTATGGATTGTTCCGAGGACTACAACTATGGTATCTCTGTCATTTCTGGATTATTCCCAGGACTACAACTATGGTATCTCTGTCATTTTTGGATTGTTCCAAGGACTACAACTATGGTATCTCTGTCATTTTTGGATTGTTCCAAGGACTACAACTATGGTATCTCTGTCATTTCTGGATTGTTCCGAGGACAACAACTATGGTATCACTGTCATGTTTCAACTCTCTTGTAAAGTCTGAGTATTTATCCAGTTTTTCCTTTTTCTTTTCCTTTTCACATTATGATCTACTGGGATGGTGAACTATACAAGTTGATTTTGTTTTATCAACTAAAACTAGTTCTAGTCTTCTGATTGGGGGATCTATTTGAATGTGAAAATCCAAGGGAATTTTGTGAGTTTAATTTTGCTGAACAGATTCTGATTTGCTCATTGATCTCGCTAAATTTTAGTCTGTTGCACAATTCTGTGTTATTCCCTTTCCCACAAAGTCATAGTTGTTCTTATACTCCTTCTGGGCCAGTTTGTTGCATTTGCCTATCTATGTGATTGATTCAAGATAATCTACACTTGATATTTTCCTGAGTTTTATTATACAATTGTAATTCTGTATTATTATTATTATTATTATTATTATTATTATTATTATTATTCACTCATTAGAGCTTTTCACATCAGCGTTAGCCGATGGTTTTTCACTGGAGTCTGAGTGACAGCAAGTCTCCTCAAGTCTCCAGGACTCTTCTTAGTATTCTGGCCGTTCTCAATAATGCTGTCGTTTGGATGGTCTCCACTCGTCCGCCAACTTCCAAGTCCTCCAGTCCCTTTAGTAATCCTTTAGTTACTGTTCCAAACACACCAATTACAATTGGTATAATTGTCACCTGCATGTTCCACAGTTTTTTCAATTCCCTTGCAAGGTCGAGGTACTTATCCTTCTTTTCACATTCTTTCAGTTTTATTCTGTGGTCAGCCGGGACAGCAAAGTTGACTATTTTGCCATTTCTCTTTTTTTGTTGATTATTATTATTATTATTA
The DNA here is from genome assembly GCA_963585895.1 of Sepioteuthis lessoniana. Taxonomy (NCBI): domain Eukaryota; kingdom Metazoa; phylum Mollusca; class Cephalopoda; order Myopsida; family Loliginidae; genus Sepioteuthis; species Sepioteuthis lessoniana. The sequence goes on from OY757927.1 coordinate 93,541,887, forward strand.
TTATTATTATTATTATTATTATTATTTCACTCCTGGTGAGTTTTTCATACCAATGTGAGCTGATGGTCTTTCACTGGAGCAAGTCTCTTCTAATCTCCAGGATACTTTTCAGCATTCAAGTCGATCTTAACAACGTTGTGACCTGTATCGTCTCGATTCTTCTAAATCCTCCAGTCTTTTTCCAAGCTATCGGTGGCTGTTCCGAGCGCGCTATCAACAATTAATATCATCGTCACCTTCATATTCCACAGCTTTTTCAGCTCTCAGACAAGTTCATTTTTTTAACACTCGGTCTGGCCTTTTGGCCGTGACGGGATGATTCATTTGTATCTCAAAATCCAGAGAATTTTTTGAGTCCCACTTTTAGGACGGATTCTGGTTTGTACATATACTATTTGTTTGTATATTCAAATTTTAAACACTTGCACAATTCCCAATGGATCGCTTTTTCCACTTAGTCGTAGTCTTCTCCTCCTTTTGTTTCTGCTTTCGTATATCATGTGATTAACCGTTTCACCTCTGTCTCCATATAACCTACACGTGCTATTCGGTTGAGTACGATAAATTTTCGCTTTGATATAATTAGTCCTCATGGCATTATTTTTGGGTTGATTTTAAGAGAGATTCAGCTTCCCTCTTGCTATGTCCAGTTTTTCTTGAGTGCAATCTCCCCTGTTTGTCACTGGAAGCACCAATATGGCATTATTTTGGGTTGATTTTAAGAGAGATTCAGCTTCCCTCTGGAGGTTTTCTCTTCTAAACTATGTCCAGTTTTTTCTTGAGTGCAATCTCCCCTGTTTTTCGCTGGAAGCATCAACATGGCATTATTTTGGGTTGATTTTAAGAGAGATTCAGCTTCCCTCTTGCTATGTCCAGTTTTTCTTGAGTGCAATCTCCCCTGTTTGTCGCTGGAAACATCAATATGGCATTATTTTGGGTTGATTTTAAGAGAGATTCAGCTTCCCTCTTGAGGTTTTCTCTTCTAAGCTATGTCCAGTTTTTTCTTGAGTGCAATCTCCCCTGTTTGTCGCTGGAAGTATCAATATGGTTATTTTTATGTCCATTTTTGCTATGAAGATTTTGTTGTTTTACTGTTTTTCCTAACATTACCATAATTGGCTACCGTCTCTCTTTTTTCTTTTTTGTGTATTCCTCGAGTCCTTGAATAATTGCCTCTACGCAATTCTCAATGTTAGCGAAATGCTTCCTTTTCTTGACACACATAGATGTGCTGTCTATGTCATCTCTCGGGTGCTGTACCTAGTCAGCAATTTCTTTGTCCTTTGGTCTATTTATTTAAATTTCTCTCTTGTTCATTTTAAGAATTTCCAAAGTGTCTTACAATGAGGACTGCTAAGGTATTTATTCCTTTAATGAAATTTCTGCGACAGTGTTTGGTTTTAAGAATATTTGTTTTTGTTTTTCTGAGATACTCTTTTCAAATTTTTTCTTTTATTATTGTTTGTTTGATGATGTTCGCTTACCAATTGTAACTTTTTTGTCCAAGTATTCTGATGCTTCCCTGATTTGGTAGTTCTATTCCTTCCTATGTTTCTCTATTCCCCTTTTTCATTATTAGTGTGATATATTTTTCTATGCTGCATATTCTTATATTCTATATAAGCGTTTCTATTTATTTTTAACTTTTGAGAAATGTTTCTATATCATTCATATGCATAAGGTGGTTTATCTTTTCCTACAAATTTGTAAATTTTAAGTCTCCTGTACATTTCTTAAGAATCTAATTGAGTACCATCATGGTGTAATGGTTAAAGCGATGAACTGCGGAATCGTAGTACGCGAGTTCGTACTCCAGTCGCGCTATTACGTTCACTTTCGGGCAAATACCCTTGGGAAAGGTATGAACCCCCTTATTCTCCCTCCAGCTATGGATAAATAGTAGGACGGACTAGGTTCTTCAGCCTTGGTGAGGCAACTAGTCTAGGAGAAGGAAAACTCTGAATTCAAACCTGTTAAACTCCGCTTAAAAATTGACCTTGTGTCATATCCTGCCCGAGCGGTGGGGTTGGTAAATAGTACCATCATTGCTAAAATAAATAGTAGTGGCGAGAGTGAATCTACCTGGAAGAGGCTTATATGGATTCAAGCCATCCATACACCACCCAAAATATGTATATATGGTAGTTTAGAATGTCATAGAGCTATTGATATAGTAACTATTGTTTGAAAGAATTTCTTAATAAATTTGACTTTATGGCGAAAGGGAGAGTATGTTTAAGTCTGTAAATGAAACTTGTTAATTTAATGAGAGGATGGTGAACACTAGCCTCCCCCACCCCAGTATGACGCTTTGTGCCATATTTCTACATATATTTTCACATGTATTAAATATAATTACCATGTATAATCTATGTTTGAACATTAACTTAACCTTTCTGCCTGAAAAAGTTACCAGCTTGAAAGCGCTTACAGAAAAATGAAAATATAACCGGAACAATGTTTTATTTATTTATTCATTTATTTATTTATTTTCGAAAGATTCATATCTATGTAAAGTGTACCAAGAAAACCTTCTTCAAATATACAGGGTATTTCAGAAAAATTGATGTTTCTTTATCAAATGACTTGACCAATTCTTGTTCAGATGATCTGAAATTTTAACATAATGTGCAGAAACAACTTAAAATTCTATGGATTTCTTCTGGTATACAAATACCATTCATAGAAAAGAAAAGGCGTTTAAACATTAAACATAGAATTCTAAGTTGTTTCTACACATGCGATTAAAATTTGAGATCATTTGGACGAGAATCGATCAAGTTTTTAAATAATGAAATCACATCAGTTTTTCTGAAACACTCTGTACATTTCAAATGATTATGTTTTTTCTGAAACACCTTGTATATATCTCATTATTCAATAATGACAATTATTTTTCAGTTGATTTGCGGTGAGAATATTCCTGAGGACGAAAGAATCATTCACAGAGTGTTGAAAGAATGTAATTTATTGTCGAGAAATCGGCAAGGACAAACGATTATTTTCGAAGCCATAAATCAGAACAAGCCGCTTGAACTTGTACAGTCTTTTTTTACTTATGGACTGAATATTGCACTTCGCGATAATGTTGGCCGCACTGCAAGGACTTATGCGTTGAAACAAAACAAACCCGCTTACGTCCAACTTATAGACCAGTATGTTCTTCAATTGGTTTTTTCGGGTGCAGCAGACGAAATCGAAGACTTAATTCTCCGGTCATATGACCACCTATTGGACGTTACCAATACTCAAGGCCGGTCAATTGTTGATATTGTCACTGAAATGGGTAACCAAAAAATTAAAAACTTGCTCAATACGTGCAAAGAGACGCAGGTAAATATTTACATTGAAATATATGTTTATTTAAGAGTTTAAGTATTTTATATGTACTTTCTTCTTTATTTATCCACCAACAGATTAAAGAAGAAAAATATTAATCGTTGTTATTAATTATGTACTCGGGTAAGTGTCCTCATTTTGGATATTATTATAATCACAGAGTTTCAGTCGTATTAATCACCCATCTTCTTTAGGTGTTTGTCGTCGTTGTAAGCATTCTGAGAATTTTGAACGGAACCCTTCATTAAGTCCAGAATTCGATATTTTGCATTCCACTATCTGTGCTTAGATTATATCGTCGTATTAGTTAATTGAGATGTTACTGGTCTATTTTTTCCATTGAAGAGTGATTTTTTCATGCATTACCTAACCCAGAGATTGAACTCATAATCAGTAGATACACTTAAACTAATGAGTATATCCATTGGATCATTGTCCTGTAATACAATGCGGAGCGTTAAACTTAATGTCATTTTGTCTGCCTTTTCATTTGAACCAGAGCATATTTAGGTGATGGAATGTTTAAATTTCAGTCAACTGTTTTTCCTTTCATAATTTTGGAGCTCACACTGGACATTCATTTCTATTCCAAGCAGACTAAGAGGGTTATCAGATATGCGATGATTCTTTCAACCGCCTTATTTTTCAATGTTGTTCTTTGTGCGTTATACTGACTTCATTCCACAGTGATTAATGACTGCCTTTTTGTATATGTACATCATCAGGTATACCCGATTTCTTCGTCTCTCCCCCTATTTTCTGATGTTGCTCTAACCTTTGGGTTTCGCTTTTATATTTCCAACCAGAACTGCATGAGATAGGATGCAAAGTTTTTAGTTATATTCTGTTTTGAGTGTCAGTGTTGGTTCGGGAGAGAATATCCAAGAAGGGTGAAACTGGTTTTGAATATTGGCCTGCAGAATAGTCTGAATCTTTTCCGACTCTCTACTGATCTATGGTATACTGACCTTGGCAGTTTTCCTACTATTATTTCTTCTCGTAAAAGCAGCTGTTATGCTTGCAAGGAAGTTATTATTATGGAGGGTATTTCTAATGTTGATTGTCTTCTGTTGGTTTGTGCAGAAGCGCCTCTTATGACACTTTATTCACACTTTATGGATGGTGGGAATTGAAATTCATGTGTTTTCTGTTGAATATTGGCTTATGATATTCGAATGTCTTGAACCCAGAAAGTCCAGTTTATCTTCCACCTCCCACTCTATTGTGATCTGTATTGAGAGTCTTTTTATCAGAGCACGTAGTCGAGCAGAACTTTCATATTCTCCTGGTGTGGCCAAAGTCTTAAGAGGACATCTATCTATTTCAACCATATTGTAAGTGTCAGTGTTGTTGTTAAAGGCATTTCCTCGAACAATTCCACGTCTATATTTTCCATCATTAGAGATAATAGCAAACCTATAACCAAGCCTTCTTTCTATCAAACTATTAGAATTCAATCAAAAGTATGTTATTTGTACAAAGAAATCCATCAAGTGACAAGTACTGTCCTTAAGAGAGGTGCTTGATTTCATTTTATCTCGACCTACCGATAGAACTTTATACGAGGATTGCCTGAAAAGTTAATAAGCTACCCATCATACTCGCTTTGAATGTGACCAAATAAGGTTTATTTTTCATAGCTTCTCTTGAGGTCCACACACTTCTTCCAACGGTATAACAGTACTTGGATCCTATTGGCAAAAAATATCAGCTGCAGATATGAAGCCACCATATGAATTTTTCAGTCCACTCTCGTATATGATGGCTTACAGTAACGTTGAGTCACCTACCTGTAATCATTCAACGTAAAGTGATCCCAGTTCTTTGTCAGGATATATGACAGCTTACTTTCAGATTTAAGGGCTGGAGCCTTCTTTAATTTGCAGTACCTAGTATTTCTTATAATCGTTCAAATTTTTCTTCGTATTCTAATTTGTTCATCACCACCATTGCGTTACTATTGTCTACTGGTTGAAGAGAAGATAGAAAAGATTATTGACTACGAAACACATGAAGTCTGAAAGGTACCACGTCCGAAATTTTGTGATATAATTGCTGTCAAGTTTAGAACATTAATGCGAACAGATCAGTTGATAATGATGATAATTTCTCATCCCAGAGATCCAAAATGAAATAATCGTTGACGAATAATATACCTTTGATTCACCTTTCTATCAATTTTAGCAAACCTAGAACCGGTGACAATTTTCGAACGAAGACAGTACGATCAAGTTTTTTCAATTGTTCTAATTTCTTTTAAGTCAAAATAATCATCGACAGTTTCGTACATTCCAGAAAGTAAAATTAACCAACAAAATAGCTTTCGAAATTGAGAACTTACCTAAGACGTCAATACCAAACACATATATTACTGAAGCAATCAGGAAAATTTCAAGTATCTGATCATAATTGCCACCAAATCAAATGAGGTACCAAACGATCAGTTGCCAGAATTTCAGTGATCTTATCCAGATTTTAAAAATGAAACAATTTTTAAGCCTCATTTTTTTCCTAGCTTTTATTACATTTCAGATTTATAGTCGAGTTATTTCCCTTGCATTAGGTGATTGATTTATTTTATTCCGCAGATATTTTATCTTCTTTTTTAATAGTTGAATAAATAATAAAGTTACTGTTAAATTAAATTCATGATTTTAGTTCAAGAATGTTCGATCTCATTACATATAATTTCTTACATATGTTATAAAGAAGAACCAAAAAGAAAACAAACCACGGTGCCAACAACAAAAGCTTCATCATATGATGAAGATCAGGTCTAGTTTGCAAGCCCGAAGCATCATTATCTTAGTACATAGTGCTTCAGCAATCTCTCCCGTCATCAGCATATTTATATAATTATTTGTATTTCTTTAAAGTTTATTCTTAAATGATGTTTTAGTACCTTTTCCAACAAATCTGATTATTCGGGTGCAAAAATTGACCCTTTCATAGTTCAACTATAAAAACTAGAGAACATTGAGTTATAAAATTTTACAGAAACATCGTTCATTAGTTTGACTGATATTGCGACAAAAGTCAACCATGTAACTTCTATAGTTTTGTAGATAGAATTTAAATTATCAGATTTTCTCATTGAGTATCTCTTTGTTTAATACTGCATCTAATGTTGGCCATCTAAAGGAAGCACTAATTCAATTTGGGGCTTCTTTCCTCTCAGTATCATAGAAACCTTTCGTCTTTTGAACAGAGGTAAATTTTCATAAACGAATATTTTTCAAACTTTATTAATATATGTTTTTACTATACACATTATATACATTTCTAAGTTCAAATGTCTAAACAAAATTATGAACTAAGAAAGAGAACATTAATACAATGTTGTAATTAGTTTCTCTTTGAGAAAAAAAAGAATCAATTTCTCGATAAAAATGTTTTTTTTTTAAATTATTGATACATTGACTAAAAATTATGTTGTTTATTCATTTATTTGAATAATGCGAATAACACATTTTTCCACTTCATGTGGACTTAAATCTGTGGTTTTATGCCGTTTCCAATTTCTGGACATCCAATTTGTTTATTTAAAATCAAATATTATTAATGAAAGATTTTGTTAATTATATTCTAATTTGATCATGTGGTATAACTGTTGTTTATTGTTAACAAGAACGTTAATATTCATTTTTTAGGAAGAATATAAACTCTTGCCACATTAATGTAAACATTCATTCTGTTCTAAAATTTAATTGGATATATGCCCATAAAAAGTTTATTCAGAAAAATATATTGGAAAAATATTCTGGATTGAATCAAGGTTGATTTAGGTTTTTTCATAAAAGAATTTTTCATTGAGGTTTTTTCATATAGTTTTTAGTTATTCAAGCCTTCACTTATTTCGTCAAAACTTTCAATGTCATAAACCACTGAAAATTAAATTTGCATTCCGTCATCAATAATATAACAATTCATTCTAATTAAATTTTGTGAGATAGTTTTATTAGAGTAAATTTATTCTAAACTATAAAAATTTGCTGGAGTATTAACAGCGGTTCAATGATCATTTGTACATAAACAAACATTTATATTAGTCTACGTGAAAATGGTGATAATTTGTGTTTTTAAAGGCGCTCTCAGCCTATTTACCTCTTGCCTCCCACCGGACAGGCTTGACACAAGGTCAATGACCCGAAGCCTGATTAAAGTGGGGATTAGGGGAGGGGAAGGTGGGGTACGAGCCGAGGCTCGAACCATGCTGGTCTATGTTGCTCATCGACCCACTTAGTGCAATGTGAACCTGATGAGCCAAGCTTGTCCAAAGGAATCAATAATGCAGCTCACCGACCCGAAGGTGACCCAGCCGAAACCGGGGGCCTTACGGCCTCAAGTCCATCATTGATTCCTTTTCGGAGCCTCGCTCTGGACCAAAGTCCAGGCAAATCTCTCGGGATTGGTTTAGCAATGCACCGATATGAGAGAGAGAGAGAGAGAGAGAGAGAGAGAGAGAGAGAGAGAGAGAGAGAGAGAGAGAGAGAGAGAATAGATTTCATGAATGTAAAGATAAGTGTATTAAATTATTTGAAATTTACCCTTCATTATTTGTAAAAACATTGTTATTTTTTCTTATGAAATTACTTGATTACAAGAATTTAAGTTTCCTGTTTTCGATTTCATTTATGAGTCCATACCAAAGTTGATTGTTAAGACATGTTACTTAATATTCGTCTTAGAATTGATTTTTTAATGTCGATTTTTTGATTTTCATAATAAAAATGGCTTTTTTTGATTTTGGTTATATTCATTCAACAAAATGTAAGGCTGTAAGTGTCATGAGACCGGTATGTGTGTGAATGTAAGTGTCATGAGACCGGTATGTGTGTGAATGCGTCGAGATACTGCTATATGGCTGCACTACATGGACGCTAAAAAAAACGGCTGGAGAAGAAGCTAGACGGCAATTACACAAGAATGCTACGTGCAATCTTGAACAAGTCCTGGCGGCAACACCCCACAAGACACCAACTCTACGGCCACCTGCCTCTTATCACGAAAACTATTCAGGTTAGACGAACCAGACATGCAGGACACTGCTGGAGAAGCAGGGACGAACTCATAAGAGATGTACTCTTATGGACCCCCACACATGGCCGTGCAAAAGCAGGACGACCAGCACGAACATACATTCAGCAGCTATGTGAGGATACGGGATGTTGTCCTGAAGACCTACCTAGGGCGATGAACGATAGGGAGGAGTGGCGAGAGAGGGTCAGGGATATCCGTGCTACCAGCGCGATATGATGATGATGATGATGATGATGTTGTTGTGGTTGGATTGACAGAAGACTGGACAAATAACAGAGGCAAGTGGATAAGTTTGAATTCAGGTTTTATTGAGCGAATCTTACACAAAAGGTGTATAGGTGTAGAAATCGTGGTTGTTGTATCACGTCGGTGTAATCTCGGATGTTGAAAGTCTGTGCAGTAGAAAGTCAGCTGTCAGTTAGTTCGTGGCGACAGCGCGTCTAGAAGGTGAGGATGGTTTCTGTGCTGGGTGCTTGTGCTGGAGACGGTTAATAATGTGGATGCATTGGTTGCAAAGGCTGTATGATCGATGTCCCGGTCGTGCAGTACTTAGTTTAATCGGGGGAGGGAGTCGAAGTGGCTGGTGCTCGTCCGAGCAGTGAGTCGCTCGTGGACTAGATGTTGCGGATGCTAGTCGCAGAGGCTGTAAGATCGATGTCCCGGGTTGTTTAATACTTGGTTAACTGGGTGTGTGTCGATGTGGTCTCAAGTGTTGATGCTAGTCCGAGCAGTGAGTCACTCGTGGACTAGGTGCTGCAAATGCTATAGCTTGGTTGGGAAGGAACGGCTGCTGGGTTAAGCTGGAGCTGGTCTTTAGTTGGTGCTGGCTACTGCATCATCGTCTCATGGTGTCTGTCAGGAAGGTGTAGTGAGGAGACCAAAAGTGGTCTCAGAAGACTTTCTGAAGTTAGATCTTAGAAGACCTGTTGAAGATGGTGAGACTTTCTAAGGTTAGCTCTGAGAAGAGCTGTTTGAATGAAAAAAAGGCTGTGATGGGTTTGGTTGGCTGTGCTGGGTCCACAGCTGTGATTGGGTGGATTCTACGTCTTCTGCTTCGGCTGGTGGTAAGGACGCAGACCCCACGTTCGGCAGCTTGGTTTGATAGTGAGGACGTTAACCACATGCTGCTGAGATGGGTAACGGATTCCTCTCCTTCGGGCTAAGCCCGGCGCTATTTTTTACTGCCTCCACCAGACAGGATTTGTCACAAAGTCAATGACCCGAAGGTCGATTATAGTGGGGGGTTTAGTGAAGGGGTGGTCGGAATCGATATTCGAACCCTGCTGGACTATGCTGGTCATCGGTTCACTTAGTGCAATGTGACCCTGATGAGCCTTGCTGGATATGGACCCAAATATTGGTCCAGGCACGGGTGCCTGATTATAGCTTAAACTAGACCAAGGGGTCCAGTGATATATAATGCTGTCAAAGACATCATCCCCACCCGAAGGTGGCCCAGCCGAAACCGACAGCCATTCGGCCTCGAATCTGTCCTTGACTTTGAACGTCGCGCCAGGCCGAAGCCCGGCTGGCCCGTTAACTATTTGTAACTGCCTCCCACCAGACAGGACTTGACACACGGTCAATGATCCAAAGGTCGATTATAGTGGGGGTTGAGGAGGGGGAGGTCAGGCTCAAGCCAAGACTCGAAACCTGCTTGACTATATTGGTCATCATCGTCCCGCTCCGAAGGAGGCCCAGCCCGTCGCCCAGCCGAAGCCGGGAGCCTTTCGGGCTCGAATCTGTCCTTGACTTTGAATACAGAACTGAGCGAAGCCTGGTTGCCCCGTTAACTTTGGTTGCTGCGTGTGTGTTAATACCGCATTAGCTGCTGCTACTCCACTCATCGAGGGAAGTATTTCTGTTCACAGGAAGTCCCTTTATCAAATATAAGTGATAATGAGATACTTCATTATGCTTTGAAGAGAAACTTTTATATATATTTTATTCTGTGGTAATAATTTTGTCTCTGAAAGTCTAGCAGAATTAATTTCTTTCAAAAATAGTTCGTGTTTTCATAACAGAAGTTCACTCATGATGTATGCTAATGGAAATTATTTAATTTTCCAGGAATCGGGTAGAATGTTGTTCGAGGCAATTAGGAATGGTGACAGCCACGAAGTGAAACACTTGATGTGCAAAAAGTTCGTTGGTCTCCGAGATAAATGCGGACGGAATGTCGTTCATGTCGCCATTTTGTACCAACAAACCGCAATCCTTCGTTTTCTTGCTCGCTCCTATCCATCATTATTAAATGAAACAGATAATGTAAGTAGAATCAATTACTTCTCTTTGATTAAACGTGTATTTATTTCTTTTGTATTCCTTTTACCTCACAGTAAAAAGCTTTCGTCGATAAAAAGCATTGAGACAATTATCGAATTCAGATACCGGGTAAAAAACTTTTTATTAATGGAACTTTTACAGAAAATATTTCTAATTGATTACGAAAGAATGATTTTACACAAAAATATTCTGAGACTTTAGCAGTTTTGCTTAACTTGACTGACGTACGCAACACTTGTCACCTTTCCATCAGAGGAATAATGTTACTGTCATTATAACCAGTTTCAATGCAAATCTTGACTCGGCGTAGATGGGTAATTCAGCAGTGACAAAGAGCGGGGAAATTAGCCTGAATAAATTTATTAACAAGAAAAGTGAAAATTGACTGAAAGGGATTTTAGAAAAATGACTTGGTACATTATAAAACGTGAATATTAATTGAAATGGATTTTAGAAGAATGACACTATACATCGCCAAGGATGAGAAAAGAATGAATCGAAAAGAATACATTATTCTTGATGAGGAAAGAAAATGCAGAAAAAAATATTTTTATTATTCAACTGGAAGCAGAGAGAAAGATAAGCGAATTTATTTTGACTAAAAGAATTGTCAAGGCTAGATTTATTTAGGGAAATTTTATTCCAATTATTCCTTAGCCGACACGTGTTTTCACGTTGGGGTCAAGGTCTGACAATGCTAACAGGCAGGTGAGTGAATACAATTATCGTTTGGAAATGAAAAAGTTTTTCGAATAATTTTTTTCTAAATCCGTGGGAAAAGCTTTCTTAATTTTGACCGTTATTTTTAGACGATTGTTGACGTCATATCCTGCGACGGGATTAAATGCCTGCTGAGAAGAATAGATGAAAGTGAGATATTGAGAAGTGAGAGAAAAGGCTCCTTATGGAGTAAAGGTTGAGTAGAATCAAAATTAGGAAATATCTGCTCCTTTGGGTAAATGTGAGGGGAAATCGAACACTAGAGGTGGAAGCGGAATTGAAGGGGTAGAATTAGTTATTGGAATACAAATTAGGAGAAAATTGATATTATCAATTGATCCGCAACCCATCACCCCACGGTAGAGAGAAAATGCATATAAGCTGAGTTTTCGTTCATTGGCAGAGATCAGCGCGGAATGGCTAAGAGACTTTATATTACAGTGAGTCCTGACCTTTTACCAGACTCCCTAACACAGAGAAACCGAGTAGAACAAACATAAGTTCGTTCTACTCTGTTTCTCGAGACTTGAATCACCTTGTGCCAGACTATCAAGGGACTGAGAGGCAGAGAGAGAAGAGCCGAAGAAAGAGACTGAGAAAAACTAACATAACTGCTGCTTGAGATTTCTTTATACCAGACTAGCAGAAAAAGTCTAAACTTATTATGATAATTTGAGAAGCTTTGCGCCTGATTCTGAATGACGAGAAATAGATTGGTCTTGGTCTCCGTATCGCATGACTACTACTCATCAGGAAGGGTGTATGTATGCACCATTTTAAGGACTCTTTGTTTTACTAAAGTAAATATCATTGTTTCTTACGAACCAGTGTCCTGTTGGTGCTCATCGACTGGCGACTCTAAATAGGAAACGATCTGCTGTGTTGATTGAAAACACAACGTAGACAGATAAGTAAATCGACCGTACCATTCGGTGACACAACCAGCCAAGCGGAACAGTCAGCAAATCGAAAGTAGAATCCCAACCCAGGATTGAAGAAGGTTGGTGTAGAGGCATACGGCAAATCAAATGGATTTACAAAGAATTAATTAAACCGGGCAATTAAACTTTATTGAAAATATTGAATTAGTCTGATTAACGAATATTGGCAGTAAATAATAAGTAATAATTGATGCACTCAGTACAATCAACAAAATATTGGTACAGGGACTGGAGGACTTAGAAATAAAAGAACGAGTTGAGACCATCCAAACTAAAGCATTATTAAGATCGGTCAGAATACTGAGAAGAGTCCTGGAGACCTGAGAAAAAGTGCTGTTACTCAAATTCTAGTGAGAAATTATCTGCTAACGCTAGTGTGAGAAACTCTCAAAAGAGTAAAATAATACTAGAAGAATGTATGAGGATATACCAACAATTGGATGCGAATGTGGCAAAATTATTCTAGAGTAAAAAATTACAAGGACTCAAAGAAAGTTCTGATGCAGAAATACCCCTGGATTTGCTCAGAGCAGCATTCAAAAAGTATCGAATTGGAAAACTCCAGGACACGATGGCATATATGGATTTTGGTTTTAAAAATTCATGTCTATCTACAACAGGCTGGTTCTTGAACTGAGTAGAATCAGTCTATCCACAACAGACTGGCTCTTGAACTGAGTAGAGGCAAATGGATGGCTAAAAGAAGATCACCCTAATCCAAAATGACCCCCCAAAAGAAACTACCCCCAACAACTACAGACGAATAACGTGTCAACTAATGATGTGGAAAATATTAACAGCACAGATTAGTGAGGAGATTTATTATTCACTGATAAGCCGTAGACTGTTTCCCGAAGAATAGAAAGGATGTCACTAAGGAGCACGAAGAATAGAATAATACATTAAACACATCCTCAAAGAGAGCAAAACGAGACGAGAAAAAGTAGCTATAGCGTGGATTTATAACAAAAAAGCTTACAGTATGGTTTTGAAAAGCTGGATAATAGACTGTCAAAGAATGTACCAAGTTTTCGACAGAGTCAAAAAATTCATCACGGAAGCTATGAAGAACTGGAGGGTGGATTAGACCGCTGAAGAAACTTAGCAGATGTGGAAATCCAGAGTGGTATCTTCTAAGGAGATTCTCTTAAACCATTACTATTTATAATAATCGTAATGCTATTCAATCACATACTAAGGAAATTAGAGAATTACAAATTTACTAAATCCCAAGAAAAGATTAACCACTTAAAATACATAGACAACATCAAGCTTTTTGTAAAAACTGAAAAAGAATTGGAAACTTTCGTATGATCAATAAGAATATAGTCAGAATATAGGGATCAAATTTGTTATAGAAAAATATGTCATGCTAATAATGTGAAGCAAAAAAAAAAAAACAGATGATGAAGGAATAGAACTGCGAAATAAAAAAATTAGAATGCTTGGAGAAAAGGAAGCTTACAAGTACTCAGGAATATTGGAAGCGGGCACCATCAAACAGAGAGGAAAGAAAAAATTAAAAAAGAGTATTTCAGACGAACAAGAAAACTTCAGGAAACCAAACACTACAACAGGAATCTCGTCAAAGAAATAAACACTTGAGCTATACCCTTGTAAGATAATCGGGACCATCATCGAAGGAGACGAGGGAAGAACTTCGACAAATGAATAAGAGAAAAAGAAAACTAATGAAGATGCATAAGGACTTACATCCCAGAGATGATGTAGACAGACTGTATGCGTCAAAAAAAAAAAGGAGAAAGAGGATTCGCCAGTATTCAAGAGAGCATAAATGCATCGACACGATGACTTGAAGACAGCACTAAATAGAACAGTGGAAGACTGATTACAGTGACCATAAACAATACAGACAACACAAGAATAAACAGAAGAACACTAACAAGAAAACACAAAAAAGAAAACAACTGTATAGATATTTCAAGTGACAAACAACCGAAATTTCACCTGAGAAGACTTGGACATGGCTAAGAAATGGAAACCTTAAGAGAGAAACTGAATCTCTTCTAACAACAGCACAAAACAACATCATAAAGACCGACTATGTGAAAGCAAAAATAGATAAAACGCAACAAAATAGCAAATGTACATTATGTGATGATAGAGAGGAAACGATCAATCAAATAATAAGCGAATGTAGCAAATTAGCGCTAAAGAAATATAAGACTAGACTCGATTGGGTGGGTAAGGTGATACACTGGGAAATGTGCTAGGTTAAATTTGACCATATGTACACAACCCAGAATCCGTCCTGAAGAATGAGACACACAAACTTCTCGGGGATTTTAAGATACAAACAGGCCACCTAATCTCGGCGAGACGACCAGACGTAGTGGATAGTCAACAAAAGAAAAAAAAAGAGAACCTGCCGAATAGAAGACTTTGCCGTCCCGGCAAACCACAAAGTAAAACTGAAAGAAAGTGAAAAGAGAGATAAGTACCAAGAGCTTGTTTGAGAACTAAAAAAACTATGGAACATGAAGGTGACAGTGATACCAATTGTAATTGATACGCTCGGTACAGTCACCAAAGGATTGATGAAGGGACTGGAAATAAGAGGATTAGTGGAGACCACCCAAACTACAACATTTATTAAGATTGGCCAGCTTAAGATTGTCATTCAAACTCCAGTGAAAGTCCATCGGCCAATGCTGGAGTGAAAAACTCTCAAAGGAGTATAATAATAATAATAATCACGAGGGGCTACAAATTCAATCACAAGAAGAGATTAATCATCTTAAATACATGGAGGATATAAAGATATTTGCAAAAAATAAAAAAGACCTGGAGACCCTGATGCAAATAATAAAAATATGCAGCTAGGAATGGAATTAGGCATTGAAAATGTGCCATGCTCATAAGAAAAAGAGGGGGAAAGACAAATTGCGGAAGGAATAGAAATACCAAGTCAGGAAAGCATTAGAACGCTTGGAGAAAAGGTACAAATACTTTGGAATATTGAAAGCAGACACCATCAAAGAAGTAGAGATAAAGGAAAAAATAAGAAAGGAATACCTTAGAAGACCGAGACAACTTCTCGAAACCAAGCTCTGTAGCAGAAATCTCATCAAAGGAATAAACACCTGAGCAGTACTCTTTGTAAGATACTCGGGAGCATTCCTAAAATGGACAAAAGAAGGAACTCAGACAAAAGACCAAATGACAAGAAAATTGAGGATTATGCACAAGGCTTTATATCCAAGGGATAACATAGACTTTATGCGTCAAGAAAAGAGGGGAGAGAAATCACCAGCGTTAGAATTGCGTTAAAGCATCAACACTAGGATTTGAGGTCTGTATTAAAAATTGAAAAGAAAGATTAATTACAGTAGCCAATAACAACATTGGCAATATAATTACAAATAGAAACAGAATTAAAACTAGGAAACAAATACGGGAAAAAAACTGTATGAATACTTCAAGCGACAAACTAGCAATATAGCACACAAGGAGACATGGAACTTGAGGAGAAAGAGAAGTCTAAAAAAGAAACAAAATCTCTACTAATTGCAGCACAAAAAAAACTGAAAATCGATAAGACACTTTATAATAGCAAGTGTAGGTTATGAGGAGAAAAAGATGAAACGGTTACTCACATAGTAAATGAATGCAGCAAACTAGCACAAAATGGGTACAAGACTTAGCACGACAGGGTAGGTAAGATGAATTTGAATTTTAACCATACTAACAAATGACATATGACATATACTAGAATCCATCTGAGAGAATGAGACATATAAGATTCTCTGAAATTTTGAGATACAAATAGATCATCCAATCCCAGCCAGAAGACCAGACCTAGTGTTAATTTGCAAAAAAGGGAACGTCTAGTAGATTTTACCGTTCCGATAGAACACAGAGAGAGAATAAAAGAAAGCAAAAGCATAGATAAATATTTGGATATTGCCAGAGAACTAAGAATGCTATGGAGCATGAGGGTGACAGTAATACCAATTGTAGTTGGTGCACGTGGAACGGTCTCCAAGAGTTAGGAAGAAAGTTTGAAGGAATTGGAAATCAGAGGAAGATCGAGACCATTCAGCCATTCAGTTGAGATCAGCCAGAATACTGAGAAGAGTCCTGGACACCTGAAGAAACTTGCTGTCACTCCTGTGAAAAACTCGCAAGGAGTATATCAATAGTAAAGTTAGCGACCATAGTCGAGGGTGACCCGAAGGCTCCCTTTTCGATAGCTACTACACCAAGGTGTAGGGGAGGGCGCTACTCCATTCCCAGGATTGCTCCACTTTACCCTTGAACCGTACCTTATAATGCTGAGTGTTAAGCAAGGTGGTATCAAGTTCCATTTTTAAAGTCTTTGGTATGACTCGACCTGGGATTGAACCCAGGTCTCCCGGGCCATTGGCGAACACTCTAACCGCTGGGCCAATGTCCCGGTTAGTATATCAATAATAATAGGATAAATGACACATACTCATTACTCGTTGGCAAGCAAGGCTATTACAAATAAAAACTTAACTAATCCGTAAACACATCACTCATAGGGCCACCTGCTTATGACAAACAGGCCTGGTAATATCCATAATAAAACCCGTTGTTTCCGGCAATCATCAAAGACAACACTAGTCAGCAACTAAAGCCCTTAAAAATGTACTTACCTATTTCAGATCACACCGGTTTTATCAACATTACGGAAAGAAATATCTTGTCTTGAATTTCCTAACCCGAAATGCACAACACAATGACTACGTAGAAAAAACAAAATCTGTCTGTGTCGGAGCTGATTTTCTATTTCTTCATCAGATCTTTTACAGAATTTCTGAAGAAAATGTTTGTTTTTTCTTTTTCTTTTTTTCTTTTTTACGTTTTGCAACTAAATTGCTGTTATCTTGTAAAGATCTTAGGCTTGTAGTTCTTTAAACTCACTTCATTGAAGAATACCCTTCCACCTATATCTAGTATTTAGAGTTTTCCTTTTCATTTCTTTGTTTTAGAAAAATAGCAGTAAGTTTCTTTTTCTTTTTCTTTTGTTATCACAAGAACTTTATGATCAGTAGTTTCAAATTAACACTCGTTTTGACATTAGAGCTTTACATTGTCACAATTTAATTCATATTTTGGACTTTGAAAGGGTAGATTTTTAAAAAAATTCTATCATTTCAATAAAAATGAATATCTGAAAATAAATTTATATGAACAATCGAAAGAAATACCATAAAATTTGCATAGAGCGTTAATTTTGGTTTCGTTGTTAATATGTTTTGGTCGAGTAAGTCAATGAGTTTGCCCTCCTTCCGAATCACAGACATGATCACGTATCTGCAACACATGACTACGATATGAATCTCTATTAATGGAATTTTATATTTTTAATAAATATCTTTCTTATGTAACATTTCAGTCTGGTCGAACGCCGTTTCATTATATCAATGTACTGTACGAAGATGATAATGACATACACGCTTTTTTCAAATTATGCGGAGCCAACTACACGTGCAAAGATAATGTAAGTAGAAATTTCAAGAAATTTCAATTTGAATTTTTTTAAAATAAACTAAAATAAAATAGATTTGAGATAGATTTGAGCAAGAAATTGTTTTTCAAACTGAAACTTGGCAGAAAAAAAAGTGTAAACAAAAAATAAAAAACGCGAAAACATGTGGAGGATTTAGTACCTTCCGTAGTTTACGGGAGATGCTTTCAGATTTCGGTTCCACAAATACAACACAAATTTTACAAGCACCTAAACAAATGGAATGTGACAACAAGCATTAAAAAAAACAATTTGATAATCATAACAAACAGGATACAAATAATTAAAATACAATGTTCATTTTATGTGCGTGTGTGTGTATGTAGAAAATACAGCTATGGCCAGTTCAATAAAAAATGATTTGTTCGCCCGTGTGTGCGTGTGTACATGTTGGGAAAGTCTATTGAATCAATGTGTCCATAGTTGGCCGAAGTAAAAAGGATAAAAATTTGACTTTACTTACATACATGTGTATGCGTGTGCGTATATATGTGAGGGACCGTAAGTATGGGCCTTTTGTTTTCTTAAGTCCGCACGTGCGTTTTTTTTAATGACTTTGGCGACAATGTGCCGCGTTGCGGTTGTCGGCAAAAGAACGTCGCATGTTTCTTCGCTCTGTGTCTTATCTGCGATGCCTTCTGCTGTCTATCGTCCATGCCTCTGGTAGTGGAATGCCTTAGTTAATTAAATTCTTCGTTATTTATTTTTTTTTTTTTTAGGAAACTAAAGTAGATCAAAAATAAGATTTTGTTTAGTTTTATTGCGGGTCCTAAAATTCAAGCGCACAGACATTTCTTGACCAATCAGATTCGTATAATTACTTATTTATTTTGGAGCCTAAATATTTTTCTGTTAATTAGTTTCTGTGCCGAATTTTCTAGAATGTTCTTATTTTATGTTTTTAGCTGATTGGTTGAAAAATATAAAAGTGTAACTTCAATGTTAATGCGATTTTGATCCAAAATTTCTAGAATGTTCTTATCTATGTTTTGGGGGTTGATTATTCTAAAGCTAAAAAAAATGTGTATTCTATAAACAAAAACAAAGGAAAAATAAAGAGAGGAAAGATGAAATTTTTTTTAAAGAGAGTAAGAAACGACAAAAACGAACAGAGAAAATGACAAAGGAAAAATACAAAGAGAAAAAAAGGGAGAAAAATGATATAAAATCTGCAACGCCCAGTGCAGTGTCTTCTTTTATCACATATTTGGAGCAACTTAATCTTCTGTAGAGTAGCGTAAATTTAATCTATTCTTTCGAAATTAAAAGTAATACTGGGTCGCTACCCGAACTTTTAGTTTGTTGCGTGCACTAAATGACGAAGAACGTCATCTCTTTCTGCTCTTGAAGAGAAAACAAATTCATTCACTGACTGAAAAACTAAAAGGTTTTACTAAATATCAATTTCTACTTTACATAAATGAATATATATACATATAATTATTAATTATATAACATAATTATTAATTATTTATTATAACAATATTAATTTCTATCTTTATATAAAGAAAAACCTTTAAAAATTACTCATATTTTTTTATAATAATATTTATTTCAGCAGACCCAATACTTCTAAAATGTTAGATCTGCATATTCAGACAAAGAAATAATGAGAAGTTTCTAGCGAAGATTTAGAAAAAGATCTATTTGCTCTGTATTTTAATTTCTTGTTATTTTACATTGAGCTCTCTTTTGGATTTTGAATGACATGGATATTGCAGAAAGAAATTCCGAAAATAGAATTGTTCTCGCCATGGGCTGACTTGGCGTTGGATAATATATATATATATATATATATATATATATATATATATATATATATATAACAAAGATTTATTTATCGATTTATTTATTTATTCTACAGAGAGGCAAGACCCCAGAAGATTACCAGAATTGTTCTTGTGCCATTCACCTCCAGTGTATCAAGAAAGCCATCCAAGAATTTGACCTGGAAGTATTTTTGGAAGAAACAGATTTTGAAGACGTGTTCTTTGCTGCTATCAAAGTAAGTAAAAAAAAGGTTCAACTTAATGATATACCTCTGTTCTGAATAGAAAATATTGCTAGTGGCTCACATGACCGATGAATAATAAAGGTAATAATTTTATATAGGTTGGTCGAAAGGTTTCTTGTTATTTCTTTCCAACTATTAATACAATTAGAATGCTGCAAACTGTATTGAACAAGCCCTGGAGGTAACACCCCACAAAACAGCAGGTATACGGCCACCTACCACCCATCATGAAAACTATCCAAGTTAGACGAACCAGACATGCGGAACACTGCGGGAGAAGTAAGGACGACCTCATAAGCGATATACTCCCGTGCACCCCTTTACATGGACGAGCAAAGGTAGGACGACCAGCTAGAACCTATATATAACAGCTCTGTGCCGATATAGGATGTAGCCTGGGAGCGATAGACGATAGAGACGGGTGGCGAGAGAAGGTCGGGGAGTTCCGTGCTAGCAGCACGACATAATGATGATGATGATGATTAATACAATATTGATTATAATAAAGACAAGTTTTGGTTGCTGCTTTTGACATTGACTTTTAAAGAGCTTATACAAGTGAAAAAAGTTTATGTCAAACATATCCCAATTCATATAATCATTAAACACTTTTAAATTGAAAGAAATCAACTTCCAACGGAGAGAATCCCGGCAGGATGATTTTCATATCATTTTTTGGCAAATATTTTACATTATATATTTATTGTTATTAATAAATTGTTTTAAATTGTTCTCCTTTTTTAGGACGGAAAAATGGAAGTTTTGAAGGAACAAGTCAAGGGTCTGGAAGAGGTGAAAGGTGTCAGTCGTTATAGTAGCCGAGGGCTGTTTGAATGTTTGGACAATAACCAAGAGGAACTGGCAAAATACCTTGTTCTCCGAGGATTTCGCACAAATATCTGGAAACAGGTAATACATCATTTACCGGTGTTTTCTTCTTCATCGTCTCCTAATTATTATTATTATTACATCTTTTCAGACAGACATGTTGATCAATAATTGTTGTAATTGATGTGTAAATTTCAGTGTTTTTCTGTGGAGTTTTAAGAATAATATTATTTGTATTGTCTATACGTGCATCTACATTTCTATAAGTAAACGCATTCTCTTGATTAATGACGAGCTTCACAAACCCATCAGAAAAATCGATCAATTATCATTGCCCAAATATTTTACCAAATAGTGTAGTGTTATATTCATAGAAGCTTTCAGATATCAAGATTCCACCAAAGACGGTGGATTAATGAAATTAAATCCACTCCGTTATCAAAATGCATAATCTTTGCCGTGACATCAATAAAATATCTAATACTCTAACTGGCTGAGCTTTATTATCGAAAAATTATAATTTCTTCCCTAGAGACGAAATTAGGACGAATACGTCTGAAACTCTGAGATGAAACAATTATTATTCCATCAATTACTCAGACTAATACCCTCCTCTTTGATTTGTGTAATAACCAGAAAGACTCAAGTGGCAAATAAAATTTAGCAAAGATATAAAGTTTCATTTGTTCTACTTTTCTTTCTCTATTTTAAAAAATATTTCACCTTTTTTCTTTATGTATTTTAAAATCCTTTTCCTTTCTTTTTAGAACATATTACTAAATCAATCAAACCAAGATATATCGATTTATCAAACTCAATTCTTAACTTGGTACTTTAAATATCATCATCAAGGTGTGCCGACAGCATGGAATCCTCTCTCTCTCTCTCTCTAACATTGAACTTGGGTGGTTTTTTAGACGGCACACAGTATCCGCTGATGAACGTAAATTTTTGATAGTCGGCCAACATATGTAGGAGTCCGTATGTGAACGTTACTTATTAGTTCGTTCTTACTTCCCTAGCAGTGGTAATTTACTAAGCTTTTTGCTTAGATGTAGCACAAGGCCGCATGAATTGGGCACCAAATGAGAATCGAACCCACTCGTGTAGGTTTGCTAGTCTACCTTGCTAACCCCTAGCAGTGCCCAGTATCTCTTGCTAGTCCTGTTTAGATAATTTGTGAGATGGGAGGTAAATGGTCGTAAAACTGCTGTTTTGTAGGGTGCTTCTTCCAGGATTTATTCAAAACAGCACGCAGCATCCTTGAGTAGTTCCCATTTTTTCTCATTTTGAATATAAAACTTTAATTTAAAAGACAACTCCAGATTCTTTGGAATTGTTCCGAGTGCTACAACAATGGTTAGCATCACTTTCATATTCCTTAGCTTTTTCCACTCAGAAAATTCATTAATTCTCAAATTTTCTCAGAATTTTTTCATTTTATTTTTCTTTCCAATAAAATTGAATTTAGTTTTGTTTTTCATATTTTCTTTTATTAAACTTTCTCAGTTTTTTCGCTTTATTTTATTCACATTGAACAAAAGAAAATAGATCGTCGGATTTACTTTACCCTCTTTTTAGTTTGTTTATTTACTTTTCGTGAGTTTCTCGAATTAATTTTTCGAAAATTGTTTTTCAAAAAAAAAAAAAAAAAAAAAGCAAGAAAATTGACAGTACACCGTTTCCTTCTCTTCATTCCATTTAGCCCGATGTAAGAAATTAGCGCAGTAAGTATTTATTTTTCTTTAGTTAAATATATTGAAATGTGTTCTTCAACATCTTGTGTTTCAGTATGTGCCGTGTTCTTCCGATAATCCACTCTGTGGAATGATGGAATGTGGTCATACGGTCACTTATTTCAAAGAGAAAATCAAAGAACTGGAAATGTATGACCTTCTCAAATTAGTGAACGATGTTGAATCAGGAAAGGTAAGAATGAAGTTTGACCGTCAACAATCTATCAACTATTTTAATAGTAATTAAATAAATAATACCGGACATTGGCCTAGGGGTTAGAGTGTTCGCCAATGGCCCGGGAGACCTGGGTTCAATCCCAGGTCGCGTCATGCCAAAGACTCAAAAAATGGTACTTGATGCCTCCTTGCTTAACACTCAGCATTATAAGGTACGGATCAAGGGTAAAGTTGAGCAATCCAGGGAAAGGAGTAGCGCCCTCCCCTACACCTTGGTGTAGTAGCTATCGAAAAGGGAGCCTTCGGGTTACCCTCGACTATGGTCGCCAACTTTACTTTACTTTTTTTTTTTTAAATAAATAATAAGGACACACGCACACACACACACACACACACACACACACCTTATTAATATTGATAATATAGTTTACAATATTCATAAAGAGTGCTCGATATGATGACCAAGATGAACGCATAGAAACTGACAGTTGTCAATGGCCGTTGATTGTGTCTACGCTATCCTATCTTAAATGTATATTTTATAAGGGAGTTTATCAGTCTGTCTGTCTGTTATTACGTCTCCACCAATGTCCCAATTCCCTCAGTTATTCACATATATTCTCAATGATTATCAAATAATCGTTAATTAATCTCATTAACATTGTTTTTTTTAGGCAAATCTAACTTAGCTTAACTTTATTAGAGCTATGGTAAATAGATAAGATTATAATTTATGCTGGATTTATTCAACTTCCCACCAAATCAGATTTGACATGAAGGTCATTTCATTGTGGGAGTGGGCACACAGAAATCGAGACTCATGTGTGGCCGACACAAAAAAAAATCTTGATCCTTTCAGTATTCCCAATTTTGAGGCGCCTCTAGTGACAAGTGATAAACTTAGCACTGCCAAACAGGTATTGTCTGAGGGAAGGTCCTCTAGGACGAGGCGATCAACATAACACCCACTTAGCGTTCGTGCGTGGTGTCTCCTGAAAAACCATTACTACCAGTGGTAGTAATGCAGAGGGCACATATTTTTGCTATTATAAACACAGTGTAACTGAATTATTCTTTTTGGAATAATAACTAAAGTTGGTCCTTTGGGGTTTGTGGCATATCAACCCTTGTAGGTTATTTAATGCCAAATCCTGCTTATACATGTATATTAAATATATATGATTTGTGAACACAGAAGATAAATGAACTCTGACTATTTTAAAAATGTTGTTTGCACACAAATGGTTTCAAGTATTCCTATCTCACACGAATAGTTCTATTTACTATTAATCAATTGTTTCCATAGGTAAATTGTTTCAACTATAGATATGTAACACTAACAATTTAATCTAACATCAGTTATTTGTTAGCATACGACTAAATGGATATACATATATAATTTGTAGTTGTAGGTAATTTAATCTTTACAACAACTAATTTGCTTCTACACAAGTATTGCTACTGTTAGCACGCAGATGGTTGCGAGTATTGCTATACCAACAGTGATAATTCTATTTGATATAAATCATTTGTTTGCACACAGTGAAGTGGTTACAAGCTTTGCAATTTATTAATTCTGTTACAACACTATTCATTCATTTTCACTCAGTCAAATGGTTCTAAGTATTACTATGTAATACCAATAATGTAATTTTTGCATACAGTTAAACGGTTTTAAGTATTTCACACTAATTATTTTCTTTGGCCACAATTAAATGGTTCCACGTATAGCTATGTAATACCATTAGTTCAATTCAGCACACAGTTAAAGGATTTCAAGTATAGCTATTCAACACTAATGATTCTAAACATTAACCATTCAATTTATCATCAGTCATTTGTTTGCACACGGTTAAATGGTTAAACTTTTCTATTTAACCCATAGATGGGACCCTTTTAGGTACTACCACTCCGGGTCAGAGTGGGTCTTATAGTAATGACAATGAAGGGGTACTCTACATTCCTCAGTGCTACAGGACTGAAGCCTCATCATCAGATTATTTAGTGTCATATCCAGGACTCTCATTGGGAAGGGGGTCTTACTCCCCTGTAGAGATGCAGTAGGCGTAGTCAACAGCCCCAGGCGATTGATTCCGCAATATAACAAGAAAGCAATAATAGAAAGAGATGACTTCGAAGGAGACTCATTGTCACTCCTACTATTCGTCATTGCAATGATACTGCTCAACCATATTCTAATAAAATGCAAAGAAATGGTACAAATTCACCGTAACGCAGGAAATAATCAAGCACGTCATGTACATGAATGATGTCAAACTTTTGTCGAACATTGAAATAAAGTAGGAACACTAGTACTAACAATTTCTTCCGTCAAGACAAAGATGAAATATGGAACGGAGAAAGGCACAGCGTGATTAACGAATCAAGGGAAAAAAGAAACAATCAGAAATAACAAAACTAGCCAATCAGGAAAACATCAAAACTCTAAGAGAATGGCTATTTGTTTTTATGGCATGTAATATAATGGCCGAGGGATTTCGTTTTATGCCTTTGGGTTTAGTTAGGCTGAGAAACTTTCAGTTCAGTACATGGGTTAGTTAGGTGCAAACTTGAGTGCAGGTGTTAACGCGCGCGCGGGGAGGATGTGTCGTTCATAGATGTCGAAATAAAAATCCGATAGAAAGGTTGACCAATGGATGTGAATGACGTCATGCACCGGAAGCGCGTGCGCGGAGGATTTTGGGGATTTTGAAAAAGTCAGTTAGTTGAGTCCTGCCTCGGGAGAAGACGGTTGACTTTCGCTTGCTCGCGGAGGCCTTGGGCAGGTGTCGCACGTGATGGGGGTTAGATGGAAAAGTCGTCATAGAAAGATTGTACCTCTCTCTTCCTTATGTCGAAAAACCTTTTAATTCAAAGGTAATAAAAAGTTTCGTACCTGAACCAAGAAGTCGTCAAGTGTTTTTCGTGTTACGGGATTCCTATGTTATATATATATATGAGTTACATGACCATTCTATGTACATTTCAATAATTCAATTTAGTATTAATCATGTTGTTTGCATACACTTAAATGGCTTTAAGTATTGTTATCTAATACGAATAGTTTCATTTTCATCCAGTTAAATAGTTTCAAGCATCGCTATATAACACTAAAAATTCAATTCATCATCAGTCATTTGTTCGCATATAGCTAACATAATTAAATGGTCAAACAGTTTCATTTGATCCATTGATGGAACCCTGAAAGGTGCTACCACTCCGGGTAAAAGTGAAACCAGGAGCAATAGCAATGAAAGGGTACTCCACATTCCCAAGAGCTCTACGACAGGAGCCTCACCATCAGATTGTTTAGAGTCAAAATCAGGGCGCTCATTAAGGGGGTGTCTTACCCCTATAAAGAGGTGTATCAACATCTCCAGCCGACTGGGCACACTTGGAAAGAAAAAAGCAATATATTCTGGAGAATATTTGTACATATGATTAAACAAACAGAAATTAAGGATTAAGTAATAAGGAGTATCTCAGAAAGATAAAAAAAATTTGAAAACTAAACTCTGAAGCAGGAAGTTTAGAGAATAAATATCTGAGCTCTCGCCTTGATAAGATACTTTTGATCTTTCTTAAACTGGACACAGGAGTTCATAAACATGAACCACAGAACGAGAAAATTAATGACAAAGCACAAAGCCTTACAACCAAGAGGTGATGGGAACAGACTTTATTTTACAAAAAAAGAAGGGGGAAGAGAACTCGCCAGCATTAAGAATTGTGTGGATACGGCAACACAAACTTAAATATAAAAAAAGATCAGAGATTAATCACCGCAGCCAATAACAGTAGTAATATAGATAGAATAGAGACAAATAGGAGAATGGAAATTATTAAATGAAGAAAAACAAAAATGGGAATAATATAAAAAATATGGACACTTCAGAAGATAAACTAAGGAGAGTGCACACGAGACTGCATGGCAACGCAGAGGAAACCTAAAGAGAGAAACTTAATCACTATCAAAAGCAAACCAAAATAATGGGATAAGAACTATGTAAAAACCAGAAAAGATAAGACTCCAGAAAATAGAGATAGGGATGAAACAGTAAACCACATAAGCGAATGCAGCAAGCTAACAAATGAGTATAAGAGCAGGCAAACAGCTGAATGGAGAAGGTGATCTACTAAACTTTGACCATGAACACAAATGTCGGATACACATTCTAAACTCTAGAACTAGACACAAAATTCTGATATTTTGAGATAAAAACAAATCACCCAATACCGACCAAAAGACAAGATCTAGTTTTAGTTGATAAAAAGAATAAAAAATTTCAATAAGTAGATTTCACTGTTCCAGTAGATGACTAAGTAAAAGTTAAGCGAAAAACTGGATAAATACCTGATCCTTGCCAGTGAATTGAAAAAGTTATCGAATATGAAAATGGCAGTGATACTAATCATAATTGGAGCCCTTGAAACTGGAAGAACAAGAAACCCAAAAAGAAAAAATTGAGACCGTCCCAACCACCTCATTGCTAAAGTCTGCTGGAAGAGTCCTGAAGAGCTGAGAAGACTTGGTCTCGGTCAAGCTACAGTATAACTAATCGGAAAATCTCACCAAGACAAAAAAAATCAAACATTGAAAGAAGTCGATTCAGAAAACTAGTTCCTTCGTTCATGAAAAATTCGTTAAGTCAGTGACACATCACTGGTTTTGAAAACGAGGTTAAAAAATAGCAAAACAAATTGTTTAAAATCAGGGGGAATATGACCAATATTTTCAATTTTTATTCAAGTGAAATCTAAACGAGACTCTCAGAAGATGCTTACAATGCTCATCTTGCAGACCTATTCATTAATTAATTTGATGCTCACTGGATGCCTCTGACTTTGTTTTAGATTAACTAGGTGTAATAAAAAACGAACTAGGTTGACTTGAAGCTTTATTGAAATATGATACAACTGTGGTCAGTTAGAGTGGAGATTATATATATATATATATATAATGTGTGTGTGATATCAATGAAAGAAAACTCAACGGACAGTTACTATACAATCATAAATTTATTTCGAGAAGTCTCAGATGCAACACGCCTTATCAGATGGCTTCTTACATGGCTGATCTAGGAGGAAACAAGTATGGTTCACTTCACACAAGGCTAAACAAATAAGTTAGCCTATTTAGTGGGTCAAAGATTTGTGTATTTTACACAAGCGGCGGCGAGTGAGGTTCGAACCCAAGTAAAAGTCAAGATTACGAATGCTTATTTTATTTCATGTACAGAAGATTCACACAATACGATTTGATATGTGGAGGCACTCGTAGTATAAGGGTTAATGGCGAAGGAAATGAATGTAGTGACCTGAGCTTAAATTTCGGACAAGGCTGTTTTCATTCCACATAGCGCTAGTACTCTTGGGAATGGGAGAATCCAACTATTCTCTTTCAACTATGGGTAAATAGTAGGGCAAAATGGGCTAATCAACTGTGATATGGCAACCGATCTCTGAAATAAAATTCTGAAAATCGAACCTGTTAAACTCCATTTAAAAGAGATGGACCTTGTGTCGTACCCTGCTCTTGGTAGACGGGTTGAGTAAATACATACATCTATTTGATCTTTTGTCGTACTAAGCTTTGTAAATATTGTGAATCAAATATTCCTTTTACAAGAAGATGTCTGTACAGCAAAAACTTTGAAAAGTTAACCGAAACATTTTTCATTTGTCCTGAAATATTTATAATTTCGTACCTGTTTATCGTGAATCATCAAACAAAATTCTATGTGACGGAAATAATCTCCAAATATTTAAGATTTCCCTGTCGTTGTTCTTTTGATTATAACGCAATCAAAGCAAAGCATTTCATTTTAAGATTTTTCTTTGATTTCATGATAATTTCTGCTAAAATGTTTAAGATTATTTTTGTTTGAACTTCAAACCCGATGACACCTAAATTATTCAGCCATTTGGATTCTTTAAAGTTGCCATTTTATATGTTCTTTTGGTGAGACACCGATATTTTTTTCACAAAGCTATTCCAAATGAAATAAATGTTGTTTTTTTTTTTTCCTTTTAGGTGAAAACTACTTCTGTCTACCAAGATCCACCAATTTACTGTCCTTAAATTAGTCTGCGGGGAATCTAATAAAGATTTAAAAAACACATTGATTAAAAAATCCAAACGAAATCATTATTTTCTAAGATGATTGTACAAAATAAAATATTTGAAGAGATTTTTCATGAACAGAATTCAAGAAAATAAATTTAGCGACACAGATTTGTCTAAACAAACAAAAGCACATTAAGTTTCTTTGGTAAAACAAAATTTTACGAAAAAGCAACTGAATATGAGCAAAAGCCATGCCATCTCGGAAAGACTGACCAAGTCTTCATACCATGACAATTTGATCTCTTTCAAAATCATTCAAATATTTCTTCTTGTCCATAACAGAAATGCATGCAGTACATCAAAATGAAGTTCCTTGAAACCAACATACCTGCTTCTATACTTTTGAAACTGAAATGCACAGTTGTTACGAGACTGTAGTTGATATTCTTACCATATAACACAATTCAGTGTTTTGATTCATCAATTTGCACACATACACGCACGTGTATATGTATGTATGTATGTGTAGAGAGAGAGAGAGAGAGAGAGAGAGAGAGAGAGAGAGAGAGAGAGAGAGAGAGAGAGAATTCCTACCGGTAGTCTATGGTTTATCTGGATATTTTTAACCAGTAAGACTTTCTCTGCAGTTTAGCGCCTCCCTTTTTAATATATGTATTTTACTGGGAAAGTTCCTTACCATTCCATTGATCCTCCGCTTCAATTTACGGATCTCAGGGGTGGAGAAATGTTTACGTTTACCTTTGTTCACCATCTTCATATATATGCCTTTTTTGTAATAGAAAAAAACTTAAAGTTTATTTGTGGATACATGTTAATAAAATTTCCTCAACATCCACTTATCTCTATAATTGCGCTAGCAAAACTGAAAATTCTTTCGCGTTCATTAACATTCATTTTGTAAGGTCGTATTAAAATCTGAGAGAGAAAAATAAATTAAAAATAAATAATCATGAGTGATGAATTTTCCTATAATTCAAAGTGAAATTCTTTTTCTTTTCTCATTTACCAAAGCTAATTTAAAATGTTTCACTTTTAGAAGAAATTGCTCACATACCTTATTCATATTTAGCCTCTCTTAAAGGGTTGACTGAAAAATTCACAGGCTAACCAAGATACTCCCATGAAATATGACCAAATGAAGTTGATTTTTAACAGTTCCTTTTGCGATCTACACACTTCTTCCGTCGACGTTGCGGTGCTTGGATTCCATTGATTAAAAATAAAACAATCAGCGGCAGAAAATATGATGGGATATGAACTTTTCATTCTACAAACTTTTCAGTCTCACACCTTCGTATGTCGGCGATAAAACAGTGGATAAAGAAAGGATTATCTGCTGTTCCGACAAAAAAATGTAAGTCAAAGAGAAAATAAATTAGAACAGCATTCGCGATAAAAGAAACTAATTTCCAACAATTATCAACATCTGTGATAATCATTTTGTCACGAGTTAAAATAAACAAAATAAAAACATCACATTTTTTAAATTTACAAACTGAATACTCAACAGGAATCACTTCATTCCTCATATTTTAGCTGCTTGTTTAAATTGAAATTTAGCAAAAATCGCCAATTTGATACGCTATATAAGGAAGCATCATTAAAATATTTTCTTATCGAAAACAAAATATGAAATTAGATTAATAAATAGGACTTTGTTTACTGTTTTTAATTTGTTCACATTTTTCAGAAACAGTCGGGGATTTGCTTCAAGAAATATCACTTATAAATATGTATTCTCGAATAGATGAGAAATGTTCGGTCGAGTATGAATTTAAGGTGCCAGGTTAAATCTAGCAGTGTAGAGCATTCTGTGATGATTTAACTCACTGTACAAAAGTAAAAGTCTGCTAGACTTTTTGACGGGTTGAACATTAACGGAATAAGTAGTCAAATTAAGATAATCTTCTGTAGCGATAGGAATGTTTGTTATTGTTTTTAGCGAAGAAACGTATTCTTGCGCGCGTGTGTTATTCCCTCGCTAATTGTTGTTAATAAAGGAGGATGAAGTAGTAAGAAGACGAAGATGCCGTTAGCTTTTACATGATGGTTTTTAATTGCAGCATGAAATATAGAGTTTGCGTTTGTGCTGCAAGCCCCGTGGGAAAGGAAAGAAGTGAAGAGACGAAATGGAGTTATGAGAGAGTGGAGAAAACAGCGTGTGTCGTTGGACGTGCGAGGGATTATGTTCGCCGTATGTAGCAAAAGTAATGTTTGCTGTTTAAGGAAAAAGACGTTGAAGTCACCGTGATTTTGTGGTTCTGGTTATTCGTGGAGAAGCGTGCATGTCTCCAGAAAATTTTGCCCAGAGGTGAAGTAGTAACTAGGTGCCGGAGCGGAATTAGACATCGCAGTCAACATAGCCAATTTTGGGGGTGACGTAAAGTTGTTCCTGTGTGTGGCGGATTGAATTTATCTAATTCATATTCAACTGGGATCCCTTGGTCTAAGAGAAATAGACGCAAGGGATCCATAAATTAGATAGCTTCCCTCATTGTGTCCATGCTGCTGTTGCTGCTATTGAAGAGCAGCCAGTGAAACGTCTGCACTGAGCGAAGTTGTTCAACAAAAGAGAGTGTTTGACGGTTTTCCTTAATTACTGCTGCCCAGAAAGGTAATTCGGGTTGAATAGGATAAGTCATCCTGGTTGGGTGAAATTATGCGTCGAATTAAATTACGCGCCAAACAAAAATACGAAAATTCCTTCTGCTACACTTCTTTATGGTGGGCTAATACAACCCATCCGATTCTGTTATTTGTAGAAATTGATTGCTTAGTATACATTAAAAAATCTATCATGAGAGAAGAATGGCGATCCAGATGAAAAATGCTTTTTCACGAGTATTACCAGCTGGATTTTAAAAAGGCGGAACATTCCGAAATAAATTTAAAGAAAAAAAAAAGATTGCAGTTTTATTTTGCAAGCTTAAATAGTAACTAGAAAAACATTCCCTTTGTGTTAACTTCAAATGCCAAAGCAAAAATTGAATATTTAGCCTAATAAGAGTAACTTTTTCCCTCTTGAAAAAATATTTTTGTGTGGAATAGAATATTTTATTCTTTACAAATTGTCGCAAAAAAATCTAGAGCTTGTTGAAAAAGAAAACATTAAAAAAAAAACTCTACAGTAATATACAAAACAAATTGAAATGTAACAGAATGTAATACTTACATTCACCGTCCACTTAAGAGTGAGTTTCATTTATTGTTTTCATTTTATGAACAGTTACGTACGCCGAAAAGGTTGATAAGTTAGTCCCCCCACTCCACAAGCTTTTCTTTCTCCTCCTCCTCCACCCCTTTGATATCCTGACAACGAATTGAGGATTGACTTGGCGACATATAGTAATTTACGAAGCTCTTTGCTTCGATGTGGCACAAGGCCGAATGAATGGGGCACCCAATGAGACTCGAACTCACTCGTGTAGGTTTGCTAGTCAAGCTTGCTAACCGTTACACCACTAAAGGTGCCCAACTTGGCAACATATACGCCTTTTTATGAAGACACCACCCACAATAATATGTGGGGTGATGGCAATTTAAATTTATTATCGATCAGAAGGCCTTTTTTTTTTCCATTCCTGGTTGGACGCAGATGGGCGAAAGCAACCGGAAGAAATCCAGCATACTGATGGTGTATAGGGAGTGGTCATCTCTCCTCAGCCTGTTCAAGAAGGCTCCTGATAAGATGCCACTCCCAACCAAGAATCTTCTGCCCTCCAAGGGACCGGAAAAAAGCCATCCGTAGAGACACATGTTGGTCCTCACTTGGCTAAGACTTCTCCGACGCTAAAATGGCAGACGGTGATAAAAGATGGAAAGAAGGTCTTACTTTCGGATCCTCAGTTCCCTAATAGGCTAGGAGACACCGACAATAAAGAGTGGAGTTAGGCTGAAAAGTTGCAGCCACTGTGTTTGCTCAAGTAAAGAAAAGTTCAAAAAGTTACTGATTATAAAGAAGAGATTGGACAAGGATAGAAAAGAGAGAGCAACTTCAAGAACAATTAGATCAGCCCTGCCCTCCCCCAAGTCTCCAGCATCTACAGGGTAACGGAAAGGCTCTCCTACTTCGTTCGACATCACCAACTGCGCCTACATCAACAGGCATTTACCTTAAAAAGACAAGAGCCTGTTTGCCGACAAATCAAAGAATAAACTACCAAGTAGCAAAAAGAAGGAAGCGAAAGTTGGATACAAACTGAAGGAGATATGCAAAGCGAGCCACACCATCTTGGAAAGGAAAAAGCTTCAACCCCAGGAACTGAGGGAGTTTCGTGTCTTCCAAAAATTTTCGGTAAGTCGGTAAAAGACGTGGAGGATCCGAAAAATTTAGGTGAAAAAGATTTTTGCAGTTGTGTGGGCTGGTCCGGGTTTGGAAAAGGTTATGCGAATGTTGAGGCCTTCGAACCTTTGGAGCCTATTTCTTACATTTCAGAAAATTACAAAATAACGAAGAACTGTACAGTGAGATCTCCTGTATTTATTCACCCTTTTCTGTATAGAGAAGCGAAGTTAATATTTCTGCGAGATATCGGAGGTCTTGCTCGTGACCACATCGACAATAAAGTGATAAACCAAGGATCCATGAACAAGGCTGTTAGAATCTCGTTTCAGGACTAGCTATTATTACCTTTAAAGAAGAAACTGACTTGAATTAGAGTTTGGAATAGATGGTGGAGAAGACTAAGATCAAACATTAGGTTCTTTGCTGACGACTGTAGCAGACTCAATCAAGATAGACTAGTGGCGCAAAGGGCGTTAAATCTAGATTAGAAAAGAAAGTATAATTGGGAGAGAGCATAAAAAATAACAGAGCTAAGTCAGGGTAGGCCTCCTTACTTAATAAGGATAACCAAGCGCTTATAGTTTGAGCGATGATAAAAATCATGTCTTGCGAAGCAATTTATATGGCCGTTGAACTACGTACACAGGAACACCGGTCCGT
This sequence comes from Sepioteuthis lessoniana, assembly GCA_963585895.1. Lineage (NCBI taxonomy): Eukaryota > Metazoa > Mollusca > Cephalopoda > Myopsida > Loliginidae > Sepioteuthis > Sepioteuthis lessoniana. The sequence goes on from OY757927.1 coordinate 93,575,516, forward strand.
TTCAAAGCAACATATTGCTAGTATCACATCAACGGAGAGACGACTTGACACTTGCAAGGAATTTCGAGACTACAACCAGAAACTTTTCAACAAGAAGCCAGGTTCGAGCTCTGTTTAGTTCAACGCCTTCTTGGCCGACTTCTCTCACGTTGAGGAAATTGGTGAGTTTGCGTAACAGAAGATGAAATTTTAGAAGCGTTGAAGAAAGTCAAGATGGACTTAACTGCTGGCATCGGTAGCACCCCCTATAAAGTGTATTTGAGGCTGTCGCACATGTTTGTACCCTCGCTGACACTGATCTTCAACAAAATGATAAGGCATAAGGATGTGGGCTGGGTGTAGTGACGTTGCTCCGACCTGTTAAGTAACAACGAAGTAGTAGTATTGAAATTCAATTACTTTATTCAGTATCAAGCGCGAAAACAGAATTGTATTTATTAGGCCTTCTTTGCTTTGAAAAGTGTACACTCGGATAATGGGGGCGGCCCGTCAATTGCTCAGAAACGAGTTGTCATTCTACAGAGAATGTCAGCTAGCTCTAAATGCCCTCGTTAGGCTTATGACTAGTCCTTCAAACATTCACTTGTTATCGAACAGGAAATTATATCGGGTATTAGTTCGGGGTGCTGTGCGAGACGATCTAATCAGGTTTTGTTTAGTTGGGTTTTATGGCATATCAACCTTGTAGTTTATTTAATGCCAAATCATCTTTATATATATATATAAAGCATATATGATTTATAAACACTTTTTGTAGATAACATTTTTAAACGAGGCTGAGCTCATTCTTGCACACAGGTTTCACGTATTTCTGACACGAATAATTATATAACTATTAATTAATTGTTTGAACACAGTTAAATGATTTCAAGTATTGATATGTAACGCTAACAATTTAATTTAACATCAGACATCTATGTGCACACAGTCAAATGGTTATACATATATCATTTGTGAGTGAATAGTTTGTGTGTAATTTTATTTTTAAATAACTTAGAACATTTCGTTAACATTCTGAAACAAGTCTATGTTCATTTTTTGCTCAAAGTTAAATGGTTTCAAGTATTGCTTTATAACAGTTGAATTTAACATCAGCCATTTATTTGCACACATAGTTTGTAGTTATTTTCATTTTTAAATGAGTTAGAAGCAATTTGTTTGTACACAAGTATTGCTATTGTTTTTACTCGGTTAAATTATTTCAATTATTGCGATCGAACACAAATATTTCTATTTAATAATCATTTGTTTGCACACCGTAAAGTGGTTTTAAGTATTGATATTTAACCTTAATTATTCCATTCAACACTATTCATTCATTAGCACACAATTAAGTGGTTCCAAGTATTGTTATGTAATATCAATAATTTTATTTTGCACACAGTTAAACGGTTTAAAGTATTCCACACTAACAGTTTTATTTGCTTACATTCAATTTTTAAGCGGAGTTTAACAGGTTTGAATTCAGAGTTTTTCTTCTCCTAGACTAGTTGCCTCACCAAGGCTGAAGAGCCCAGTCTGCCCTACTATTTACCCATAGCTGGTGGGAGAATAATTGGATTCATACCTTTCCCAAGGGTATTAGTATTATGTGAAATGCAATCAGTCTCGTCCAGGATTTGAACACGTGTCGCCGTGTCCATTTCCTACGACGATGACCATTACACCACGGGCACCTCTTTTTTTTTTTTTTTTTTAATTCATTATTATCATCCCCCTGTACATACACGTATATATGGGATTAGTCTAGATTTTCATTGACTTATTTGGGTGATTGCAGTAAAGAAATTTTTTGAATAAATGAAATGCTATGGTATAAGGACAATAAAGTAAGATTAGGTGAGCGAAAGTGGTGAGAGTTAACGTAAATATTAAGGGGATTTAAGTCTAGCATTTCTCCCCTCCTTAAATCATTGGCTTTCTACCGCATTTGTAAATATTTTATACAATAAATGTCCCTCACTAAAGAAAAAAAAAGGTCTCAAAAATTGCTTTCCGTTCACCAACGTATCAATAAATCGCTTTCGACTAAGATTAACAATCATAGAGAAATGGTAGTTTACGATTTCAAAGTGCATAACCGTTATGTAAAATGAAGCAAATGCCTGAAACTTTTATCTGAATGGTAAATGTAAGAGTTAAATTTATCTTATACATTTCTTCATCGGGTTATTTGGAGCAAGTACCAAACTTGTTTACCTGCTTCATAATTTTTTTTTCAAACAATTCCAAGAAAATTAACTCTGATTTCTGGAAACGATTTCAGCGAAAGTCAATGTTTTTAGAAAATAAAAAGGCGTCTGCATAAGATTTTCTGATGAGGTTCACGTTTCTTTTAGTTTTATAAGGTGAATTTAGAAGGTCTTAAATTTTGACTTAATTGTTTGTTTTTGTTTTATGGCGTATGAACCTCGGTGGGTTATTCAATGCCGACAAAGTTTTGGAATAGATTCGTAGCGATAATTTGGTAGAAAACAAATGTGTTATATACATATTTGAACTATTGTTCAATTACTCATCTTTTTTAGTACAGTCCCACTTCTTCTCGGAAATGTAAAATTCTCGATGGTGTTATTTTCGTGAAAAAATTTTTTTTTTCAAATTACTCACTTGGTGATATTTTGTTTGAGCTAGATCAAAGTCTACACACTCTAGCAGTAAGAGTTTCGCTGTAAATCTCTATTGACATCCAGTGCATATTGGGGATTCTAGTAAATGATGGATGATGTGTGTCCTTTTCTCGTCTATGTTTGTTATGTTTTGAGTTTCATTTTTCAATGGTAGGTTTAATGTTTTGAAGTTTGTCATTAATGAATGGATTCCAGGAATTTTACTGTTTTTTAAATAATTTTATTCACAATCGTTTTATAGCCAGTATATGGTGTTTTTATTATTGTGTCTTACATAGTTTTCTTTGCTTCCGAGTCTGCCCTATCATTTCCAGATATACCAAGGTGGCTTGGGATCTAACAAAAGATTATATTATGTTTAGTATTTGTGGAGTTAAAGAATCACTAACGTTTTTATCTTTAATGCAGTAAAGGCAGATAAAGAGTCAGTGAAAATTATCAATTTATTGCGCGGGTTCGTGTTTATTATGTCAAGTGCTAAATTGATAGAAATTATTTGGACACGATATGTTGAAGCAATGATTGCAATTCTTTTCCGTTGCTAATTGTCTTTTAGTATAGCCGTACATCCAACTTTATTTTCGATTTTAGCTCGATCTTTATATATATATATATATATATATATATATATATATATATATATATATATGTGTGTGTGTGTGTGTGTGTGCGTGTGTGTGTGTGTGTGTGTGGTCCGAGTGGTTATTTTTTATATTGAGTATTTCAGATTGGTATACAATTTGGTTCATTTTAGATTTAAGATATTTTGTAAGGTCTAGAATTATTTTAGGTTTTATTATTTATTCAGGGAGGTGTAGATGATAGAACAGATTTGTGAATTTGCTTTGCATCTATCTAGTTCTCAAATATGTGCTTTTTATGCGTAAAATATTTGGATTTTTCTTTTGCTGTAAAAGCTCGATGTACTATGCTGGAAAGTATTACTGTAAGCTGGATTTAGAGGGCATGATAATAATTTTCGCTAGTATTGAAGAGCAATTTTTTCGCTTAGTTTAAGAGATAGTTCATTAGTTTCCGTATATAAGCTTTCAACGGAGGAGCTGCTAAATGCTCCAAACGCTAGCCTTGGTGGTGTATGGTATCTAGTTCTTTCAAGTATGTTTTTCTGATTGCTACATATATAAAGAAGCCGTAATCAAGTTTTGATCTAATAAGAGAGCGATACAATTTCAATGTTTCTTTGCTTCCTCCCCATTCATTGCTTGCTATGTTTTTGAGCAATTGAATGGTTTTATTACATTTGGAGCTCAAGTATTTAATATGGGGAATAAAGGAGTTTGCAGTCAAAAATGACTCCTAGGTATTTGTATTGTTTTACAATTGGGATTTTGGTGTGGTCAGTTTTCAGTCCTGGGTCAAGGTGGAGTTTATGTTGGTTGCCGTGGACACATTTCGTTTTTCTTTTGAAAATTTTAATCCATTCTCTGTTGTCCATTTGTTAAGATTATCGAGGCATATTTGGAGTTGTCTTTCTATATGGTTCATATTTCTTGCTCTATAACAGATCAGGAAGTCATCCGCATACAAATCACAGTTAGTTCGACTATTTATGTTTTTTACAATATCATCTATTTTGATATAAAACTGCGTGACAGACAATACATTGCCCAGAGGTACACCCATATCTTGTTCTTTTCCTTCAGAGAATACATCTCCTATTCTAACTCTAAATCTTCTGTCTAAGTGTAATGGGTTTGTAGTTTTTTGCATAAGCATTGTCTTTTACAGGTTTTGGTACTGGTATAATTGGTTTGTTTCCATATTTTAGTGATAACACCGCTGATCCATATATCATATTAGATTTCTAGTTGATAATTTATTGATGATTCGGGTAATTCTTCTAGAAATTGATAATAAATTTTGTCTGGTCCAACTGCTGTATTGTGGGCTTTGTTGAAGGATTACTTTTGTATTGTTGTAGAGAAAGGTTGGTTGTAGCTTTCAGTGCTTTTTGTTTTGAAATTTGATTTTTGTATTTTCTGCTTTCGTTTTGATTTGAAAATTTTTCCTTTTGGTTTTGGCGGGTAAATTTTATTAGAAAGTTTCGGCTAGATGATTTGCAATATCTTTCTCGTCGGTAATCTTCAGGTTATTGTGAGAAAGAAGTTTGGCAGGAGTATTGCTATTTTTGCCAGTTATTTTCTGAATCATCTGCCATACTTTTTTTGGTTTTGTGTTATTTATTTTGGCAAAGTAATTTTTCCATGTATTTCTTTTGGAGTCTTTGATGATTTTTAGGGCTTTGGCTCTGCTATTTTGATAAGTGTTTAAGTTGGGTTTATTTTAAATTTCTTTAATGCTGATCTGCGTTATCTCACAGCTTTTTTGTATTTCTCATTGAACCATGGCCTATTTCCTTTTGAAGAGGTGGGGCTTTTCGTATATGTTTTTCAGCTATGTTTAAGAGTGTGTTGGTAAAATACAGTATGTCTTCCTCATTGTTTATATTGGCTTCTGGGGTTAGTTTGGCAAGGCCCGAAGTTTTAAATCCATCCCAGTTAGCCTTTTCCAGATTCCAGCTCAGAATCCAGAAATACTTAGTTTATCGGCACAGTTTTCTAATAGAATCGGAAAGTGGTCACTTCCACATGTACTTTCCAGTTATAGTTAAGAAACAGGTTAGGGTCGAATATTATTTGGTCTATTGCAGAATATGTGCCTGTTTCTGGGTGCAGATATGTTTGATTTATTGTTGTACATGTACAACTGATCTTTATTCAATATTGATTTGATTATTTTGCCTTTTTTTGTCTATTTTCTTACTTCCCTAGATCTCATTATGGCTATTGAAGCCCCCCTCCATTATAATGAAGGGTCTTGGTAATTGTTTCATCAAATTGTTTAGCACCGATTCTTTGAGTCTTTCACTTAGGGGGATATATAATGAACACATCGTTATTGTTTTGTGAAGGGTTGTTGATGTAGCTGCTGCTTGCATATTTGTATTTAGTATGATTTCATTGTGGGATATTGTTATGATTACTGATGATCAGCCACAAGGTCTATCGGTGTGCTGTTTAATATAATTGTATGAGTGATGATTTTTAAGGTTGATAGTGTTGTTGCTTTTGAGGTAAGTGTCTTGAAGGTATATGATTGCTGGGAAGAGTATTTAGTAATAAGCAACAATTCAGAGTAATTGACCCTTGCTCCTCTGATATTCCATTGGATTATTTTGTTATCATGTAGTTTCAATTTTGAGATTTGTGAGATTTTTTATTTTGAGTTTTGCTTGTTTGTGGAGTCTTATTTTCAATCTCCATTTCTTCAAATTCCTCAAATTTGTTTGATATGGTTATCAGGGTGGGTTGTGTTTGTATAATTTTTATTGGGTTTTGTTTTTTTAACAGCAATATCTTTCGTTTTATTTGTGTCTTCGTTTATATCCGGAGGTCGGACTGGTGATCTTTATTGATTTTCTTTTGTTTGTTCAGTCGTTTTAGAATTTTCTTCAATTGGTATTTCTGCATTAGTATTTGTATCAGGATTTCATTTTGTTTTTTCTACAGGGCTGTTTCATTTCTATTGAATACATACTTTTTAAATTTTCTTAGAATGTTGGTCATTCGTTTGTATTTAAATTTATCAATTTTTCAACAAGTTTTTTATATTTACCTATTGGAGTGCTGTCTTGGGGTGTTTGGTTTGCTTTTTGTACTACACTGGCACATTTTCGTTCCCATATAACTTTCCACAATTTTTCTCGATCTGGGGAAGGTATACTTTTAATATGTTTTATGTAAATTATTTCCGTTTCTCTCTAGTAAATGCCACAGATCCTTAAAAAGGCAGGGTGTTCTTCATGGCACTTTGCACATTTAAAATTTTTGCACTCATTCTCTTTGTGGTTTTGATCACATTCCAAAAATTTGGCGTCCTCTGAAAATGTTCAACGTTTTGACATTTGACACCACCGAGGAGCTGGTATATAATGCTCTACCGTTTCTACCATGTAGCCAATTCTGATTTCTTTTAGTATCGTTGATTTGTCAAAAGTTAATATGTATATGTGAGTCTGTATAGTTTCATCATTTCTTCGAATGGTTATTCTTTTGTAATCTTTTACCCCTTGTTTTTGTAATGCCGTCTCAATTTCCTCTGGTGTTGCTTGTGAACGTTCTCGACTTCTTATAACGCCTTTGGAAGTAATCAACTTTGCGTGTGAATGCGCTCGGCATTTAAGATTGTGGAATTTTTCCATTCTTAGATTTTCAGCGTGTTTTTTTTTTTTTTTTAATTTAGATTTCAACTTCCACAAGCAGGTTTCCATTCCGAAGTTTGTTTGTTTTTTTTGTGTTTTTTTTTTTTTACATTTTGGGGATTTGACCGAATTGATATCATTTTTTTCAATCAAAAAAGGTGATAGTTGGTGTAGTTTCATTTCGTCTAATGAATGATTTATAATGAATCTTGAAAAATCGCATGTTTCAGTCGGAGAGATGTTTTGATTTTTTTAAAAGAAGTCGTGATTTGTGCATATTTTTCATTGGTCTTGTGTTCCACTTACCCACCACGGAATAAAACAAGGGGGAAACCCATTCGCCCTGGTTAAGACAGGGATACATTACCAATATACTCATGTTAAGAGCACGATTCTGAGCCTCTGGCAATTTCTGGTTATTATTTCCCAACAATTTAACGTGATTAAAACTCTTTTCCTCGCAACACAATTGACCTTCAGACCCCGCCTTCTAACACCTATAAGATAAAAGGATTGGAAATTGTTCCGCAAGAGTAGATTGGATAGAACATTCGGGAGAAAAACATGCATGTGCTAGGGCATGACGGGACCAGCAGATTGATCGAATCGAGCCTATCCGACCGCCAATCAGACTAAAAAAGGGCCTCTAAGATTTAACGAGGTGTTAACTCGTAAATAACCTACCGTTTCTTATGATGCATGTGGTTATCCAAAAGAGAGCAACCTAATACATAATATACAGTAGAAATAAGAATAGACAAGTGAATTATTATTATATATCATATAATTCTACAAGGAGGAAAATAATTTCCCGTCCCAAGCTATAAAAGAGTTACAATGCGTTGGAAGAAAAGTCCATACAATCAAATAGGTGAAAACCACTTACTGCTTCTCGGGTCTGGTAAAATGGGGAGGCACCATGTTCCTTGCTGCTGAGGAGCGAACGGCTACATCTGCTGCTTCTGAAGTCCTGTTCGTAAAAGAGGTGCATTCCACGGTTCACCTTGTGTCGTCGCAGGATATGGACACGGCGACACGAGTTCAAATCCTGGATAAGACTGATTGCATTTCACATAGCACTAATACCCTTGGGAAAGGTATGAATCCAATTATTCTCCCTCCAGCTATGGGTAAATAGTAGGACAGACTAGGTTCTTCAGCCTTGGTGAGGCAACTAGTCTAGGAGAAGGAAAACTCTGAATTCAAACCTGTTAAACTCCGCTTAAAAATTGACCTTGTGTCATATCCTGCCCGAGCGGAGGGGTTGGGTAAATAGGACCTTGTAACGTAACCAAAAAAGACTTGTGGCGTGAGAAAGTTCCTCAAACCCTGTGACAAGAGAGACTACTCCACTTCATTTAGTCTTCTAACAAGTACCCACTCTCTAGACAGGTCCACGACCTTCACAAAGCCATTAATATATACATATATTACCACACAATTTGTATGTCGGGAAAATTACTATGAGTAACCTTACAAAAGTTATTTCACTTGTGGTGAAGGCAAAAGTTCTTTTCTCAATGGAAAAAAAAATTATTCCACAAGAGTGCTGTTCACCGTTCATGCATGAAAGAGAATGATTCACATAATTTCTTTTACAAACATTTAGGCTCTCGCACATGACGACCAGGCCTGGTTTTTGACTCTTTTCCAATTGGTACTCCTATCAGAGGGGGAGTCACTGGATTGTCCATGCAAAACCATGTAGCATTCAAGGAAGCAGGTTTCAACCTGTCCACAGCAATGTTATGTGATAATTTTATTTCCACTTCAAAGATCTTTTCGTGTCTCTTGAGGATCTTGAAAAGTCCTCTGTAAGATGGTTGCAAGGTGTTGGTTTTGGTTAAGTCACGCACAAAAATGTGTATGCATTTCTGCAAAAGTTTAGGTACATATATGGGCCTTTGACTCTGCACAGGTGAATTATATGCCAAATTCGCCATCCTTGCTGTAAGTCAATCCTCAAAAGATTTTGTTGGGTTCAGATGAGCATTTGATATCTTTTGAAATAATACCTAAACGGCGGGTCTTGTTGGTTTTGCCGTTCGTCTGATCGTCTTGGGGTGTGAACCTCGTTGTTAATTCCCATACCCAGCCGTGTGGACATTTCGCAGATTATACAAAAATAAACACAAAAAAGACAAACAGAGAGTGGAAGAAAGAACACACAAACACAGATTTAAAACTGCAAACGCAGGAAGGTGAAGTTGGCGCATGTTCATGGCTATCTCAAGAACTCTGCGAAAATCTCAGAACTACCAAAAATGTTGACTCATCTGGTCATCGTAATAACTTTCCAATTCCCCGTTTCGGAGTCTCACTCCCAACTGACCGACCCGGAGTCCCACTCTTGACTAACCCACTGCTCTGGAGTCTTACTCCCGACTCACTGAAGTCCTTCGTCCTTCTCTTCCGGTCTCGCAAATTTTCGCAGGCACAGCTCTTTGTGTGGTCCTTGCACCAAAGTAGATAAAGGGGTTCCTCTAAACACTCTGACACCGGTCAAATATGTCAAAGACAAGATCCCCTCTTTGGCTACCTATCCACGAATACACACAGAGACTTGCACACATACATCAATATATACATACACGCATTAATGTTCATTATCGTGCCCCAATCTTCATTGACTGCTGTCGGAGTCCCAACAGGACTAAAGATAGATGCTCCAGCCAACTTGACTGATTCATCTTAGCCCTTAGAGCTGAATTGAGTAAACGATGAAATCTCTCTACAAGTCCATTTGCCTCAGGACGATATGTAATGGTTTTAATCATTTTACTCCTCAATAGCTTCATTAGCTGGTTGAACATGTCCGACTCGAACTGTTTCCCTCTGTCTGTGGTAATTATTGCAAGGACGCCAAAGCGTGACGCCCAGCCAGCAGCAAAAGTCTTTGCTATGGTGTACGCAGTGATATCCTTTATGGGAAGAGTTTTACACCAGCGGGAAAATCCATCAATACATGTCAGTAAATATGACTGACCCTCACACACAGGTAGTGGCCCTGTGATGTCCGCATGTACACGATCAAAAGATCCGGGAGATGAACGGGTATCTTCCCACTTTGGTCTTTTGACATGACACAGGCTTTTGCCCACTGTTAAATGTCAGTTCGTATCCGCAGCCACACAGATCTGTCTGTCACAAGCTGTATTGATGCATTAGCACCTGGGTGCGACAGATTATGCATGGAGGAAAACGATGTTATCTGTTAAGTCACTGGTACAAAGGGACGTACTCATCCTGAGTTGGTATCGAATACAACTTCCAAATCCATCCTCAGAACCTGTATCCTCGACAATTTCAAAAATGTGGATTTGTCATGAAGAAGCTGTTGCAACTGTTGGTCCTGTATCTGTTCCTCCACAAAATGTTGGTATTCCACATACAGGTCCAGCAAGAAAGCATTAATGCCACGAGACATGGCGTCCGTGCGTTGCACCCCACTTTGATAAAACGGATATTTGAAATGAATGGCAACAGATAAATCAAATGTCTCATTTCACGCGGTGAGTACCTGTCAGAACTTGACTGGAAGGCGCCCAGCAAAGACTTGTGGTTGGTTAGGATGTAGAAGGTCTTTCCTTCCAACAGATGTCGAAAGTAACAGACAGCCAAGTATGCGACAAGAAGCTCTCGTCCAAATGTGCTGTACCTGCTTTCAGTTTCCATGTGAAGGGGTCCACGGGAGTATGTCACTTATGAGTTCGTCCATACTTCTCCAGCAGTGTTCCGCATGTCTGATTCGTCTAACTTGGATAGTTTTCGTGATGGGTGGTACTATTTACCAACCCCTCCGCTCGGGCAGGATATGACACAAGGTCAATTTTTAAGCGGAGTTTAACAGGTTTGAAATCAGAGTTTTCCTTCTCCTAGACTAGTTGCCTCACCAAGGCTGAAGAACCTAGTCCGTCCTACTATTTACCCATAGCTGGAGGGAGAATAAGGGGGTTCATACCTTTCCCAAGGGTATTTGCCCGAAAGTGAACGTAATAGCGCGACTGGAGTACGAACTCGCGTACTACGATTCCGCAGTTCATCGCTTTAACCATTACACCACGAGGACACCCACTGATGGGTGGTAGGTGGCCTTATAGCTGCTGCTATGTGGTGTGCTACCCCCAGGACTTGTTTAATATTGCTCGCAGCATTCTTGTGTAATTGCCGTCAAGCTTTTTCTCCATACGTTTAGTGTAGTGTATCCATATAGCAGTATCGACACGACCGCTGCTTGGAAAAAACTGCATTTTATTTTATCGGTCAGGTCTGACTTCCATAGGACCGATAGCCTACAGGTAGCTGTCCATGCCTTTGCTAGTCGCGTGTTGATGTTTGTCTCAGTTGATGAGACACTGCTTCCTAGATAGGTGAACTTGTCGACTAGTTTCAGAGAACTACCGTTTTGTGTGGAGATATTGCCTCGTTGATTAATGCACATGTATCCCGTCTTGTGTGCGTTGACATGGAGGCCTATGACAACAGCTTCTCGTTCCAGACTATGTAGCAGGGTTTCGGCTTGGGCGGATGTATTTGCTAGAAGTGCTATGTCATCGGTGTAGTCCGCGACCGTAATTGTATGTGCGGGGTATCTTCTGCTTCTTTCCTTTGTTAGCTTGAAAACATTTTTTTTCATTTTATCAACAGACGTTCTAAGCATGTCGTCCAGGCAGATGATAAAGAGGTATGGGGCTAATGTGTCTCCTTGCATCACACCTGCTACAATGTCAAAGTAGTCTCTGTCTCCATCTGAGGAGCGGACTTATATAGCATCATTATGGCTGCGACGATTTCTTTAGGTAGGTCGTAGGCGAGAAGTATTTGCTCCATCTTCCCTCTGAGTATTAAGTCAAAGGCCTTGGAGAAGTCGACAAATAATATTTTTGCCTATAGGTTTTTTGCACGTACACCTTCAAGAATTCGACGGATAGTCAAATTTTGGTTCTTCCAAAGTATCTTCTCAATTTTGGGTTCTATACGGTTACTTAGTGGAGCATTGTATATCTTGGCCGCTATTGATGTAAGGTTATACCTCGGTAGTTCTTGGCTAATCTGAGGTTGCCCTTCTTAGGGAAGGGTAGGATGCATCTTTTTGTCCATCTGTCTGTTGTGTTCTGATTATATACGGCATTACAGTGTCGGAGCAGTATGTCGTTGAATTCCCAAGTTTTCCATACTTCCGGGGGGAATTTCATCAAGCCCTGCTGCTTTTCTATTTTCAATTTTTCTTAGTACTGAGTCGAGTTCTTGCGCAAATTGTCCTAGTTCGATGTCCAATTGTTTACTTATGATTCTCGTGATTGGTTCATGTGTAACTTTCGGAGGTTTTCCAAGAAATTTTCGAAATGTTTCCATAGTTGTATTCGTTCTTGTTGGCTAGTTGTTTTCAGTTTAGCTTTTACAGGGCTCTTCTTCTACTCACTTCGTTTTCCAGGCAATCCTAGATTGTCTATCTTCAACCGAGTTTCTAATCTTATTGATTTGATTTTTGATGTATTCTGTTCGTTCTTTTAGGTATATGTTAGTTAATTCGTTTTGTGCTTTTTAAGTTTCAATGCATTGATATTAATTAGGTTCTTCCTATTGCATTTGGAGGCAGTTTTCACGTCTGCACGCTTTCTTTTACCACTAATGTCTCCCATGAGACTCTAGGGTTAGCTCTTTGTTTAGTTGGTATGTATTCTGCTGCTGCTTTTAGGTGATCATTGACGAAATTCTCATATTCATCATTCGGAGTACGTGTTTTTGACCTCTCCTATAATGCATCGAATTTGTTTCTTAGTGTTAATGTCTATGTGTCTCTAATATCCTTGTTATTAAGCAATGACCAGTCATAGTATACAGTGGTTGTTCAGGTCGTATTCCTTCGTAGGCTCAGTCGTATCTTTACCGTGACAATTCGGTGATCGGAGGACACACCATCGAAAGAGGAATATGCCTCGCAATTTAAGGCACTATAATTCCATTTCCTATTTATAAAGATGTAGTCTATCTGTACTTTACTATTATTTGCGTAGGTGTAGATCAATAACTTTCCCTTCCTTTTCTGACATTTTGTATTGAGGCATGTTAATCAATTTTCTAGCGTGAAATCTATTAGATGTTGCCCATTTCTGTTAGACGAGTTGTGTAAGACGAATTTGTGGTTTACGTTTTTAGCAATTTGGGCATTCATGTCTTCACCAATGACGAGAATGTTGTGTTTTGGGGTTCTATAAACAAGGGAGGATAGCTCATTATAGAAGGCGATGAGATCAGTTTCTTCACTAACATTGGTAGGGCTATTGCAGGAGATGATTGTTGCGCTGGGGTTGCCATTAAAAGTAGCTACTACCATCCTCGGTTGTGTTTTTTTAATGATTTTAGAGCCCGTGGCATTGATAGAGCTTTTCCATGCAGATGCAGTGGCTAACGTCTATCCATTGCCAGTATCGTGATATTTAATATCCTCGCTATGGGTGCACCTGTGTTCTTGTATGCATATTATATCTATGTTATGATCTATCGCCGATGCTGTCAGCTCCGGTAGTTGTCCTATTCTATTTAAAGTTCTAACGTTGAATGTCGCAATTTGTATTGTGCGTTTGCATTTTAGTAAGTTTTGCTTCTAGTTGGAGCTCTGTAGCTGATTTTTCGAACACTGAGGCCAGGGTCCCAACCTCAGCAGGACGCGAAGAACGATGCGGTTTGGACAGGTGGTCTGAGTGTGGGTCATGGTAATCTTTCGATGGCTGTTATTATTCTCAGCTATAGAAGCCACCCTTATAGATGAGTAGCAGTTGTTCCCTGATCGAGCTATTTGATCCTGGCCGTTGAACCGTAGGATTCATTTGCCCAGGGCCTGGTTCGGCGTGGCGTTGAACCGTCAGTGGATTTATCCGCTCGCCTTTACGTCTACCATACTGCTTCCTATGGCTTTCGAAAAAAGATTCTTTTTTCTCCCTTCTGCCAATATTAAGTTTTAACTAAGTAAAATTCCACTGTTACTTTTTTTAAATTCCATCGCAGTCCTTATTTATGGTTCTTTGCATCTTTATAGGCATTCTATTTTACGCTAACCTATGTTTTCAATTTCTAATAAAGCCCAATAATATTAGCTTCTCTTGACCAGGTTCAAATGTTTCTTGGAATTACAGTATTTGTCTTTACATTTAAAGCACAGATAATATACAGCACTGATTTTAAAAATAAAAAATAAAATCATTCGTGCATTTTAAAATGACATTATAGTAAAAGACAATATATGACTGACCGTTATTCGAACTCTGTCCGAATTGGAATGAATTTGCTTTTAATGACGAAATATTTAGAGAGGAGAAAGAAAGGAAAAAGGGGAGAACGGAATAACTGAATGACCCTTCCCTCCGGCCAAGCGATAGAAAACACGTATGTATATCAGTATAAAAGTAGAAGGAATATCTATAAGCCTCGGCAACACAGTCTGCGTTAAAGATACTTCCAAAATACGAAGTAATTATACTTTTGCGAACAAAAAATATATTGGCTCGTCGAGGTAACCACTTATAAGATTAAAAGAAGTGTTAACTCGTAGATAACACTCCGTTCCTGATAATGCATGAGGTTATCCAAAGAGAGTGAAATGGTTTTTAGTATTGCTATGTAACGATAACAATTTAACGTCAGTCATTTTTTGCACGTATTTAAATAGATATACATGATATATAAGAGATTAGTTAGTTGGTTATTTCATTTTTACTTTTTAAGTGGATGGGTTGGTCGGGTTCTATGGCATATCAACCTTTGTATGTTATTTAATGCCAAATCACTTTTTATGTAATTAATCAGTTCTATTCCAAACAATTCGGTTTAGCGTGAGTATACAGTTTAATTGTCAAAAACATTTCCATTCAAAATTACTCAGTTCATTCAAATAGAGCTAATTCAGTTTAGCGTAAGTACAGATTTTGTTTACACAATAAAATGTCAAAACATTTCTATATATAGCAATTCAGTTTAGTGTAAATACAGTTTCAATGTTAAAAAACAGTTCTATTTCAAATAATTCAGTTTAGCATAAGTACGCTCGTTAGTACTATTTAACCCAGAGATAGGGCTCTATCAGGTGCTACCACGCCGGGCCAGAGTGGACCTGGGAGCAATGGCCATAAAGAGGTACTCTGCATTCACCAAAGCTCCAGCATCACTGGAACCTCTCCATCAGATTGTTTAGTGTCATATCCAAGACACTCGTTGGTGGGGGTCTTACCCCTCTACAGAGAAGCAGTGGGTGTATTCTACAGCCCCGGCTGACTGGGCATGGATGGTTTGTAAATAACATTAAAAAAAGATTGAGCTTATCTATTTGCGCACTGTTACATGGTTTCAAGTATTGTAGCTATCTAGTATACGTGGTGACTTCAATAAGTTTCCAGACATTTTTTGTGCAAGCATTTAAAATTGTTGTAGACTCTTGAAAATTCAGTATGTTATTGCTATACATCTTGTGAGATGACTGATTAATTTTTATGATTCCAGGTTCAAATGAACAGCTACAGCAGCAATTGGAATACACCCTACTAAAGCCTAATTGTCATAGCTGGTGAATTTCAAAAATGCAATCTGACACTTTAGAAGAACGATATGCAATAAAATTCTGTTTTAAACTTGGAAAAAATGCCACAGAAACGTATGGAATGCTTCAGTCTGCTTTTCGACCATCTCGCATGAATCGAGCATGAGTTTTTGAGTGGCATAAGAGATTCAAGGAAAGCAGGGAGTATGTGAGGGATGATGAGAGGTGTGAGAGGAGTAAGGAAGTCAATACACCAGAGTTGATTGGCCAAAGGGTTAGGGATAGGATTACTATGTTGAGGTTTTAAGGGAGTTCAGGAAGAGATTCCGTCGGAAGAGGCCAGCACTCTTCAAATCGAGTCAGTGGCATTTGCACCAGGACAATGTACCAGTCCACAACTCCATCCTTGTCACTATTTGACCAAGATGGGCATCAAAACAGTTCGTTACCCTCCCTATAGTCCAGACCTTGCTCCCTGTGACTTTTGGTTATTCCCTAAGCTCAGAGGCTGTCGTTATGAGACAATTGAGGAGATGAAAGAGGCTGTGACGAAGGTCATTGACACACTCACACAAGAGGACTTCTACTACACCGCTAATTTGATGGGTTGGTCATAAAACTTAGGGTACTCAAAAGGTTCCTTGGAATTAGAAGATAAACTTGAAGTAATATCTATAATTGTCACAACTTTGTAAAAAGAACCACATACTTTTTGGAAAAATTGTGCTTAACATAAATTCTACCAAATTAATTAATGAGATAAAAATAGAAAAAAGTGGGAACTTAAAAAACTATAAAACGAGTTTAAAATTAAAAGAAAATGTTACCCCACACGCACACACACATTATGAGGCACGAAAATTACCAGTACATTTGTTGCCATTAGTCGTAGCAAAACTACGAAAATTAATAGAACAGGACCTTCTTGAACAAGTTCCCCCTGGGAATAGCAAGTGGACATCACCTATCGTAGTTTTACCAAAATTAGATGGAGACATACGCATAGGTGGAGATTATAAAATAGGCGTAAATCCGTATGGAATAAAAACAGCAAGCACTATATTTCAAAGGGCCATTGAACAGGTTTTAGAAGATATAAAAATATGATTTCTTACCAAGACGATATATGCATAGGATCTACTAATGAATATGAATTAACAAAGAAAACTGACATCATCTTGAATAGATTAAGAAACGCTGAAATGACAATAAATGAAAAAATGCGTAAATAATAGTAGTAAAACATTATTTTTGGGTTATACCATTTCAAAAAAAAGTACATCACCAGACCAAGCACTTATAAAAAAAACATTAAAAATAGCTACACCAACAAATAAAAAAGAACTCGAATCTTTTGGGGGATTAGTGAATTTCTACAGGCGATATGTACCAAAATATACGGACTTGACTTAGCCGTTTGTAAATTTAAGAAAAAAGTTGAATTTATCAGATCAGAGAAACAGACTGACCATGACTTATTAGGGCCAGTCAGCAGTAAGCCAATTGGCCTATCCTGACTAGCAACTGGAAGTTCAATACCTCCTTACTGGAGATACAGGACTTCCGGGAGTGGCTGGAGAAACTAATTCAGCCCTGCGTTAGTGGGGCGGTTACTGAAAATAGGTGGTAGCTATCCCTCAAGTATAGGACTAGGGATTTCGCCACAAGACTCAATTTAGATAGGGCCAAGGTGAAATCCTTAGATAGATTCTCCCGGGCGATGGAAGGGAGGGATTCCTTACCAGTAGATTTAACTAAGGGTGATTTTTAGCTAGTGAGCGCTACAAGAGCTTTGTAGTTAGATCTAAGCTAAGTAGACTTCCCCACGAAGCCTTGAAGGGTAACGCATTTGCTCGCGTGGAAGAGTTTCGAAGGTTCCCTTTTCGGTATATCGAGTCCGTCAAGTCCTCGGATGGGCACGTGCTCAGGTCAAACCGTGACATACGTAAAGCCTTTCGGGTGCATTTTCGGGATCGTTTTGCCCGCTTGCCTGGTCTCCCAATACAGGAGTTTCGCAACTGTTTAGTCGATTTTCCCACCTTCAGGAGTCAGAAGCGGCTGACTGCGAGGGCTTGGTTACAGAGTGTGAAGTACGTGATGCATTGAAGCAGGTCGGCCTCAACAAGTCGCCAGGACTGGATGGCTTGCCCTACGAAGTATATTTGAGGATGTCGCACATGTTTGTCTCTATTATGACGAAAATGTTTAACAATTAGTTTGCCCAGGAAGCCAAGTAGCATTACCAAGGGAGTGATTACATTGTTGAAGAAAGGCGGTAGGCATGTTTGGGAGAAACTAGACGATTACAGGTCCATAACTCTGCTAAACACAGAGTTAAAGATTTTATCCCGGGTCTTTGCGAACCTACTGCATCTTGTCGTTAGTGATTTGGTTGGACCTGAGCAGAACTACGCTGTGAAGGGAAGATCAATCCAAGACAACCTGCACTTCATCCGCGGGATCCTAGAGGGAATAGAAGATAACACTGAAGCCAATTCGAAACGGAGTTCCTTAAATGGATCTGCATTCTGTACCGCGGCCCTCAGGTAGTGGTGCAGGTGAACGGAAAGCGCTCGGGCTCCTTCGCAATTGAGCGTTCGTTCCCTGTGTTTCTCTTCTCTACGTCCTTGCCTTGGAGCCCCTGGTCCGTAGGTTTAGAGATGAGAAGGCGAATCCGGCTCTGATCGGAGTTCCCCTTGTCGGTCGTGTCAGGGTAAGGGTCTCCGCTTTCGCCGATGTTATCACAGTTTTTGTACCCCGCCGTTCGGACATAAAGGCTGTGAAGAAGGCGGTTGTAAGGTACGAGCAGGTGGCAGGAGCCAAGGTGAACTTTAGCAAGAGCGAAGGTCTGCGGCTAGGTGCTTAGAGGGGTGGAGTTCCCCAACTTTGACCCTTCCACTGAAGCAACAGTCTCGTCCGCATTCTCGGGGTGTGGTTCGGACCAGACCTCCACCTGGAGCGAAATTGGTCGGAAGTACAGACAAAAGTAGGAGCACAGGCTTCGAAGGCGCTTATCCTTAAAGGGGGGGCTGAGGCGTGCGCCGTGTACATCTTCCCCGTGATCCTTTACCGATATTCCATACTCCTCCTACCTAAGGACTATCGGGGGGGACTGAAATAATCCTTCTCTAAATTGCAATAGGGAGGTCGAAGCCCGATGATCCGTAGACAGGTCTATCATCAACGTCTTTACAATGGGGGTTTGAGAATGCCTGACCTAGAGTGACTGGCTTGCTTAAATATTGGCTTTCCTTGGTCGATTCTTGAAGAGAGATACGGTGTGGGGACAGAAGGTGAAGAAGGCCTTTCCTCGCCTAAAGTCCAACCCCAAAGCCGAAAGTTGTCGTGGACCAAGGGGTGAAGCATCGCCCTTTGCCGAGTGCCGCAAGGCCCTTCGTAACTTTGCTGAGTCCAGTGAGTTTTCACAGTCTAAGAAGGAACTATATCGGGAGTTAGTAGTGGGCGCTGATTCGAATCCGCTCTAGGAGCGATTCGGCTGGTCGCAGGATGAGATTCGCTCCCAATAGAATTGGACGCCAGGTTCGGGCTTCTTGAACAACTCGTTTACCGGGCGGCTCGCTCGGAACACGTTACCCCTTGCCGGTCAGACTTTCGCAGACATGCCCGATAGCGCTCGCTGTGGCAGTGGTCTAGAAGAAACAGCTTTGTACGCGTTCTACTACTGCGAGCGAGTCCACCCGTTTGGGAGTCACATCGGAGAGTGGACGGCCGCATTGATCCCAAACAGTGCTGCTCGACGTTGATTACGTCGCGGACAATGTTTATCCACCGTGGAAAGGTAAGAAACGGGTGGTATTTCTCGCTATCCTTGCTGTGGCCCGAATGGTGATTTGGGAGACGCGAAAAAAGATATTGTATGACGGTGCAAACCTTTCTCTTCGCGATCTGATTCTTTTCTTTAGACATCAGCTTAGGGTCAAAATCAGATCCGATTGAAAACGCTCGGGCCGCATAACATTTGACAGAAGGTGGGTGCATGCTGCAAGCTTGGTTGTACAAAAGGGGGCAACATTGGAGTCATCCTTCCCTTCGTTTCCTGCTCATGGTTGTGGGGAACCGGGTCCAGTCGGGATCCCACCCCAGGTAAGTTTAGTCTTTATTTGTTTCCCTTTGCCCCTATTTAGCAGTGTTTTATGTCAGTGGACCTGTCATTTAGTTTCCAAGATCTTCCCATCCCCAGTTATTTTGTATCCCCCGTTTTTCTCGATCGATCCTAGTCCGATATTTGCCAAAGTCTTGTTCTTCATATATTTCTGCTTCTTTTTACCGCTCCGGTCCGTGCCCCTCTCCTGATATTTTATTGTCCAAATCTCATAGTTCTTATCCCACCTAGGGGCTGTCCTGCTTGTTTCCCAGTCCCGAAAAACAGTCGGTGTCTCAGTTTTAGAAGAGGGTTGGGTGTGTAACCAAACGGGAAATATTTGTTTAGTTTATATTTTTAAAAATTGTTCAGATGTGTTTTAAATTTTTTTGTATATTTATTTTGCTTTAGGTTCTTTTTTACTTCCCCTCCCCTATACATTCTTTCATATGTTCTTGTAATTCATTGTAAATTCATCGTCATAAAATTGTAAATATAGAGTTTTTAAGTAGGCTGTCATAGAGAACATGTGGTATCATGGTGAGTTCGGCGCGTCTGAGGAGAATGGATGAATTTTATTGTACAGTGTGAATAGGTCACCGATTGTGGCTAGCTAGGGCCCCTTAGGAAAGCATGGTCACTCTCTCTTGCAGAGGCCTTGTGCCTCATAACAAAATTTTTTTTCGTTGTAAATAAGACTTGATTAGCGACTGACTAATGCTAACCTTTCACATCACAACAGTAACTTTGTTCTTGATATTGAGGGGACTTAATCGAATTTGGCTGAAGGCAGTTTAAATGCGTTTCCAGGTCTTTCATTGTTCACTTTGGTGTTCCTATGGATTTTCCAGTTGGGCCAATGAGAGCTTGTGGTTTTTGTTTAAGTTGTTCCAGCTTTTTAGGAGACTAGTTTTTTAGTCAGTCGGATTGATAAAATATCGGGATGTTGGTGTTGGTCTGGATTTGTTCTTCAGCTTTTCTAATGAAGATTCTTATGTTTGTCACTCCCTGTTTTCCCAGCGCTACTGTCATCTCTGTTGTAGCCAAGGCCAACTCCCTACTTCTAATAACTCCTTTAGATGTGTTCAGTCCTTTTGGGGGATATGCTTTCCATTTGGTAGTGTGGAAGCTTTTCATTTTGATGTTTTTAGCCAGCCTTCCGATGTCCGCCTCGACAAGCAAGTTTCCGTTTCGTGTTTTCTTCACATTCTGAAAGTAATTCTTGTTGCGATAAACTTTTCAATTAAGAGAGGAGAGAATTTAGCCAGGCAGACATCCTCTAAAGATTCAATAACAAGGAATTTGGGGAAGTCTGCTGCCTCATTCTTCTAGTCTAATTCAGATAAATTTCTTTTATCTTTTATTTTTTGGAAGACGCCATAAGTGATGTTTATATTTCGCTGGCTCTCTGCTCCACCTTGGAGTCCAACTAGCGTTGGGAATGTACCAAGGGGGAAAGTCATTTGCCTTGGTTGAGACGGGGATACTCGACCAATATACACGAGCTGAGAGTAGGTTTTCAAGCCATTGCTAATTTCAGGTTTTCAGCTGTGGTCAAATTCCTACTCTATCAACGCAATTGATCCTCAGCTGCCGCCTTCAAGCACCTAAAAAATAAGGTTGGGAATTTGCAAGTGCAGATTGAAAAGTACTGTCGGGATATAACATATAGATGCGAGGGTTTGCAAGGACCAGCCAATTGATCGGATTGGGCCTATTCAACCGCCCGTCTAGCCCAGTAAGGGTCAAAGTGATGTGTTGCAAATTACTCAAGTACTGCTCAACAACCAGAGTCCCGTCCTTAAGCATCATTGGTTGCCACCCACTGCCAACAGGTAGCCTCGTCGGGAGGGGATCTTACTCCTGTGTTGAGGTTCAGTCGGCGTAGTCTACAACCCCAGTCGACGGTGACTTGTCTTTAGTTTTGAAAAGTTTTTGTAACACTAACAAAAACGTATGGTTAATTCTACAGAGAACAAAGACTTTTAAACATTTCAATATTTTATTTGTTATAAAAAGTTCTTAATTTAAACAGTATTTCTTCATCTTATCTAATGGTTTATTCATTCTTGCTTGTCTGATATCAGTTAATAAATATGTCCGCGCTGTCTTCCATGCGGAACTTGTGCTTGTGAATATAGGCAGGTGTGATTCGACTTCCAGGTGTCAATTGCACAAACTAGATAAAAGTTAGCTTACATGAATAGGTAAAAAAAAAAACTGTTTGTCTGGAAGGACACTATGCTAGTTATTTAATTGAATCAAGACATTGTTATTACTTATTCGTCAGTGCTTGTTCCGGGAAATTGATGAAGGAGTCCTCTGTGTGTAGTGGTTAACGTGCTAGACTGTGATATCGTAGTAAGCAAATTCGAACTCCAGTCGTGCTGTTACGTTCACTTTCGTACTAATACCCTTGGAAAAGGTATGAGACCCCTTATTCCCCTCCTGCTATCGGTTAGATAATACTAGTACAGTTCTAAAAGAAAGTCTTTGGCAAGAAATAACCCAGCATTGAAACGGGAATTGATTCTTTCCATTTCTAAATTGGTTC
This sequence comes from Sepioteuthis lessoniana, assembly GCA_963585895.1. NCBI lineage: Eukaryota > Metazoa > Mollusca > Cephalopoda > Myopsida > Loliginidae > Sepioteuthis > Sepioteuthis lessoniana. The sequence continues at coordinate 93,597,557 of OY757927.1, forward strand.
TAATTTTTCAAACTTCAGTTTCTCTTTTCTAAAATAAATACTTATTTTATTCCATTTTTATAAATTGGCTTTCCCACTAAATGTTCTAGTTCTTGTTGGAATCAAGTGGCTGCCAGTATTCTTGCAGATTTTGGTAATGATGTTAGGTTGTTCTCGTTCTTCAGAATAGTTCTAAATGTATTACAAATTTTTACCTCCCATCCAAGACTGATATTCATTCTGCTCTTCACTCTTGTTCAATTTCAAAAAACTTATAACCTGAAGGTTCAATTCGATCTCTGTGCTAAGAAGTACGTTTCTTCTTACTTTCTCTTTAACCACACAGCCCCAGTCGGCATATCTGCAGAAGAGCAAGACCCCTCCAAGCGTGTGTCCTGGATATAGCACTAAAAAATCTGATGGTAAGGCTCTAGTTCTCGAACTTTTGGGAATATGGAGTATCCCTTTCATTACCATTGATCTCAGGTCCACTCTGACTCTGAGAGGGTTCGATCTATGGGTCAAATAGAACTGTTTGACATTTAAACAGTGTTCAAACAAATGACTTGAATTAAATTGAATAAATAGAAATCTTTCATTTAACTGTGGGTAAAAAAAAAAAAATGACTGATGTTTGATTAAATTGCTAATGATATAGAGCAATACTTGGAACCATTTAGCTGTGTGCAAACGAATGAGTAATGTTGAACAGAATTATTAGCGTTAAACAGCAATACTTTGAACCACTTTACTGTCTGCAAACAAAAGATTAATATTTAATTATGTTTGATAGCAATAATTGAAACCAATTAACTGTGTAGAAACAATAATAGTAGTAGTTTACAAATAAATTAGTTCTAATTTGTTTAAAAATCAAATTACCAATAAACTATTCACTAAAAAAAAAAAAAAAAAAAACATATTCATTTAAATATGTGTAAATAAATGGTGTTAAATTGTTGATGTTACATAGCAAAATAGTTGAAACCATTAAACTGTGAGCAAAAAGAGTTCAGGCTCGTTTAAAAATGTTATCAGCAAAATGTATTCACAAATCATATATTTAATATTTATGCATAAAGAGGACTTGGCATTAGATAATCAACAATGGTTGATATGCTATAAAACCCAACCAAATCAAAGCAAATAAGTTAATTGCAAGACTAGTCTTCGCCAAAGTCTGTAAGTCATCAGAAATAATAAGCCTTGCGCTGCATTACAAGGAGAGATATAAACATAAATTGTAGCTCGTGGTGTAATGGTTACCGTCGCTAGAAACGGATACGGTGACCCGAGTTCAAACCTTGACAAGGCTGTTTGCATTTCATCTAGCGCTCATACCCTTAAGAAAGGTATGAATCCTATTCTCCCTTCAGCTATGAGTAAGTAATAGGGCTCTTTAACTTTGGTATGGCAAATGGTCTAGAAAGGAACCTGAATTCAAAGCTGCTTGAAAAATAACCTCGTTTCATCCTGCTTGTTCCTATTGTTTTATAAATATTGAATTTAAGCTTTTCTACTCAGCTTAAGAAGGAATATATGTGCTATAATCAAACGGGCGACATCTTCATTCTAGACGGAACCACTCTTAAACTAGTAGACAAATTCACTTACCTAGGAAGCAGCGTCGCATCAACCGAAAAGGACATCAACATGAGGTTAACGAAAGCATGGACAGCTATCAATTATATGGAAATCAGACCTAACCGATAAAATGAAACTCAGTTTCTTCCAGGCAGCGGTCGCATCGATACGACTATATGGATGCACTACATGGACTCTAACAAAAAGGCTGGAGAAGAAGCTAGACGGCAATTACACAAGAATGCTGCGAGCAATCTTGAACAAGTCCTGGCGGCAACATCTCACAAGACACCAACTGTACGGCCACCTGCCTCCTATCACGAAAACTATTCAAGTTAGACGAACCAGACATGCAGGACACTGCTGGAGAAGCGGGGACGAACTCATAAGTAGTGTACTCTTATGGAACCCACCCCCCACATGGCCGTACAAAAGCAGGACGACCAGCACGAACATACCTTCAGCAACTATGTGAGGATACGGGATGTTGTCCAGAAGACCTGCCTGAGGCGATGAACGATAGGGAGGAGTGGCGAGAGAGGGTCAGGGATATCCGTGCTACCAGCACGACATGATGATGAAAGAAGCAATTAAAATTTTACAAAAATAAAAATTGGTCAACTTACCCTCTTGCTTTATACGCAAAAAGAAACTTGGTTTTAAACTCAACTTAATAAATCTTTAGAAAATTTTAAAATTTAAGTAAAAACCGTTAAAATTTTAGAATGGTCAGAAAGAAATGTATTAAATGTTTATCTATTTGATTTGTAGTATTACCAGTTCCCTAATTGGTATAGTTATTACACTATTTAAGGTATCCCTATGGCATAATAATTATTACATTAAATGTAGGAAATATACATGCAAATGTAACTACTGCTATTGGACAGAAGTAGTGATAAATTTGCTTCCAGCTCAATTATGTGTCCCTGCATGGGAGTGCTTTTGACATTGCATACGCGTGTGGATTTCGTGCACGTATCATGCAGTTTTAATTAATAGTCTATGAAAGAAATACCAAGCCCACTATTTTGTGTACAGTTTTCTTCCTATGAAGAGTTTTTCTTTCTTTTTTGCCGCTCCCGACTGAAGGCGGGGCGACCACGATTTTCATGCATGTTAATGTGTGTATATTTTGCGTGTGTTTTTGGTGGACGTGAAGCTTTGGCTGTAACCGGGAACAAGAAGCAATTAGTAATAAGCAACCACTTATCCGGAACTTTGCCGGTGGTCTGTCTGACAAGGAGAAGCCTACTATTATTGGTTTTGTTGTTGTCACACATACCGTTCAGTCAGTATGTACTTTCAATACTGGCGATTGGTTCACAAAGCAACAGCCTAATAAAGAAAGCAAGACTGACCATCGATTACCACTTTTCCAAACAAAATCTGACTTAACCTTTTCAACGAAGTTTTTTGTCGTTGTCAAATGGTTTGAAGTTGCCATCAGAAGAATACATCCTGTTCAATTATTTTGTTAAAACAAATAGTTACATTCGATAATAAAGTTTTAGGCGGATTGCATTGAAAAGGAAAGCCGAAGACTTAAAACAGGTAAATAATTTTCTTTTACTTATTTGGAACAAAATCTGGAAGCGATTACTTAACATTTTGATTTTATATGAATGTGTCCTCTGGAAGATTTATATGGAAAATGATAGTTTTAAGAGAGTCTTTAATGGAATTAAGAACTTGTTCAATTTTATTTAAGGAATGGGCTTCCGGAAAATATCAACTAAACAATTTGTAATTATTTAGAACAGTTTTTTCGGAAAAATTTGTTCTACGAAGGTTCTTAATTGAACGTTCGTAGTTATATGTATCTAAGCAAGTTGGGAATAGAGGAATTCTTGAAGGAATTTTTTTTTAATCTGCTTAATGCACCAAACTATGAAAATCTACATAAATTTATGTCTAGCATATCAGACGACCAATGTTCCTTTTTGACACATTAAAAACGGAGCTTTTTAAGGGTGAAGCCGAATCCTCTATTAACAAGATTACAATCTCAAGTCACTGAAATTGCACGCGATGATATACTTTCTTAATTTCGTACTCAGTTAAAAACTACTATTAAAATTGACATTCTTAATTTTCCTACAAACGTTGCTGATTTAAAAGCCTAGAATAAAAACTTTTAAGCACTAAAACGATAAGAGGAACAAAATAATTATTACCAAGATGAAATATGTGACTTTGGATGTTGGCTTCGGTATCTACCTGAAAACAAACGGCGAGAAGAGGTTGAGGATGTTATTATCGACACGGGCGGTTATATTTTATGCATGGTTGAACATTTTCTTTATCCTGGTGACGAGAATATTCATATTTTCAAATCGGATGTGACGAATTAATGTTTTTGTTTTTTTTTTATACGAATACACTTGTTACCAAGAATGACGTCAATTTTTGCCTTTAACATGAAAGTTTTTGTCTATATTGATTAAAAACAGGGAGACTTTGACAGCATCGTCCTCGCATTATCTTTAGTAGCTACAATTATATTATGACAACAGGTCTTTCTTTTAAAATAACTGGCTATAAAATTGTAGAGGAAGAGTTGTGAATGTATACACTTTTTTCAAAGATATAAAGAGTACGAAAGTGACATCAACTACCATTAATGAAACTTGAACTGTGTTCTCTGGTTTTTCATTCTTAATGTCTATTAAAGGTAAGTAAACTATATTTTATCTAGAAAAAATTGAAACGAGACTAAACTTTGAATCTCGGAACCGAATTTTCCTTGCCCAGTCGGCTGGGGCTGTAGAATTCACCAACCGCTTCTTTGCAGAGGGGTAAGACCCCCCCACAATGAGTTTCCTGGATATGACACTAAACAATCTTATGGCGAGGTTCCAGTGATGCTGGAGCTTTGGGGAATGCTGAGCACCTCTTCATTGCCATTGCTCCCATGCCTACTCTGGCTCGGAATAGTAGCACCTGTTAGAGCCCTATCTATAGGTTAAATAGAACTAAAATTCATACTGATACTAAACTGAATTGTTTGAATTAGAACTGTAAGACTAAACTGAATAGCTTAGAATAGAAATATTTTTCACAAACCGTATTTACATTCAAACAGCGTGCTTATGCTAAACAAAATTGTTTGAAATTGAACTGTTTTTGACATTGAAACTACTTACACTAAACTGAATTGTTATATATAAAACTGTTTTGACATTAAACTGTGTGTAAACAAAATATGTGCTTATATTAAACTGAATTACCTCTGTTTGAATAAACTGAATTCTTTGAAATAGAAATGTTAAGACAATTAAACTGTGTACTCATACTAAACTGAATTGTTTGAAATAGAACTGATTATTAGCATAAAAATGGATTTGGTGTTAAATAACCAACAAAGGTTGATATGCCATAAAACCAAACCAATCAACCCACGGAATTTTCTTTCTGTTCCGATGATTATTTGCAGTCATCCGGACTCCTGAATACCAGATCTGTTTTAACATATGTAAACCTATGTCTTGCAGTATAAACTTTGGGTTGGCTCTCTATATTCATTCCCATTATTCTTTTAGCCCTAAATTTATTTTTGATATAAAGAGCACTTTACTGTCGGGTGATGTTTAAGAAGCTAGTCTTGCTAAATCATAAGTAATAAATTCGATCTTCACTCAAGTAGTCCTTGTTTTAATAACTATTTTTAGCTTAAAAATACTTTTCGGGTACAACAGATTTAGGAAGCATTAATTCTTGCGACTGAAGGTAATTATGACAGTAGGGTTAAACAGATCAGGGGATGTGGGCTTATGCTTTTCTATTACGAAAAGTGTTTTTCTTTTTTCTTTTTTCTTTTTTTTTTCCTAAAAAATGTTTTGCTAAACTGACCAGTACACATCTCGGTCTAAAACACTGGCTCGGACTCTGAGAAGTATTAAACAATTAAAACCACATGGGGTCGAATTGTTAGCAGAGAAACAAATGCTTATCAACTACGAAACATTTTTTCAAATCCAAGCACAAAATAGATTTTTAAAAATTTTTATTATTTAACGAGGCGAGAGAGTTCAAAACATCTCTTTTTTACACGAATTTATTTCTTTGCGTTTGTTCAAGCGTTTAGTGGGATTATTTTCTTTTTATAGCGAACAGTTCAAACAATCAGAGCGTCAAACATTTTTACAAACCCTTTGACAATTGCGTTAATATATCAAACACCAAAAATAAAAGCAATTTTTTATAGATATGTAGAAAGCCAACTTGACGCACGCATAAACAAGTTTTTAAACTATTTCTTAAACTTCAAAAGAAGAAAGATGTTTTCCATACACAAGTCGAATGGACAACGCCGACTCTTACAGGAAGCTACTTTTAGGGAGTTGGATAGATACTCCATACCGATGGCTTGTAAGTCTTTTAGAGATTTTATTAAACGCCCCATTTTAACAAAGTTAATATTCTAGATTTCAAATATCAAATTCAGATGCCAGTAGAAAATACTCCACTGCTTCGTGACTAAACCAAGTCATCCAACTAAATCATTGTTCGAATCCAAGTAAAAAAAAAAAAAATTACAGAAAAAAACAAATCTCAAACCAGAAGTGTCTTGTCGATAAATCCCTTACATCTCACTTGAATTTTAACATATTTCTACGAAACTCAAACGTAACTGACCACCATGAATTAATTGTGACTTTTCCTATGATTATTTTCCAAGCCAAAATTGTGACTTTCCAGACACGCATTGTTCTAGCTTACGAATCTAACCAGCTTAACCATTTCGGTTTGTATATCAACAATCGATTTTTACTGATATAAGAACTTTACTAGTAAAAGAATTCACCAAGATGAATTTTTTATTCAAGAGAAATCTGCATTTCTTAGCTTTAATATTATAAATGGTACTACTTGCTTAGTCACTGTACAATAATTTGCTTTCTCTCATCAGGATATGAAATTCTCTAAAAATGAATACAACGTCTTAAGTTTGAAACTTTCGCGTTTTCTTCTTTGGCATAAAAACTCAAAAATGGAAAGTGACTGCTTCTATCAATTAGAACATTTGTTTGAGACCGGCATCTGAGGTCGGTGTAAACAAAAGGTTAGCAATATTTGATCTCTGGCCAATTCGTTCATATAGATATGCTCTTTACTATATGCCCATACTTCAGGCCTTGTATCAAGCTGAGCTTAATAAATGACAACAATAAGAGGTTAATGAGCTTGAATATGAACCTCAATCACCAAGTAGAACCCCTGAAAAGATTAAGTGGCGCAAGACACAGCGTGAGGATCGAACTCGCTATATGCGTGAATGATCTCGCAATCGATGAAAAACTTTTTGAAATGTTTGTCAACTAAAGTCTATAAAAACGATAGGACGATTCCATTGACAAATCAACAAATTTTCCCTTGCTAATATTGTTACACAGTGAGGTACACCTCTTCTCGTTTATTACATATGAATTAAATAGGCTTTATAGATGACATAACTGTCGGATATTTTTTAACATTTATAATCGTTTGGAGGACATTATCGTTCCTGCAGTTGCTTTTTTCTGATACGAAAAAAGCAAACAACTGTTGTGATAACGATCGTTGTAGAAGAAAAGGGATCAATGGTGCATCAAACATTTCTTTAAAACTCGCTCATTGCTTTTTGGTTTCTGGGGCTTCATGCTCCAAAGCATAATTGTGTTCCACATTTGTTTTAAACAAACACTCATTCCTTTTGGTTTCTTTTAGCCAACTGTTATCAAAGGTGGGATTTCTAGTCACTAGTTATTAAGGTATATTTTGTTTAATGTTTTCGTCATATCTTGTGTTCTTTCAATTATCTGCTTGACCACCTCTGTGATTTAGACCGTTTGTTTCCAAGATCTGTGAATTGTATTCTTTTACACTTCGCTCTATTCTACAATTATTTTTGCAACAATTTATCAGCTAATTACATCTAACGACTTAATAGCACCCAGTTATTTTTTGACAAATACAATCGAAACTATGTATTTACTTTAAAATGTCAGTTGTCAACGAAATGATTTTTCAAAACGCCTAACATTCCTATCTTACTTTGAATATTTTATTTTTCTAGGCATTTTCATAAACAATGCAACTGACTTACTAAATAATTTCCCTGTGTATTGTTAAATTTATATTTTATTCCGAATGGCATTTTCTTTTATAATTGTTGGATGATATGTTATTTGCAGGGAAGTATCCTCATCTAACTACAGTATTGGACTAAAAAAGTGAAAAACTGGACCATTTCTTTTATCATTCCAACATATCTAACAGAAACTTCAATGGCTTAGACATACGTAGAAAGTGATTATTTTGATTGTTTCATTAGTTGCAGCAAAAAAGTCATTCGCAAAGAACTTGTAGGGATTGAATAATAAATAGAAACAATAAAATTAAAAGAAATACAAAAGAAATAACAACTTCCAAGGAAGCATCTAATGGGAAGAACAATCTGAGTTTGCACAGAAAAGAGGCTTCACGGCACCAAAAAAAAGAAACTCAAGAGGAGAAAGAAATCGGACTTTGGCTTGGAAGGCAGCGATTTTTGCTCTGAGCTTTTCCCCTCCAAAACTTAGTCACAAACATTCATAGTAATAAAGTTTGAGTCTAAATACCTTCACGTATTAGAGTTTGAAAAAAGAAACTATTAACACTCATAAAACCCAGACCCAATAAACTAATTACAAACCAGAATATCAATAAAAAAATATTCTGAGAAATTCGCTTATTTATTTATTTTTTTTAATTTAAAATGAACATTTAACGAGTTTTGAACAAATATTCATCCTCTAGGTAGATTCAGGTGTAACTAGTAATAGTCAAAATTTTGGCTCAAAATAAACCATAGGGAAAGGACATAATTAATTTATGGTGGGGGTTAATTTTTTAGAAGTTTTTCCCAGAAATATTTATCGCTGTAATTCTGTTAAAATGAAACTGGCTTGACTGCAATATTGATATAATGATGTGTATTCAGTTTTCCATATCATTTTCAGTTTCTTACAGTCTCACTAGTCTTTTATTCAAGACCCCAAATGAAGGAAGGTAGTGACTATATGAATTTTTTAAAATAGCTAACGTCCTGTTAATATTCAAAACTGTCGGTCACTACTGGTATTGGTAGGGTGTTAATTGCTGTAACTTTATATTTGCATTCAGTATGTTCTTAATGACTCGTAGCCTTTAGAATTCTTTTCTTTTCATTTATATTATGATGCAAATCGCTTCATTAATTCCAAAATATTTGTAGGTTTTATTGTTTTAACTCAAATTTCTGTGTTTGTATTAAGTGATGCTTTAAACTTTACTAGCGAGCCTTTCCTAAATGTGACTTTTGCACATTTATCCAGACCAAATTGCATTCCGAAGTCGTCACTGATGATTTTTACAGCGTTTAGTAGACCTAAATCTTTTTCTTTGAATATAACTTTAAAAATTCAATGGACAATTTAAAGAAGTTTTATATCAATAATTTAAATTTTATGGAGAGATAGGTGTTAGGGTTATACGATAATGTTGAGAATATTTAGAATTCTTTCGTGGGGTTGGGTATCAAAAGCTTTCATGTAGTCAATCCATGCTATACTCGATTTTTTTCCCATTTGGAACGACAATTCTTCATGAAGATTTTGTTTATGAGTAGCTGATCTTTGTATGATTTTTCGCGCATCCCTTACATTCTATGAATTTGACGCTTCTTTCCTTTTAGAAGCGACGCTATTTCATGTGGTGAGAATGCATGTGATGGGTCGGTAGTTTTTCTTTTCTTTTTTTTTTTTTTTTTTTTTTTTTTTTTTTTTTTTTTTAACCATTTGTTTCCTTTGTTTTTGGTAGTTGGCCTATTTCTCTTCCTGTGAGCCAATCAGGTATCTATTCAGTTCATTTAATGATTTCTGAAATAAATGTCGTCATTAGTTGATTGGTGGAAGAGCCAAAAGTTTATTTTATCTATTTCTGGTGATTTCCATTTATGTCTGCGTTTCTTCATACATTTGTGGTTCATTATTTTTATAAGTTGTAGTTTACCTCTCCCCCCTCTCTCCATTACTTGCAAACATCCTCCAAGCGATTGAAGAAAATTGTATCTAACTTCTCACAAAGTCAGGATGTGACACAAGGTCATTTTTTTAGTGGTGGGGCGCGCACAAATCGAAACTCCTACGTGGCTATTTCAAAAAATGCTTGGTCCTTTCGGCATTCCCCAAATAGGAACGCCTCAGACGCCAAGCTATAAACTCAGCCTGGAAAAGCGGGTATTGCTAGAAGGTACGACCCCCTGGGACCAGGCGATTTTAACTCAATAACACCCACCAGGCACGAATGCTAAGCAGGAGGTAACGGAAAGTTTCCTTGGATTTTTTTTTTATCTCTCTCAACTAACACATGAGAAATGCACTTCTTTGACATTTGAACTCCGTGTATAGGTCTTCCATGTTTACATCCAGGCGCTATAAATGAACCAGTATCTGTGTTTGCGCCGTGAAAGCTCCACATGCCTCTCGTCACCCATTCTTCAAGTATACGCCTTCTCGATTTTACAACACAATCTCGTGTCTAGCTCGGTGCATTGCTCGTTCCTGAAGTCCATACTTCGAAAGAAAAGGTCAAGCCAGTACTAAACTTTCGTTAGCAGAACCGGCAGTTAGCAGAGATAAATGAACAAAAATCTTCGTTGTTTGTGCCGCCCTGTTACGGCTCACTTCACCCATTCTACAAGTACATAAGTGTCTTTTTATATTTTTCAATTCACCTTGCTTTTTTATCATATGGTTTCTCATGTCTCCATATATTACTCTAAAATGACTTCAGTTCTTCAATCGTGTTTTTTTTTTTTTTTTTTTTCTTCGCATTTACTGTCTCTTTTCCTTGTTCCTGATAGATTTTTGGAGGTTGGATTGAAATATTTTGTCGAAAGAATTTTGTTCGTTTTTACATATCTTCAGATAGGCTGGGTTTTTCGTTGAATTTTTTTTTTTTTCAATTTTCTTTTATCTGGATCTTATCAATTGATGTAATCTTATACTTTTTTTGCTTAACTAGTTTTCACTTTGATATCCTTACTTTATCAAGTATGGATATTTCTCTGTATTTTTTTATCCTTAATTTCCATTTGGGTTGCTAAAAGCAATTTTATGTGTCATGGTTACTGAGTTTATTACTAGAGCCTCGCATATATTTTTTCGTTTAAAAGCGTAAGATTTAATTTAAAGTCTTGTAGATCTTCAGTAGCTTAGTTTGCTAATGTTATCTTCACGCGCGTGTGTGGGTATTTGTTTGTTTTGTGCTCTAATATCAGTATTAGTTACCTTGGTGACCCCCACCCCACCCCACCCCCCGATTACATTTTGTTTCGTTTCGTCGTTTCTGATATTATTACTGCTATTCTTGATTGAAGGGAATGATGCCAGAACTTCCAAACTTATATTAAGTTAACCGGAAACATTTTTCGGTGGATATAAAAAGAACGTTAACTTCGGAACATACACATGACCCACGCACAAACGGTATGTCATCAACATTAATCCTATTGTATCAGGGTTTTGTTTTTTTTTTCATTTTATATATGTATATCCGTGTGTATCCTCGAGAAAAAAAGTATTTGGTTTGAATAATCCCAATTCAATACTTTTGAAATCTTCGATTTAAAGAAAAATTCGTGGGCTACAAAAATAAACGACCTGTCATCGTTTAATCAAATGAAAGAACCCAGAAACTCGATCTAATGTGAATTGTATTTTTCTTGTTTAAAAGCAATTTGAACCACTAAACGGTTAACCATCGTAAGTTGTTAACCTTTCCTCTCGACACGCAGGTGCGCCCAGCTTGAATTGTGTAAAATTCGTTAGAAATAATTTCTCTTGCACAGTCAGAAAATGAATTACATTGAAAAGGTCGGCAAATTATCATCTTGAAACCATAAAATTAGCGAAAATTGGTTTTTAGTTTTCTATGAATTGACATGTAGGAATATATATTTACTCCCACATTTGGCTAATTATGTTCTCCTTTGTAATTGGATGGATTAGAAACTCTTTGTATGCATGCGTGGGTTAAAGTCTGTGTTTATATCTATATACTATTTAGTCTTATGTTATTGATTAGATAACTGATTAACTAAAGGGTGAATGAAAATTTAAAGATAATTGGTAGTTATTCTTGATCCCAAATTTGATTGCTTTTTTTATTTCCCTCTTTCAAACTATATAATAGTAAATGAATTACGTTTACAATCCAGACAATTTTCCTTAGTCAATCAAAAATACAATGTCACTTTTAGTCCTTCATTAGTTGAAGTGGATAAACATCAAAGTATTAACCAAAGTTTCTCTAAAAATGTTTGACACAATTTTTACCCTGAGACACTAAAGAGAGAGAACAGTCCTTACAATATATACTTGAAGACCAGGGAATGTACTAGTCGAAACGTCGTGTGAAAAGTTTTTTTTTTCTGAATAATTCTTTAAATAATTGTTTTTTTTTCAAAGCCATGTTCAATTGTTTGTTAATAAAACATTGATTTGAAACAATCTTGTTTTCTAAGTAACATTCTCGCTGTTTTGAATTTTCCAAGTTTATCTAATTTCATTTATTCACTGAATTCGATTAGATTTTGAACATGATCAGGAGTCTAACAACCTCTCATCAGCGGTACTTGACTAATTTTAAGGGATATAGATGAAAAAGCAATGGAGAGAGTCCATATACTTCATTCTTGGCTGAATTAAGTATATGGACTTCATTGATATTAATGAACGTTTCCTACTGAAAAACTAATTTTCAAAAAGATCGATGTTTAAGCCTTGAATTCTTTGAGAAAAACTTATTTTTCATTCCTAGTTGGTTAAATTAGGAAAAGTATCTACACTGTTTCGTCCGATCATCTTTACATGTTTATTTTTGCCCCGGATCAACAACTAAAACGAAATTCATAAATGTCTATTAAATCAATAACTGATGCTGACATTGAAACGGAATGAACGCTGCATGTCAAATGATCCCCACAACCACGCGTACAGGCAGCAAACTATTCTCTGCATTGTTTGCTTACCATAAACTTGGTCTCTTAGATTATAAATTATGCGACTGTAGTTTCACTGAAAATCTCTTTGAAATAGATTTTCTTGCCAATGCGTGAAAGCAAGTATACTTGTTAAGTTCATCTTTGATATTCCGATTCACTTGACCAAAATGAAAAATTACAATTTTATTAATGTTTGGAAAATATATTCTCCGGCATGAAAATTAAATAATATAAACAAAACTCAGTTAAAAATCACATTAACAAACTGTTGTTATTTATTATTCTTAGCCTCCCCTGGCTCAAGGATATAGTGATGGGTATTAAGTCTCGATCGAAGTTCCTAACAGGGGCTTCCAATCTTATCTTGCTAACTATCACTATACAAAGGGTGTCAGTATTCAATAACATGCAAAAATTTTATTTCTAAGAAAACATTACAAAAATATTCACGCTGACACCTCGGATTCTCTTAACTTTCTCTCTCTTGCCATCTGTCCCTATCGGCAATCTCCTTTGGTAAGTCGTCTAAACAGCTCCCAGGGTCTGCACAGAACTGATGAACGGAAGTTTTTGCCGGTAGGTCAACATCGGTGTGTCCATGTGTAGGAGTCCCTCGGAGAACGTCGCTTATGAGTTCTTACTTCGTCAGCAACACCCAGCATGTCCTGTTTGTCTTACTTGGATGGTTTGTGAGATGAACGTAAATGGCCATACAGTCGCTGCTTCGTATGGTGCTTCTTCAAGGATTCGTTCAAAACAGCTCGTAGCATCCTTGTGTAGTTTCCATCAAGCTTTCTTTCCAAGCGTTTCATCAAAGTCAAAACGGTGCAACCATACAATAGTACTATTATGGTTACAGCTTGAAATATTTTAAGTTTTCGCTTGATTGATAGAAAACAATTTTTAAATGTAAACTAACATAAGTGTTCATTGGCCATTTGATTATCGACTGTGACATTAGATAAATTTAACTATTTTCTAAAGCTAACAATTCAAAAATGAACAAATTATTAATCTATAGAAGTATCTGATTTTGCATAATGTTGTAAGTGCTTATCTTGAAAGCCGTGACAAATATTCGTCTGTCAAGCGGGATTTAATTTGAATCTCGGTACTAAGCGAAAATTGCAATTGCGCTCAATTGTAATCCTGCTGCTCATTGATTCGTGCTGTAAATATTTGAAAGAGACAGATTTTTTTTTTCTTTGGTTTTCGCCACGAAGGTAAGCAGGTGTTCCTTTAAAACTATTTATAATGGATTGCTATGCAAAGACCACTACTATGGTGATCGATAAAAACAATGTAATTACCTACGTATCAATAGTTTTTATATTTCAGTCTGCCTGACAAATGTTGTCATTTATAAGAATTACTTACAATGTTCTCGATGCATTTTAAAAATCTATTCAAAATCACCTGAATGATGAAAATTTTCTAACTTTCGTGTATTTTTTTCTAATTCTTTCTAATGATATAAATTTTATAAAAATTAAGTCTTTCTCTCTGAATTAGTTTTGGCACCGATCAAAACTTTTCTTCGGTGATCATTCAAAATGGATGATCAATAGATGAAACGCCAACTTTACTGAAATTTCAACAGATTTAATTTCACTCAGTGAATCGAGGTGAAACTTTATAAAACAAAATTATAAACTTTCCAGTTTAAAAATTCTTAGTTTTATTTGTTACTTTTCTTGAACATCGATGAAAGTATTCGGCAAAATTATGGGAGACGTTTTAAATTTTTTTTAAAAGACCAAATTTACTATTATGATACTCCAAGTAGATTGCCCAGTCGGCTGGAGCTGTAGAATACACTGACTGCTTCTCTGCAAAGGGGTAAGACCCCCCCCCCAACGAGTGTCCTGGATATGACACTAAACAATCTGATGGTGAAGTTCCAGCAATGCTGGAGCTTTGGGGAATGCGGAGTACCCTTTCATTGCCATTGCTCCCAGGTCCACTCAGGCCCGGAGTGGTAGCACCTGATAAGGGTCCTATCTATGTGTTAAATAGAACTAACAGCATACTTGTGCTAAACTGAATTGTTTGAGTAAACTGAATAGCTTGAAAAAGAAATGTTATTGACAATTAAACCGTACTTACATTTAAACTGCGTGCTTATGCTTAAGTGAATTATTTGAAATAGAACTGTTTTTCGACGTTAAAACTGTATTTACACTTAACTGAATTGTTATATATAACTGCCTGAATAGTTTGAAATAGAAATGTTTTTGACAATTAAACTGTATACTTATGCTAAACTGAATTGTTTTAAATAGAACAGATTATTTACATAAAAATGGATTTGGCGTTAAATAACCTACAAAGGTTGATATACCATAAAACCTCACAAACCAAACCAAACTCCATGTAGAATGCGAAAGTATTGGTGAGTTGACTGGTGTAATTAAAAGTGCCACATACTTGTAATAAATATTTCATTAACAATGTTAATTTCGATGTTTTATTCACTCGATCATCAGAAACATTTTAACTTATATATACATAAGTTATCTCGGAAACATTAACATCTATCTATTAAATAATTTGACTAAAGAACTAATGTGGTGAAGGCGTCGATTCAATTTGTAGTTTTTCTATTATAAACTTTTTTGTCCTTAACTGGAAAAATCTATGCGACTTTTATTTGCCTTTTTCCATGTTCATCGTTGAAACTCGTGGGTGGGGGAGAACAGAAAATTTATATCGATTTTAGGGATACGTTAAAAGCTGATGTATCACTCTAGCCTCTTGAAAGGAGGAGTATGAGGATTGAAAGCTTATCCAGAGTAAATTTCAAAATCGAAATTACAAAATTCCACAGTTTTGTGGTAATAAATTGATAACATCCTCACATTTCTTGCTTATTTCCTCTTCACATACCCTCCCCTCTAAAACTGGCCTGCTGTCAAACTAAGGTAAGTTTACTAAATCCTTAAAAATGTTCAGCTTGATATGATAAACGATGGAGTAGACGCGTTTTAACCCTAAAAATGTAATTGTAAACTCTGATGTACCAAAGCTAACTTGCAAACTTGGGATTTTTATATACATTAGTTCACAATTCGTTGATTTTTATGAAAATCGGGAATAAACTTCGAAATGTCAATAAAATTGGCAGGTAATTTCTCCTTTCTCAAACATTGATTAAGTACTCTAGTACGTTATATTAACTATAAAAGTTATATGGAAATTAGATTCTTAATTTGGTTTGCTATAATCAATACCAATCAAATAGATTTTTCTTCTGCATCTTTACTGGGTCTGGAATTTTCCTTTTGGTCTTTCTCGAGAGCAATTCTAAATGATCAGGAATGAAATCTGATCGATTTATAATCTAAGAATTTTTTAGGAAATTCTAAGAAGTCATCTTTCTCTTAGCAAAAACTTGGAGCGAGATGACTGTTTGAAATTGCCGAAGTCTAGAAACTGACTGGCTGTTATAAGAAGAGCTAATTCTGAGCACTTAAATTCTACTAGAAAAAAAAAAATTAAATATTCCACTTCGATTGATATTTTTCCCGCTTTCTTACAGAACCTTTGTAGTCCCGAACGACGATTTTCAAATGTTTACTTCTCTCAATGGAGAAACTTTTTGTAAAGTTTTAACTGATGAGGATTTAAATTTGATTATTTCTCTACAAATAAAAGCGTAAAAAACTTTAAAGATTTGTAAAAATTTACTTAAAAATTTACGTAATCTCAAACATTTTCAAATATTCAATTGAAGTTGAATATTTAAAGAAAATCTTCGTCCTATAAACCCGGGCGATAGTAAATCAGGTTTCAAACAACAACTCTTATTTTCCAGCCGAAATTCTTCCAATTAACCAGTCCTCACATCCATTTTCCCCCCGAGTACTAGTCTTTTCTTTGTTTAATTGGTAAAATTTAAGTTCTAAGAATTTTCTTATTGTAACCGTTTCCGTCAGAGTAGTTTTCTAATATCAGAAATTTTTTAAAAATTAAGTTAAAACGTGTGAAGTCAATTCAGACCCACTACTGTCTCCAAAAATTTGGTTTGGTATTTGGCTGTCTGCTTCTCCGCTTCTTGTTTTTTCGCTTTCAATGATAGAATTAAGTGTATTTCCAAATTTTCCTTTCAAGAATTGTTTGAGAAACCAACTCTAGCTGGTTATAAAATAGTTTCCACATTTTCCATTAAAAAATAGAAAAAAAGATTCCGCCTTTTTATATAGAGAAAATCTAAAAATGCTTTCTCTTGTTAATTGCAAGAATCTGTTTGCTTCAGATTCCAAAGTTTGAGAATTTCAAATGTCGGAAATCATAGACTTAACAAGTCCTTTCGAATCCATCCATTTGAAGTCGCTCCATTAAGATGTTAAGTCCAACCGTCTAGTTCGGTTAGCTCAACAAGTGCATCAAGACGTCTTCATTTTCGAAAGGTTACAATTTCTTCTGTTTTTCTTTTGAGCCTTGGATCTCTGTAATGTTTACAAAGCGTTTGTTTTGGTATTTACCGACTTTGTCCTTATATTCTCCACGTAGTGCAACTCCTACTTTTCCAGTTTCTCACTGTTAAATTTAGGGTTGATTTGGCTAATCACATTGCATAAAAATAACCTTGGATGGTTTTATATTAGTCTCCAAGAGACGTGCATAGTAGCTTTTAAACTTTGTTTTTATGGTGCGGAAAGACAATAATCTTAAAGATTTTCTAATTTGTGCTAGTATTCCTTTGATTGTTACGATTTTCGTCATAGATATTTCGTAGATATGTAATGATCGAAATTTGGCAAATAATCAAAAGTGCATTCATTATATTTTATCCTACGTTTCAAGACTCCATTTATTAATGGAGCCAATGCTTTTCTTCAGTTGCTTCTTGATGTCCCTTCACTGAGATTGACCTGTAAAGCAATGAGCAGGACTTTCTTCAAATGTTGATATTCGGTCACAATGAGTTTTATTTTCAGAACTTTATGGCCCTTATGACTGTATTCCTCACATTATCTTCGAATAGCAAGTCAATGGAATCCGCGCAATTAGTAAGCTATGATGATGGTATGAGACGTTGTAGGTTTTTTTCTTTAGCTGCATCAGCAAATGATCTCAAAGAAACCAGTAATGTTCCTAATTTCGTAAACCTTTCGCCTTTGCTTTCCAAGCGAAATATTTCCACCTAAAAATCTCATAGAAAATATCGAAAATTACTTCCGGATTCAGTGACGTTGAAGACGGGTTTTCTTTGATATCTGTTCTCTTTTCTTCCATCAGTGTTGCAGTGCTTGGATCCCATTGATCAAATGTCATCACTAGAAGATATGACATCAAACGAACTTTTCAGCCAACCTTCGAAGTATCGGTATGCTTCACACACAATCTTACGAAAAAAAACCCTCTCTGATTTACTAATTCAGAATAAACTCTGGTTCTTCAACTGTCACTTTTGGATGGACTATAACCAGAAGAGATTATTCTGAGCGATTATTTATCTCATTTGATTAACAATTGTGTTTACGTAGTTTTTTTTTTTTTTTTTTTTTTTTTTTTTTTTTAACGATATGTCAATCTCCTAAGATCGTGGTTTTGTTTTATTTTGACTACTTTGTATGTTACTAACCATGTTTACGTTTGACACTTTTGAGATCATTTTTATTTTTTTTAGAAGGACAAATATTATCCATGTCGACATTTTTAAATAAGTTTTTTTGTCTAATGAGAGCTAAACCTCTGCATTCAATGAGAAAATGTTTAACAGTGTAATGTTTGACATGCTATCTACTGGTTGTTTATATTGTTTGAGTATCAAAGAGTAAGTCTTGTAACCAATGCGCAATCAGGATATAATGATTTATTCATTTCTGAAAGCTGTTTTCCATTCTTCCGAGGGTTTTATCAAGAAGAGTTTTTTTGGGGGGGAGGGGTTATTATAAAATTTTATAGATGGGCGAAAATAGAATAAAACTTAATATTCTAAATTTTAGACAAATGTTCTTTTCAGAGAATGTATAGATTAAATCACGAATTATTTTATACTTTGGTTTCATCAGAAAGAATTATTTCTGGAAGAAAAAGTTGCGTATTTATTTATCTTAGAAATGTAAACAGTTTTTATTCATCATCAAAGAACATCTAGTTAGGAAATTTTGTTTCTGTATATAAACTCCATTCTGTGCTTAACTCTCAACGAGTTTAAAGTAATAATTTAAAATGCGAATACCATTGCCTCCCATTTTTTTTAAGAGGAAATTAAAACGACTGCACGGCTACTATAACGAAATAGGCTAAAGTTAATGATGAAATAATTTAACAAATAGCAAATAATGTCCATCATTTGATCGTGTGGAGGATTATATACCGGTGAGAGAAAGTTGCTTTTCGAAGGCGTAGAATATATAGGTAACCTAGTCACGTGACCGGCTCCAAATGAAAGATTTATTTTTGTGTGGGACGAGTGAGATACCAAAAGCGCGGACGGAGTTTAAGGCACAGGCATGTGACGAGTCTGTCCAATCAGGTTCCCGAAACTACTTATTCTATTTTGGTGCCTAACTATTTTTGTTTCGAGAACAAATGATTAGGTTGGTTGGTTGTTTTGTCTTACGGCTTATCGACTCTTTTTTCGGGTCTTTTAATGCTAAATTAAGTCATTTTGATAAGTTTCAAACAATTCAATTTAGTATATGTACAATTTTGTTTACATACAGTTAAATGTCAAAACAATCCTGTTTCAAGCAATTCAATTTAGCATAAGTACACAGTTTAGTTCTATTTGGCCCATAGATAAGACCCTATCAGGTGCTACCACTCCGGGCCAGAATAGACCTGGAAGCGATGGCAATAAAGGGGTACTCTGCATTCTCTGGAACCTCACCATCAGATTGTTTAGTGTCATATCTAGAACACTCGTTATGGTGTGGGTCTTACTCCTCTGCAGAAAAGCAGTCGGTGTATTCTAAAGCTCCAGTCGACTGGGCAAGGGAACAAATGAATTTTAGATCCTATTTTTCCAGAATTTTCATTCTACGTGCTCTTCGCCGACTGTATAAAAATATAGGAGTGTAAATCCTATAATCGTCAGCACCATTGGGATTTTAAGATTAATTCGCAAAACTCCCATCCACAATCATCTGGTTAAGAATAAAGTTTTAGTTAATATAATTTAATAGCTTTACTTGATGATTGAGTTTCATATTTACCATTGATGGTCAGGCAGGCCATTCCCGTTAAGAAGATAATCTTTAATCACGACGTGAGAAGTTTTGTTCGATCATGAAAAATGAACTCAGTGAAAATATACAAAAACATGACCCATTGAAAAGATTTATACTATATTACAATCCAAACATATAAAACTTAACAAGTATCGAGGATCGTGTTAAATAATGCAAGTAAAATATTTAGTTTCATTTGGATTTTTTTTTTTTTACATGAGGGTGGGCTGCTTTTGAAAAAAAACAAAAGGTGGAAAAATGAGAAAGGCATGAATCCAAATATGCAATACCTTATCCTATCACTAGTCATCGTCACCTTATTAACATGCCATTAAGAGAAGGAAGTGAGTTATGTTATATAAATATCCGAACTCACCCACAGAACTATTATGGACATAGAAACGAGGGCATGTATAGACAAGGGTGATTGGTTGGACAAATTGATCCAGTTTAAACCGGAAAAAAAAACAATCGTTTTCGATTGTCGAGTAAATTTTTTTCCCAATGAAATGACGTCATCTACCAACTTTATACAATAAATATGGAGTTTTGACCCAACACGTTTTCTTACCACCTCTAAAGTTACAATAACTTGTCTAAGTGTCCGTTATGGGCAGATTAATTTGTATATCTGACCCTTGAGTGTAAATCGCCCGATGTCCCCACTCAGATTTATGGCAGTCAACTTAAGCCCACCTCTACCCGAACCAAATTTTATCATTTGTTTAAAAAGAATCGCAAAACTTGTAACAACCGAACAGCTAAATCACACAACTGACGACAATGTAAATCTTCGATTTTAGTCAAAATGAAAATTTTGTTCAACATTACAGTTATTAATGATTTTATAAAGATTACTAAACCCTTTTTAGCATTTGATATTATTTGATTACTTTATTACGCCTCTACAAATAATCAATGAAAATTAATATTGATGTCTATCGAATCTGATCTAATTCCCTAACACTCATTTACTTATAAGCTAACGTAGGCACCTCGTGTGACATAATCGAGGTAAGCTATGAGAACCATTGATAAGTTTGAACTAAATCATCGATAAACTCCAGCACACAGTAAGTAAATGCTTAAACCAATCACAAACCAGCTTCTCCATTTCTTTAAGAGTAAGTTCGATTCAGATGCCAAGGTTGTCATAATCTTAGGAAACAATTGAAATAATATTCTTCTCAGATGTGAATTTAAATATTTCTTGAAAAATGCCAACTCATTGGTCGAATTCATAAATTATCTCGAAAGGAATTAGTTCAATGTTAATGACTTACAAGACAAATACTTTGATACTTTTTAAATTAAGCGAAATCTAATGTACATAATACAATCAGTCGAGTACCAATAAGACTCGATCTTTGTTAATCATTATATCTGAGACATTTTGCAAGCGATGAAAAATTTCTCTTCACATTTTTGGAAATCAAGATCTTCCCTCCCATCTTTCCACTCAGCTTTTCTGATGAAAAAAAAATCTTTCAACAGATAAGTACGCGATTTGCCATTCATGTATTCATTTTGAAATCATTGAGTTATTTTCAGAACATGCAGCGACCTGTTCGCTATGTCTTTTACCCCTCCGACGTCTGTTCTTTGGTTTCTCACAGAATTTAGAAGTACAAAGCTACTCCATCTGAAATTTTGACAAAGCTGTTTAGCGTATACATTATCGGTTGGAGCAGGGATATTGCCGATAGCTGTGAATATCTTAAGTCAACATTCACACAATGTTAAAATGAAAATCAATCATTGGCCAAACATGTTATATTCTCCCATTGAAAGTTTCAGAATCTTTTATTGTTCGATGATGGATAACAAAACTAAGATGAGAGGATTCCTACAGCAGATTTACGAAAGAGAAATCTGGAAATTAAATGTGAAACATTGACAAGTGAAGAAAGTTTTTTTTTATTTTGTGATTCCCACTAGAACGGATACCAACTATAATATTGAAGAAATAGAACATTTAAAACAAAAAATGATTTTATACGCGTTCCATTTTCTTTCGATTAGAATTTTATTATTTTTTGTTTAAATTGAACTTGATGGTTTTGTTCTTGAACAAAACCGAATCCATAGAAAAAGTACAAGGCATCTGGTAAGTGAAGAGATTATCTATTTTGATTAGAAACCTTTGCAAAATGTCAAATACTTTGGGTCAGGATTCTTTTGAGAATGATGGGTGGTAATCGCTTAACACACCATATTTTTAACGTAGTTCATATTATCGAATCGGTTTTGTTTTTCTTGTTTTTCAGTATACTAACTTTTAATTGTTATAAATTTCGAAATTTTTGTAAACTGGATTTGAACAAAACTTGGATTCGATAACTGATTTTAAAAACATAATTGAAATCTTAAAAAATTGTTTTATTTATTTATTTTTAAAGAAATAACATGATAATTATACTGTTTGATTTACAAATTGATTAATGTTTAAGAATGAGCCTACCTGAAAAATTTCATCACATTTCTAAAATTTTAGTAATGTCTTTGGTTATTTTTGTGACTTACCCCAGTACCTGTTCTGCGTCTGATGGTGAGGCTCCAGTTCTGGAGGTCTCGGAGTGTGGAGTACACCTTTATTACGATCACTCCTAGGTCCACTCTGACCCTGGGTGGTAAGATCTGTTAGGGCCCTATCGATGGATCAAATATAATAGTTTGCAAATTATTTGTATTCGATAGGAATACTTAATATCATATAACCGTGTGCAAACTCTTAACTCCTTAGCCCAGTCGACTGGGGTTGTAGAATACACCGACAGCATCTCTGCAGAAGCGTAAGACTCCCCCAACGAGTGTTCTGGATATGAGACTAAACAATCAGATAGTAAATCTCCAGTAAAGCTGGAGCTTTAGGGAATGCAGAGTACCCCTTCACTGCCATTGCTCCAAAGTCCTATCTATCGGTCAAATAGAACTGTTTGACATTTAAACTGTACTTAGGCTAAACTGAATTGTTTGAAATAGAACTATTTTTACATTTAACTATGTGTAAACAAAAATTGTACAAGTTGGAAATAGAACTGTTTATATTTATAGAAATGGATTTGACATTAAATAACCTACAATGGTTGATATGCCATAAAACCAAACCAAATCGAAACTGCCTCCCAAATACATTACCTAACCTCTAGGCCTAAAATAACCATAGGTTGACACCCCGTTAACATCAATGAACCAATCCCACACACACCTAAAGATTTGTCAACTTCCGCTAGATTTGCCATGAAAGATGCTGCAGATGCCTTTGAATAAAGCTGCAACACTTACTCGTTTTCCTTCCATGCAAAGGAGATAAGTGCATCCATATTTATTTCTGAATCACCACATTTAACCCCTCATATTTCATTGGTGAAAACTATTTCATTAAATATTTCCTTTATAATCCCCATAGAGTATCAAGGTTTTACGCATTTGAAACTATGAAGTTTCAGCTCGGTCGGCTGGGGTTGTAGAATACATCAACTGCATCTCTGTAGCAGGATAAGCCCCTCCTCAACAAGTGTCCTGGATATGACACTAATCCATCTGATAGGGAGGCTCCAATTCTGGAATTTTGGGGAATGTGGAGTACCTCTTCAGTGCCATTACTCCCAGGCCCACTCTGACCCGGAGTGGTAGTACCTGTTAGGGTCCCGTCTACGGGTCTACTAGAGCTGTTTGACTATTTAACTGTGCAAATAATTTACTGATCTTAAATTGAATTGTTAGTGTTACATAGCAGTATTTGAAACTGTTCAACTGCATGCAAAAACTGAATTATTGGTATTACATAGCAATACTTGGAACCATCTAAATGTGTATATATAAAACTATTAGTGTTTGATAGCAATTTAAGTGTGTGAAAACTAATAACTAATACTAAATAGATTATTCGTGTTATAGAGCAATGCTTAAAACCATTTGACTGTGTGCAAATGAATAAATCATGTTGCATAGAATTTAGTGTGAAATAGCAATACTTGAAACTCACTGTGTAAACAAATAATTAATATTAAATAGAATTATTTGTGTTAAATAGTAATACTTGAAACCATTTAACTGTGCAAACAATAGCAATACTTAGCTCTAACTTAAAAAAAAAACAAATTAGCAACAAACTATTCATTTATAAATCATAACCTTTTTAACTGTGTGCAAACAAATAATGAATACAAAATAGATTTATTAGTATTACATAGCAATACTTGAAACCATTCAACTGTGTGCAAACATTGGTGTTACATAAGCATACTTGAAATTATTCAACTGTGCAAACAAATGAGCTCTGGCTTGTTTAAAATGTTACCTACGGACTAATGTGAGTTTAAACAGAACTTGGCTTTAAATAACCTACAAGGGTTGATATGCCATAAAAATCAACCTACCAACCTTATTTGCTCCCAGCCCAGACAGCTGGTGCTGTAAAATACACCGATTAGATCTCTGCAGAAGGATAAGACCCCCCAACCCACTCTGAGTGTCCTGGATTTTATATAAAACTATCCAATGGTGAGGTTCCAATCTTGGAGCATTAGGGAATATGGAGTACTCCTTCATTACTCTTGGGTCCACTCTGACCCGGAGAGATAGGACCTCAAAAGGTACTATCTATGGGTCAAATAGAACTGTTTGACCATGAACTGTTTAACTATTGAACTGCATTCAAATAAATGACTGTTAAATTGAATTGTTAGTGTGAAGTAGCAATCATTGAGACCATTTAACTGTATACAAATATTAGATTATTGGCATTACATAGCATCACTTGGAACCATTTAACTTTGCAAATAAAACTATTTGTGTATGCACTACTTGAAACTACTTCACTTTGTGCAAATAAATGATTAATAATAAACAGAATCATTAGTGTTATATAGCAATGATTGAAACCATTCAACTGTGTGCAAACAATAGCAATGCTTGGATGCTAACAAATTAGCTCAAACTCCATTTAAAAATATAATTACATATAAACTCTTCACTGACAAATCATGAATGTATATCCATTCAACTGTGTGCAAACCAATAATTAATGTTAAATTGAATTGTTAGTGTTACATAGTTAAATGGTTTCAAGTATTGCTGTGTGCAAACAAATGAGCTCTGGCTCATTTAGAAATGGCATTAAATAACCTAAAAAAAAGTTAGTATACCATATAAAACCAATCAAGCAACTTATTCACTCCATATAGACAACTACTGTTCTTCTAGGAGAATGGTTTTGGAATTAAATACCCAACAAAGGTTGATATGCTATTAAACAAAGAAACCAAACTATCCATATAGACACATTTGGTGATTAAATCATGAAGACCTACAGAGGTGAAACTTTTGTTATAGTAGCTATGATTCATTGTGCATTGCATCTCAATCATAACTGACCTGAAATTGAAAGAGCTCTTAGGAAAAATCAGAATGGCTTTCAAAGAAATCAATCTACAACTTCTAGGATTTTGACCATTATCGAAGGAATACATGTAAGAAAATCTTGAAGCAACTTGTTCGTGGATTTTTCTAAGCCATTCAGTCCCATGCACAGAGGAAGGATGGAACAAATACTTCTAGCATATGATTTTCCTAAAGAAACTGTTACTGCCATAATGATGGTTTATGAAGACTATGGTTCACTCACATGGTGGTGACACTGATTTCTCTAACATTGTCACTGGAGTTTTGCAAGGAGATATATTGGCACCATTTCTATCAAGATTATGCACTACAGACATTGATAGATCTAACGAAAGGAAAAGGTTTCACATTTTTAAAAAATGGGAGGCAGAAAGCAGATAATAAACTGCCAAAATTATTACTGATGCAGACTATACAGATGATGTAGAATTTCTTGCAAATGTCACTGATCATAAAAAACAAAAAAAATCTTGAGCCAATAAGTTTAATGGTAGGGTTTGTCATAAGAAATTATAAAGTGTGAGTCTAAGTTTCGAAATTCTTGATATCAACTACATTTGATATATTGCTATATTAATGCCACTCTCTTGGCTTGTATTGTTTGAAAAATTGAGGACTGTGACTTCAATACATGAGCCCTTTGATGGGGGACAGGAAGCAGATAATATACTGCCATAATTATTACTGATGATTTAGCATTTCTTGTAAATGCCACTGCTCAAGCTGAATATCTGCTGCATAGACTGGAGCAAGTAGCAAGAGGAATTGATCTCAGATAAAACAGTTCATGCGTTTTAATCAAGATGGCAGTGCTGCTTAGTATGTTATTCCTACCAAAAATTCGGCACAGAAGCAAGATTGAAATTGTGTGTTTTCATCAACAATAATGTTCAGGGAAACTTCAATTCCAGCCAGTAATGATGGCTGTTACTGGACACTTGCAGAAAGGTTTTCTGTTTTATAGCAAAAGCATGAACTCCTTTCTCTCCACCCAACTATGAGTTGAATAGTATCACTGCTACAAGTATTGTTTTGGCATTAAATAACCCATAAAAAGTTGATACACTATTAAACAAAGAAAAACTATATCCAGAAAAAGAATCATATCTATAAGTTTTAAGTCACCAGTGCAGAAATCAGTATTTTACCACCAGACCTAATAATCAGTACAAGGATCCTATAAACTACAGGATCTGTTAACGATACTAGAATATACATTTGACAAAAAAGTTGTAATCATCAATCTAGGTATGTGTCAGGATTTTCAGTGGATATTCATTTGAATGAACATGACCACACAAAGTCTCAGAAGGACACATTACAATATCTTTTTTTCTATACTAAATTCTGAGCAAGCTATCTTTCAATAAAATACTTTCAACACCTCTTTAAAGGTAGACATTTCATTATATATAGATCACAGATGATTAATTAATGCATTGCATACCCATACTGATAAATATGCTCGACAAGAATTCAAATATCTCTTCAAACATCAGGTATGTGTCTGGTCAAGAAAACATAGTAGCAGACACTTTTATATGCCACAGTGGCATCTTTTAGGTTCCAACTCTCTAAATTGAATCAATTGCTAAGAAACAAATAATGGATGACTTGCTGCAGCAAATAAAAAACATCATTCAGATTAGTTGAATTACATTTCTCATTTAGCAATGCAAGATTTTATAAAGATATTTCTGAGGGATAAAATATCACCCTATTTGAGACAAGTATTATGACATTTTCATGAATTGCCATATACATGCAAATGTAAAATTGATTGAAGTTTTATTTGGCCAAACATGACATTAGAAACTGGACAAAGACTCATTTGGCAAGTCAGAAAAAATACACAAGTACACAAGATCACTGATAAGCATATTTAGCACATCCATTGCAGACAGTTCTTAGACATTTAATCGCTGGTCATCAACAATAGAGCAAGGATATTTCAGCTGATACAATAGGAAAAACTGACAAAAATGTACAGTTTCAATCGACACTATTACAAGAGCCTATCACCCTTGTGCAAATGGGATGTTTAGTTTCATGGTAAATGAAACCAAACGAAATTGATTGGCTAAATAATTTTACATTGATATTTTTTCATCAATCAAGAACATTTATAAAAGAGGAATTGGACTGCACACCAGCTGAAATGGATTGCAGGACAACCTTGACCTTACTTAGTCTATATTTTGATGGCAACATAAATTCTACCAATGATATTCATACAAAAATTAAAAACAATTTACTCATTACATTACACTGAATACCATCAGAAAAGTATGACTACCACAGTCTCTACACCTATGAATATATAAGAAATAAGTTTGCAGTTTTTCTTGTCATGTGACTGCTTTGAACTGTGCCTGTGTGTTAGTGTGGACCTGGATCTGACACAAATTGTTGTTTTAGATTTATTTTTAGCTCTTTATAACATGTTTTACATATATTATTTCTATTGGTGATGAGAAAGTTTAGAAGCCATTTGTTGAGAAAAGTTTTTGAATGTCCTGACACTTTTTTGTAAGAACCACATAAATGTGATATTTAAGGAAAGTTGTAGTTAAACAAATGTTTACAATCTAATAAAGTTGTTTTTAATGTTGTCCCCTCTTTTTTTGTTTAATCATTTAATGTTTATGAATTGAATAAATTCATATTACTTTGAATGTAATGTTATCAATATTTGGTCCTCCAAACAAATTTCCTTTATGTTCGAGAGATGATCTATATATTAACCAAATAAGTGAAAACTAAATCAGATTTAAGGCAGTGACATTTTGTTATTCAGAGGCAGTCAACAAGCAGCCAATAGGAAATTGCCTTACATTGAGCTAATTCAATGTTAATGTATAGAAATATTGTAGTACATATTTTTTATTTTTTAAGTAGAGGAATTAATATTGTGAATTGAATTACCATGACCAGAAAATCTGCCGAACACCTATGCACAATATACGAGAACACTGGACAGCAGTTTCAACCTTATAAGGTCTCATCAGCAGTGTATACCGTAATCTCCACTGCTGGAGATCGAACCAGCGACCAGATTGCAGTGCTGAAACTCTACAACTGAGCAACCAGTTCATATTGCACGCAAGTGATGCCAAATCAACTGTCCAGTGTTCCTGTATATCGTGCGTAGATGTTCGGCGGATTTTCTGGTCATGGTAATTCAATTCACAATGTGTAATGGCTGTTTTGTAAAATATCATTAAAAATGAATGCTTTATTTTACTATGACACACAATTGTTTATTAAATTATCATATTTGTTTGGTTTTATGTATGATAGATTGATTTGTTTGAATATACCCTCTTTTTTGCAAATTTGCAGAAAATAATTTGTTTACTCAATAAATTTTAGAAATGACCAGCAAAAAGGTTAAAGTTGCTACTTTTTTGGCCTATTTTTTCATCTAACACACTATCTGGGTAGTCAATTAGTAGAAACTGCTATTGTTTTGTTAATCCATTCCTTCTTCCACAAAAACTTAGATATTGACTGACAATTTACTGTTTTGTGAAGTTTATTACTACAACTTAGTCAACTTGTCACTGAAATTATATCTTCCATAAACCCCCTCACTTTCACTTTACCCCAGCTAGTTTTTGGTATCATAACACAGTACAGATAAAAGCCTTAATAAACTTTGTTGTTGTTTTTGATCATATATAAAACACTGTATCAGGGGTGTCAATATATTAAGTTTATTTTTGTTTATTTTTATTTTTTGAGGCACCTTAGAAGTATGATTATGAAGACAAAAGTTAATCCATGCCAGGCAGATTTAGTTGGATAGGAATTTTTTTTAATAAAATTTGATCTGAAGTAAAATACGGTTTTCCTTAACTGTTAGCATACTCAAACTCTGTCTGTCAGTCTCTCTCTCTCATATATATATATATATATATATATATATATATATATGTAAGAGTTTAGATGACATATACAATCTTTTATAACCAAAAAAAAAAAAATCTGTGATTTATATATGCCAACATTCCGGTCTTACTGGCCATCATCAGAGCAGTACTTTTACATCATTATGCTCTTTAACGTTATTGCGTTTCATTTTGTTCTTGGCTATTGTCACTTTTTTGTGTTTGAAAATTTTAAAAATAATCCTTTGCACATAGATTCTGAAAGACTATAAAACAGCAAACATTTTTGGATGTAACTAAGTATAACCCTAACAATGGTCAGTTAAACTGAGATGTTGGCATATATAAAATACATCCAATGAATATTTTGT
The DNA here is from genome assembly GCA_963585895.1 of Sepioteuthis lessoniana. NCBI lineage: Eukaryota > Metazoa > Mollusca > Cephalopoda > Myopsida > Loliginidae > Sepioteuthis > Sepioteuthis lessoniana. The sequence goes on from OY757927.1 coordinate 93,626,976, forward strand.
TTTTCATGGGTGTGTGTGTGTGTGTATATATATATATATATATATATATATAAACAAGGTTATTCAATACACTTTTTTCTGGTATCCGGACAGATATCTAAATTAGTAAATGGGGCCCATGGTGATATCCTGGCCATTTTTTTCTAGGCATCTTTAACTCTATCATACAAGTAGTTTACCAGGTGTAGTTACCCAGCTCTACCCATTCAATAAAAGTTCTTCTTAAAAATGTCATTAAATGACAAACTTTCAACTTATCAGTGTAAACAACAAATGCCTAATTTTAGTTACTTGTATATAAAAGCAAAATAAAAAATTGTTTCTTTAAATTCAGCTGAAAGAATATTAAATGATGAATTTTATATATTTTCTTTCATCTAAATTTGTAGTTGCGCTCCATCCATAGGTTTTTCTTTATTACAATTTGCTGAGTTCTTAATCAAGATGGAGGAACAGAACAGTTTGGAAATAATAAAGGATAAGCTGGAAAAAAAAAAGCAGCTAAAATTAAGATGAAAGAAAATACTAATCAAAATTAATGGTTGACAATGCTTCATCTAAAAAAATAAGATTAAATATTTCACATATTCAAATATTCTTTAAAAATAGATATTTAAAATAATTAGAGTAATGATTTTTAAGCCAAGTTGATCAATTATAAAATTAGTTTCATTAAATATTTTTGAGACCTTTTTTTATAGAATAAGATTATCAAATTGAGAAAGTAAGCTCATTAAAATGAATCCTTCAACCAATCTATAACAAAGTTCAATCCAAATAAACATTAAAGGGTAATTTTGTGGCTGTCATGTATAAAAGAAATAGATTATGGCTTTTCTGTTTCCTCTTTCATTCATGACAAAGTTACCCAGTGACATATATATATATATATAGAAAATAGCACCGATGGCAAGCACTGAAATTTTGTCAATGTCGAAACATCTGACACATTTTTTTTTTTTTTTTTTTTAAAAACCATAACTTCAGTTTTTTGGGGTTTTTTTTAGTTGATTTTAACTTTAAAGTTTTAATTAACAAATTATGGCACTACTGAAAATTACAATTGCACTGTCTTAGTTTTCACTGATGCAAATTGGTCAATGACATGATCAAAATCGATTTTTTTTCCACCCCAGTTTCTTCTCTTTCTACACTCAGAAGAGCAAAAACACTGACAACCTTGACTCAGCTTGCTGAATTTCTCTCATAGTAGGCAATAGTATCTCTCAGTGCCACCCTGAGTACATGCCCTGCCATTGATACACCACTGAAGTTATCTTTATCAACAGTCTGGTGTAACAAATTGAAACAAATATAATAGGAATAAACAAAATTGAATGAATTATAAATAAATACTTTAATAAAACATAAAATTTACACTTGATTTGAGATCTTTTTTCAGGGAGTGGGGGACGTTTGCTTTTGATGAAGAATACCATAAAAAACTAAAATGTCAAAATCAGCTATGGACCATAAATTTAAAAAGGGCTTAGTTTTTGAGTTCTGTGGATATTTTATTCATACAAGAAAAATTTAACTGTTTCTAGAAGTATATTTTTCATGCTGTAAGTGTGCACACTGCTTCAGAAAAAGGTAAATGATACAGGGTGTGAAATTCACAGAAAAAGTCAATTTTTACAGTTCAACTTTATGTAAAATGAAGTTTAAACAAGCTGTTTAAAATATTTAAGAATACTAACCAGAGGCTGATATGTCTGTTCTTGTATCATGTGTTAATTTCCTTAATCAAAGATTTTCAGCAGATAAAATGAGCTATGTAAAGCCTATAACAAAGAAAATGTTAATTTCATACCTGTATCAAATTCTCAAATTTCAAATACCCTCATAAAAACACTGTAATTAATATTCATTTGATAAAGATGAAAAGTATATACGTATGTTTTCAAACCTTGTGCCTTCCAAAAATTATACAGGGAAGAACCATTTTCAAATACTTGCGGTGATTGAATTCTTTTCCTTCCTATTTTACTGCAATTTTGTCACACGCACACATTGACTGATATAAAAATATGGATGTTTCAACTATCTTTGACTATATATGAAAGAATAATACAAAAAGGTTGAGTTTTCTTTGTTATTATGTTGAGAGGATTGTTATCTTGGAATGCAACATTTTGAAAAGGAAATAAAATGCAATGTACAGTCCTCTGATCCTGCAAGTTCATCTTTATAAATATTATTCATCTACTAAGGAGTCAGAATCTTTCATATCATTATACTGCAGCATTTCATTATCTTTATTTTCTTTATGCATATTAGAGCAGGCCACACATTAGCAAAAGCCAGTACAAGGTAGGAATAATGCTTGGTCACAGCTATTCTTCTTATGATAGCACTTTATAAGGTTTCTCAATGTAGATGGAGTTATTGGAAGGCTACTCCATTGAACAACTAATCTCTGATTTTCACATTTCCAGCCATGATTTGTTGGAGAGGGAGCATTAATATTGACATGAAGAAATTGTCACCAATAGCAGTCTGGTAATTTGCCCTTCTTGCATGTAACTATTTTGGCAAGATGGTAATATACTATGAAATTTGCCAGTTGTTAGAAAGATGTTGAAATGAAAAGCATTGACAGAAGAAACATTTCTCTGTCCAATTATACAGCATACAAATTTTTTAAGTCACTTTTTTCAGTCAGATTCCAGTTGCAGCCTAAGAGTCTCAAAATGTGCACAAACTCCTCTTATTTTCCCCTTTCCCTTAAAACAACTATCACTATCACAGTCAGTAGATGTATGCAGAGAGAGAGAGCAGAGCACTTGAAACAGCATGTCCACATTTCTCTACCATTGATCGAACAGGGATCAAACAGATGGTCTACTAGTACTAGTTGCCACATTCAAGTCAGCATTTAATTCATGCAGTTGAGCAAGGCAAAGAAGAAACAGTTCTATTTCAAGCAATTCAGTTTAGTATAAGTACACAGTTTACTTCTATTCGACCCATAGATAGGACTCTATCAGGTGCTACCACTCCAGACCACAATGGACTTGGGAGCAATAGCAATGAAGAGGTACTTTACATTCCCCAAACTCTAGCATTACTGGAACCTAACCATCAAATTGTTTAGTATTATATCCAGGATACTTGTTGGGGGAAGGTCTTACTCCTCTGCAGAGAAGCAATCGGAGTATTCCACATCCCCAGCTGACTGGGCAAAACTTCATTTTTGTCATTTTGATGAGACATGAAACATCCTTGGCTCAATGAAGCAAACAGTTTTTCTATAGAATTCTTCTGGTGCCAATTTCTTCCAATGCATCCACATGTTATATATTGACCCTCAACGGAGCTGTCAATCAAGAGATACACCTGTGTAAATAAGCAGAAGAACAGCAGAAGCAGGTGGGCATTAGAAAATAATATAACCAGGTGCCCAGTTGGAGACAAGATGCCAAAGTGAGAGCCAGCGGCAGGCAGAAGGCTTTGGGCCCTCAGTGACCCACAGTTGAGCAACCCCAGCCAAGATGAGGAAGAAGTGCTGCTATGGTCTCGAGAAGAACTTGGGTCAATATAGCAGTCTGTCCCCGTCTCCAGCTCATCTCTCACACACAACAAACATCACCCTTTCAAGAATAAAGTGTGAGAAATATATTTTTATAAAGAAGAGTATTCGTTCGTTCATTGAAGTTCGTATATTGTGTTTGATTATGTCTCTGCTTATATTTGTATTATGCTATAAGTTCTTCTTCATAATATGTATGAGGATCATTAAATAAGTTTCCAGATTTTTTTCATATGGGCACTTTTATTGATAGTACACACATGAAACTCTAGTCCCCTTTGAAGTAATCTCCTCCAGCTGCAATGCACTTGTACTATTCCAACAACTTCTGGAAGGCCCCATGGATGTCCTTGTGTGAACATATCAATGACCTTCATCACAGCCTCTTTCATCTCCTCAGTTGTCTCATAACGACAGCCTCTGAGCTTAGGGAATAACCAAAAGTCACAGGGAGCAACGTCTGGACTATAGGGAGGGTGACAAACAGTCTTGATGCCCATCCTAGTCAAATAGTCTGTGACAAAGATGGAGTTATGGACTGGTGCATTGTCCTGGTGGTAATGCCACTGACCCGATTCGAAGAGTGCTGGCCTCTTCCAACAGAATCTCTTCCTGAACTCCCTTAAAACCTCAACATAGTAACCCTAACCCTTTGGCCAATCAACTCTGGTGTATTGACCTCCTTACTCCTACCACACCTCTCATCATCCCTGACAGACTTCCTTGAATCTCTTATGCTACTCAAAAACTGATGCTCGATTCATGCAAGATGATCGAAAAGCAGTCTGAAGCATTCCATATGTTTCTGTGGCATTTTTTCCAAGTTTAAAACACAATTTTATTGCATATCGTTCTTCTAAAGTGGCAGATTGCATTTTTTGAAATTCACCAGCTGTGACAATCAGGCTTTAGTCGGGTGTATTCCAATTGCTGCTGTAGCTGTTCATTTGAAGCTGAAATTATAAAAATTGGTTAGTCATCTCATAAGATGTATAGCAATAACATAGGGAATTTTCAAGAGTCTATGACAATTTTAAATGCCTGTACAAAAAAGTCTGAAAACTTATTGAATGCACTACGTAAATGGATTTTACAGCAACTGAATTGTTTGCATGAAATTTTGAATGTTCGTTTCATCCTTCTAATATTGGGACTTACTAAGGTTTTTTTTTTCTTATAGGAGCCCTTTGCTTTTCTAGTTTCAGTGCAGCTTCAAGAGATTTCTGCACATTGCTGAATTCAACCAATGAACAGCATTAGCATTAATCCAATCTGCCCACTTCTGATCTTGCTATCTCTATTCATGGTCTTTTCAATTGTCTGGTCCATTGATGTCTGACTGAATTTGTACTGGTTTTGTTGCTGAACTACAAAATTCCCAGCAGCAAGGTACTCTACTACTGAAGAACATATATCTGGGACGTCAAGCATCTCAGGGAGATACCTGGCATAGTTCAAATTATCATATGCAAAATACCAAGGTACCATTTCTGTTGAAGGTGAAGGGCCCAATCTGCTATCCATGTACTGTGAACAAAATTTTAAAATAAATCTGTCATATTCAGGTAACTTATGCAAAAGTTGGAAACTGACTGCATCTCTCCTGAAAGAATAATGTTTGCTTTCAAACTCATTAAAATCACTTGATGTACAGAGGTGTTGGAATTGTTTTGGGAAAAGCATAATATAAACTTTTATACAAGGCAATGAATTTGTCTTTTTCTTCTTTAGTGTGTATCCATGAAAGTAGATAAGATTTTCCTTCTCAAAGCTTCAGCCATAATTCTTATAACTCTGACACTTCAATTATCATGTCTGTCTTTCATGACCCCAGGTAGAGACCCTTGTGCTACAGTTCTAGCTTCAAGTAGGATGTCAGCCAGCCCTGAATCTTCGAAGCACTTTTCAATGATACAGAGAAATGACATGTAGGTATGGAACTCACCCAACTGTTCTTTGCATATACATGGCATCATTCCAATGCATTTCCTGTGCCTTTGCATAAAATGCAAGATCAAATGTCAGTACAATGGGTTCAGTTTCAAGTTCATTAGCAATAGCAAGACTTTTCAAAAGTACTGCATTTACTGCTAAGTTGGGCTATTGTTAACCACAGGCAAACAGCCAATATTTGTTCTTGCTATAAAAGAATATTAAAACCTGTCCAGTCGAGATTTGGAGGAATTCTTTGGTTTTCACTTTTACAGTGCATTTTGATCAGATTTCTTTTGGTCTCACAAGATGATTTTAAAAAGCTTTCTGAATACTGTCAATCGAAATTGGTGGTAGGGAAGGTTTAACTCTTTTTACCACATGATATTCTGGTATGGGCACTTCATTCAGCATCACATTGCACTTTTTACTCCTTATCATTTAAGTCTTGTCTTTTTGTGATCCCATATGTTAAACTAATTGACGGGAGTTGATAAAAAAAAAAAAAGCACACATACATGTATCTATGCTGAGACATGCGCACATACACACACAGGTTATCTCTACACACAGTTATAGAAATATATTGATACAACACAAGTGAGTGAGAGACAAAGATAGACAGGTGGATAGACTGTATGTTTATTAGAAAAAAATTTACCTTGTGAATAGATAATAGCATTTTCTGTGTATTCCAAATATTTAGTTGTTTGCTTTACCAGTCTTTTGAAAAACGTTTAAACATAGCAACATTACTTTGTTGACAAAGTGGGTCCATTTATTTGCATGGTCACAAATTTTTTTTAAATGTAAAAGAAACAACCTTCACACTGATATTTGTTGATTTAAAATGTATGACACAAAATTTTGAATTTATTTTTTAATTGAAGGGAGATAACTACGATCACTTTAAGGGCATTATTTACTAAGTTATTAACTCCCTTACTTGATTTTACGCTCAAAATTATTGATCAAATAATGCATCTAAAACACAGATCATAAAACAGTGTGCAACATTCACTCTGAGATAAACTGAGATTTACACTCCACTACATTCATACTCTTAAAATTTATATGAAAATTTTTTTACTTGTATTCATGCCCATGAAACTAAACAAAAATCGAGTCTTAAAAGTACTTGTAGAGATGAAACAAATCATGGCCACATCTTAGTGACTTTGCACCACGTAGTTTGTAGCTTTCATGCTGAAGAAGAGTATTACTGTAGGATAATAACTCATGACCCGCTACCTTACATCTTCGAAAAGAAACATTTTTATATTTTTATGTATTTTGTCTGTAAACTTGAGCAGTGTTGTGGCCTCAATATCTTTAGATATTATACTAGTCATTGAGGAGTAGCAATGGACCACTTAACTTAGGAATTTGTACATCTTTAGCAATTTATATATATATATCAATATATCTAACTGGTGCTTAATAGTCTTTTTTTTTCTTTTACTAAATCATAAAAAAAAATTGGTGAGCCAATAAGTTTAATGGTAGGGTTTGTCATAAGAAATTACAATGTGTGAATCAAAGTTCCAAAATCCTCCCTATCAACTACATTTGATATATTGCTATATTAATGCTACTCTCTTGGCTTGTATTGTTTGTAAAATTGAGGGCTGTGACTTCAAAAGATGAGCCTTTTGATTGTTGTGCAGTCATGAAGTGACCACATCACAGGGATTTGAACAATGAACCTTAATCAGATAACTACAACAACTTTCGAAGGTTTTTAAGTCCTCTTGAATATTTTGACAAAATTTGTATGTGCCTTAACCTGGATGTTTCGTACATGTTTTTTAAAATTTTGTTTATACAAAAATCAGCAGAAATCTTTTTAATTAAAATAACTTTTTACCAAAAAGTTATACATTCTTAAAATTAAAAAATTGTAAATAAGATAGACTAGTTATAAAAAGGTTTACCTGTACAAGGAGTTAGATTTGTAAAAATTTTACCATAAAATACTGAAGAACATTTTAATATAAAATCATTAAAAAATGTTAATTTTTTTTTTCTAACTGCAATAGATTGCATTAAAAAGCAGTAAGTATTGAGAAAAATTAAATTTCTTTCATAATGTAAACAAACTATTTAAAACAAAGTTATTTAATTTTGCCCCAATTCTATATTAAAATATTCTTGTTCAGTGTTTAAGTTTTATCAACTCATGCATCCACTGCTGAATAAAGGCTTTTATTAAAATCCTTTAAAAACTGACCAATTAGAAAACTCTACTCTCACCCCATTTTCTGTCAGGTCTTTTCTTACTACATTTGTTATTCTTTGAGCACCAGTTTTACACTATGTTCTACCTGTCCAGTATAATTTCAATTAATAACTTCTATGATATGACTTACCTTGATCTGTTCATATTCATGATCTCTATCTCTTAGTTATTCCTAGCATTGATCTGTGTTACTGAATTTCTTTTATAATGATTTTTTTAATAATCAATACTAGACAATGCTTGCATATTTTACTTTAAGCATATTACAAAGGTACCAATCACTTTGTATCTATTTTTACTAAATAACTTACAAACTATCACTTATTTTATATCCAAGATCTTTCACTAATTCTGTCATGTCCTACATAGTTGTATTCTTCCAGAATTTCATCCCTTATTTTTGGGATGAACAATATTTGGTTTCTGTTCATCTTTTAACCTTAAATGTTTTTAAAACATGTGCATAATATTACTTCAAACTCATCCAATGATTCTGATACTTGTATAATGTCTTCAAATATTCTCCATTTAAAATCTCATTCTTTCTCAGTTCATAGTTGTTTTATGTAGTTGGATTATTTCAATAACTTTCATTAACCTGCTTTCAAATTTGATAAAAAATTGCTGTCTTTTTCCCTGATTAAAATGTCTTATGATAAGCAAACAAAATGGTTTAATCAGCTGATTTGTTTATAGGTGGACTGCTGTAAATTAAGAATTTCTAAAACTAGGAGCCTGTTCACATGGCTAATTTTCATGTAATTCTATTCATAAGTACTTCTGAGAAGTTTACATAGTGTGTGTGTGTGTGTATGTAAAAGTACTCTCCATCACTATGTGTAATAAACAAGAGATTTGTCATTCAATTTATTTGCCATTACCAGTTCTTTTATATACATTTCCTTTCTGAATCCAGATATATTTATCCACCATGTTCAGTTTCAGCCAAATTATTGATTGCTTAGTCAGGTTTACAAGTAAGCAGACTTAATGCTGCTTAACTTTAATGATGGAACAAAAATTAGAGAATGATTTGATCATAAGTCAGTTTCACGTTGGTAATGGATGTATAAGAATTCATTGTTGTAGAAAATCAGTAAACTGAATTTCCTTATCAACTCTAGCACAGATGTGCCAGTGTTGGCAGACCAGCAAAGACTTAATTACATCAGCTCTGTAAATAAAGGAATGCAACCTAGAAGACCTGCCAATAAGGATGGATGGAGAGAGAGAGTCAGGGAACTTTATACTGTTAGCATGTCATGATAACATGTCACACCATTTTGGTTTCTAATTTCTCAAGTGGTAGACAGAATACTATAAAATTGAAAGGCTAACCTAAAGCCAAACTTTTTTTTATTTTTATTTTTTTTTTTTTAGATTCAGGTATCACAGGGGGAACAAAAAAAGCAAACCAGGCTTACCATGTTTTTAATCTGGACTAAATGTGCATTTGGAAATTTTAATGTTTTTAACCTTTTTTCTTCTTCTTTCAGTTGATTTAATTTTCCAGAGAGGGTGGAACACTGAAACACTTTGCCTGCCAGCTACATGTCTCGAGTGCGTCTTGGCAGTGAAAGAGATCTTATGGCTATTGTGGTCAATTTAAAAGAGCAACGTTGTTTACAAAAATGTTTGCAAACAATTGACATGGAACAAACCTATGCCACTAAGATCCTTGATCTTGACCATCGAATACTTAAAATCTACTTCAAACGCCTTAAGGAAAAAGTTTCAAGAATTCGGTCAAATTTATCAACAGAAGAAATCCTCTATTTGAAAAAATTAGAAACTGAAGGCAAACTAAAAGCTTCATATATACCAGTAGCTTCTAACAGCTCATTAAAGATTGCTGCAGCTTATAGACGTCTTAAATTACAGCCGATCTGTGAACAACACTCCAGTAAAACTGTTAGCCATCAAGAAATCTCTGAAAAGTCTGATATTAAACTTGACAGTCTAATACATTTTGATGAGGATCAAGAAGTGGTATACAAACCAATTAAATCATTGTCCACAGCTGGTGAAACCCAAAATAGCAATAAATCATATCAGAAGAATAAAAGAAAGGTTGGTCAAATAGGACGGCCACTGACCTCATCACTAGCAAAAGAAAGACACAATATTTATCAGCCACTAAGACGACCAAGCACAGCACCACTATCTGCTCGTGCGCTCTTTTCGTCTCATAGTGGAAAGGATGAATTTGTTGGAGATGAAGATCATTGTCGAGAAGATATGAGCAGTCAGTGGTCACGAGATTGTGATATTGGTAGTAATTTAGGAGAAAATTTATATGAAGAAAAACGTAAAGAACGATTGCAGTTTGAAGTGAATAAAGGCAAAATGCTTGATAGAAAAACAAAAGATTTTCTTGATCATCTAAATCAATTTGTGTCCTGTCCACTTCGCAAATCTAACTCTGAAAATTCAGCTGACAAAACAGCATTCTTACAAAAGTCAGCTCCGGATAGAAGTGTACAGTCTACTAAATCTCTGTCTTTTGACTTCAATCAAAATGGAGTATCACGTGATGAGTACCAAGAAGAGTTGATGAGTCGGTGGAAAGATTTGAGTAAATGTCGTTATTTAAGAGTTGCTGATGAACTGCTAGATTTGTCTGGTGTAGTCAACCTGGCCAAAGATCAAATGAAACACTTTGTTAACATTCATGGTTTTGGCTTATCACATACTTTCAAGTCTTGAGGCAATAATTATTGGCTCCTCATAATTAATCTGCCTGACTTTGGTTTACAATGCATTTCCAGTAAAGTCTTAATTGTTGTATAAAAGCTTAAATTCAAGTGAGTTATATAATTTCAATTCCTTTAAAAACAGGAAGAAGCTGTAGTTTTGCTAAAATAAAAAACAAATAACCTGGTAGGTTACCGGTTAAAACTTCTCAAGTGTTGGCACTCTTACTTTTATAAAGTAACACTCATCCCACTATTCTTATATTGAAAATTATGGCCACAAGTGGTTTTAGAATACTTAAAAACACAAACTGAATTCAAATATGCTTAAGATAAAAACAACAACATCAAAACTAAAATTATCATCAGCTTTATTCACATTGGCAGCCATTAATTATCATAAATTATTCCCCCATTCCCTTTTGTAAGACTGCCTCAAATCACAGCAGCTGCATTCATGGAAAAAAGAAAAAAAATAGATTGGCAGCATGAATGGATGAAGAGGGGAGCTTCCCCTTTCCAGCAAATATTTGACTGGTCCTTCTGGTAATAAAAAAAAAATGAATCAACCTCTCTCCTCAACTGGTTCCTTAGGCAAAAAAGACAGTCTTTATTTATACGTAACAAAATTCCCCATCTAAGAAACAACTTTAAAGGAGTTGGGGCATTTGTAAAAGTGGCTGAATAAGCCACTTGCTACATAGTTTCTTAGAGTTGAAAATCTACACTTGCAGCTTAAAAAAATTCTTATACTCTAGAAAGTTAACTTATTAAAATCTTGAAAGATTTGAAGGAAGAGTGAATCTTTAGAAAACTCAAAATTAAAACCTGCAGAAGACTACTACTGCTTAAGTCAAAAAAAAAAGTTGCTGTTTTTAATGTAAGAAGAATCTCAAGCTTTACAACACTTGATACACATTTCAGATATTAGCACTAAACATTAGATTTTTTTTGATTTTTTTTTAATTCAGTGGAAGAGACCAGTAATAGGTTCAACCAACATTTTAATCAGCATCAAACTCCAATAAGAAGCCCAATTTGTCTTCTATTATGTAACAGAGGCACTTCAACCAACAGTAACAGTATGTCCCAACTCCAATAAATAACCTCTGTATGCTTTAAGCCATTTGTGGACATCAGGCAAATAATATAAAATTCTTTTGCTGCAGAAGAGTCATTTTAAAGAAAAGTATCTTTGTTCAGCTCTGATATGTGAACAAGGTAGTGTTGCCAGCAGTTTATAAGGAAGAGAGGAAGTATTTTTGTTAGGATGTCAATTTGATGTTTGTCTGATATTGAGTTTCTTCTGATAATGTGCTACATGACAAGCTGCTTTTTGCAAGACTGGGTTGTGAGGTGGACTGGCTTCCCACCGACAATAAGGATCTGAAAACCAAATAAATCACATTATGAAAATATCAAGTTTTTTTTTTTCTTCTAAAAAGCATTTAATATTAGTAACAGTCTTAATTTTGTTTAAAAAAAATTCCTCTCCTCATATGTCACAATTTTCTCTAATTTAAAACAGAAATTGAAAAGTTAATTCACCTTAGCAAAAAATCTATAAAATAAATTTAAATCAATTGCATAGATCAACTAGCCACATCAAAGACATACCTGTTGTGTAACATGTGACTTTTTACCAGGTGTCCCTCAGCCAAAGCAGCCATGAGAGACAATTCTCCAGCCAACACTACTGCACATACAATTTGAGCCAATGTTTTTGCATTGTGTCCAGGATTTTCAGTATTAGGACCTTGCACTCCTAACATCTGTGACAAATAAGGAAAATTAAAATATAAGTGATCAGCAAGTAATTTTTCATCTCATAAAATCAAAATAATCATTTTAAATAAGATGACTGAATGAAAACAAAAAAATATTGTTTTTTTTAAATACACAAGTTTAATAAAAAAAGAAATGTCTGAGTTATAATAGTTAAAAAAATTGTTTTAAATAGTTAAACTTACTCGTAAGCATGCACTTTGTGCATGAAGATTTGTACCACCACCAACAGTTCCAATCTCTAAGGAAGGCATAGAGCAGCTGATATAAAGATCACAGTTGTTTGGCCCAGTGGTTTCCATCAAGGTGATACAATTGGAACTAGAAACATTCTGAGCAGGATCCTGTGTATAGCAAAAGAGATTTTTTTTTTTCTTTCTCTCATTATTTCATGAGCAACTTCAAATGAATATAAATAAAGAGGGGGAGAAAGAGAAAAAAATTATTAGAATGAAAGATTTGCCATACCTGTCCTGTAGCTATATAAATTGCAGTGACAATATTGGCTGAATGGGCATTAAAACCTCCTTGAACTCCTGCCATGGCAGAACCAATGAGATTCTTGGAAATATTTAAATCAACTAATGTAGAGGCAGATGTCTTGAGAACACTGTTAATTACTTTCTCACATACAACTGCTTCACTGACCACATATTTCCCACGACCCTGAATCCTGAAAGATGAAAAGTAAAATAAGATAATGCAAATTTTTTGTTTGTTTTTCAAAGGTTCTATAAAGTCAATCGAAATGCCACAAATATCTTAGAAGAACATCTATTCTGAGTACAAAATAAACTGTAGTAATTATAAAAATGATTAAAACTGGACTTGTTGATTTAAATTTTATGAAAAGTTTCTGAGAAAAATACAAATGAAAAACAAAAACATTTAATTAGAAATTCCCAACTTTCAACATACATTAACTGATCCATCACGAATTGTTAAGGGAAATTATGTAGGGAATCAAAAACAAAAAATAATCTAGTGAAAAAAGAGTTATTTTTTTAATATTCTGTGCCAAAGCATTTTAAGTTTGGAATTTAGAGGTTATTGAGGGGAGGAGATAATTACTTTCATAAATGGTGGATGGTTTTTTTTAAAGATAATTGAATGTTTAAAGTCACATCTTTACAAAAATATACTGTTATGAATATTTACTTAAAACTTTTCAAAAGGATTGCTAAAGCCACTACTCTGGCAATTTCATTAAAAAAAAAAAATAATGACTTTACCAGTTGACAGCAGCAGATTTTTTATCTGAGCAGTAATTACCGCTGACACTTAAGATTTCCATTTCTGGGAATTTTTCTTTCAAAGCAGTTATACAATTTTCAGCTCCCTGTATTAAAGATCAAAAACAAACACTGAAATCACAATTGAAACATTTTTGTTACTGATAGAACTAAACTATAAGAAATAATTTAATGAACCAATGATTGAAACTAAAACTCATTTGTGTATTCAAATATCTTTACAATGTTACCTTATTAAAAAAATGGGCCAAACTTTGAAGCTAGCAGTTTTTAAATTCAGGCATTAATCAGCTTAATAGTTAAACAGGAGACTTCCCCCTGCAAAAAGAAACATAGCCTGTTATGGGAATATGACTGCTATGCTTGTAAACAAGTAAAAAAGATCTTTTGATTATAAAATGTCATGAAGAAAGACAACAGACATACAACCCTGGTCACAATTATTTGCACTCATGAAATTTCAGTTCATAATGTAGAATATCTCCAGAGAAGTAAAAAAAATGAATCTATAAAATACACATTTTTCTAGCCTTAAAATAATCAACAAAAACATACATAAGAACATTCTAGAAATTTTGGATCAAAATTGCATTTGCATTGAAGTTACATTTTTATATTTTTCAACAAATCAGCTGAAAACATAGAATAACAGAAATTTTTAGGCTCTAAAACAAATAAGTAAAAATACGAATCTGATAGGTCAAGAAATGTCTACGTGCTTGAATTTTAGGACCCGCAATAAAACTATTTTTTGATCCACTACTAAAGTATAAATAATGAAGAATTTAATCAACCAGGTCATTTTTCGGTCATTCAATTCATTTCTTCCACAGCCAAAAGTCATTCCGTCTACTACCAAAAAGACTTTTCACTATGGGCAGCAGGGAGCCATGCATTAAAACTCAAAGGAAAAGGCTTGTGACTTTCTTTTATCAACATGACACATTGTCGCCAAAATCTTAAGAAAACGCGTGCGGACTTAATGAAAGCAAAGACCCATACTTACGGTCCATCATTCATATACACACACGCACACACATACATACATACATACATACCCACATATGTAAGTAAAGCCAATTATTTTTACCCTCCTTACTTTGGCCAACCATGGAAACATTTACTTGATAGACTTTATTAACATGTAAACACATACACGTGTGAACAACCTTATTTTCATTTAACTGACCATAACTGTATTTTTACAAAGGCCGCTCGCACATTATGTTTCTCATTTATTTTTATTCCTGTTTTGTTATGAATATTAAATTGTTTCTTTCTTAATGTTCATTGTTGTCATATTCCATTTGTTTTACGTGCTTGTAAAAATTTGTGTTGTATTTGTGGAGGAAATAAACATGAAAGTAATACCTGTAAAATACAAATTGGAGAGTAACATATCCACTAAACAAAAACATGCAGTCCCACTACAAATCTAGTGAAACATCTTTGGTCAATAACAAAAAACAAATGATAAAATTTGGTTATTTTCTGTTTATTTCTGAAGATATAGTTTAAATAAAAGGAAAAAGTGCCACTAATGGTGACCAGGACTGTATGTACCATTGTTTTTCTTGTTTTGTAATACTTTTTGCAACAGTGAAAACATGAATTTTTGTACAGGTTTTTATTTTTTTTTTTAAATCAAAAGAAATAAAACTAGCTGGAAAAAGTCACAAATAGTCTTAAAACTTTAACATTTCGTTTGACTACATATAGCAAAGAAAAACTTGAAAATGACAATATTTTTTTTTAAATGCCATATTTCAAAGTGAAACAATACAAATACTTCTTGGACCTTTATTGTGTGGAGAAGGGGTATTATTTAGGCAAATACTCTTAAAGTAGGAGTTATTACCCACGAACAGATAACTATCAAAAAGTTTGACAATTACTAATGTAGAGAAAGTAAGAAATCAACTCTCACCTTGGACAACATGTTCATTCCCATGGCATCACCTGTTTTGGCAATGAATCGAATATACAGCAACCTTCCAGCTTGGCAAACATGTAATTTATCTAAACGGGCAAACCTGGAGGTGAACAATATATAAAGAAAAAGTTTTAATATTTGCACAAATTAAATGACCTCAGTAAAGAATACTGAATTATTTCCAATACAATTGGATGAATTCTTAATATTTTCAGGTAATTATATTCTCTAGCCGCCATGTCAATGCACACAAGATGGAATACATGTGCTTTAATCAAAGAGGCGACATCTTCACACTAAATGGTAGTTCTCTAAAACTAGCGGACAAGTTCACTTACCTAGGAAGCAGTGTCTCATCAACCGAGACAGACATCAACACGTAACTAGCAAAGGCATGGATAGCTATTAATAGGCTATCAGTCATATGAAAGTCAAATCTGATCAATAAAATAAAATGCAGTTTTTTACAAGCAGCAGTCATATCGATAATGCTATATGGACGCACTACATAGATGCTAATTAAACATATAAAGAAAAAGTTTGATGGCAACTAAACAAGAATGCTGTGAGCAATATTGAATAAGTCCTGGAGCAGCTGTATGGCCACCTACCACCCACTACGAAAACTATCCAAGTTAGACGAACCAGATATTCGGGACACTGCTGGAGAAGTAGGGACAAACTCATAAGCGACATACTCCAGTGGACCCCTTCACATGGACGAGCAAAGGCAGGATGACCAGCTAGAACCTATATATAACAGCTCAGTGCCGATACAGGATGTAGCCTTGAAGACCTACAGGGAGCAATGGACAATAGAGAAGGTCAGGGAGCTCTGTGCTGGCGGCGTGACATGATGATGATAATATTCTCTAGGAAAAAAAACTTACTGATAGAAAATGTGAATATCTTTCAAACACATTCAGAAAGTCTTTGTGAAATGGGAACGACAGAAGCATGACAGTAAATTTTGTTAATACTGTCTTCTGCTCCAATAACTGAGAAGCAGCGTTTAGGATTGATATTTTTTTTAAGTTCATTCTTTTTATTATTCAATATTATTTTTCCACAATTTTCATCTTCATTTTAGTCAGGCCAAACTTATGAATAACAGTATTTTACAGCAACCCAGTGGCAAAAAGGAAAAATCCTAAAGACACTAATCATCATCATCATCATCATGTCGCGCCGCCTGCGCGGATATCCCTGACCGTCTCTCGCCATCTCTCCCTATCATTCATCGCCTCCGGCAGGTCTTCAGGATTACAACCCGTGTCCTCACATAGCTGCTGTATGTAAGTTCGTGCTGGTCGTCCCACTCTTGCACATCCATGAGTGGGGGTCCACAGGAGTACATCGCTTATGAGCTCTCACACTAATCATAATGTAACATTATTCCTATTTTTTCTACAAGAAAAATCATTCAAAAGATCTATAGATCTGCAGTCAACATCAGAGAAATATTTCAAAATAGAACAATGCTACAATCTCTTCACAAAGGTCAATCCTCCAAAAGAAATTGAAAACCTATTAATATTTAAGAAAACCAGGGCTCATGACTTACATCCACATCAGAAAATCTCCAAGATAAAATAACTGAATCAAGCTTAATATACCATGTATGGAAAGGGGGAGAAAATGCTCATAAACATAATAACAAGGAGAAACTAAAATGAAAGTCACACACATGAGTTGGTAAAAAAAATAAGTAGACTTTCACACCGTAGGGAAAACTGATTTTAGCAGTTAAAGCCCTTGGAACTCATGACACTTTTCTACAATAAAACTGATAATAATTGAAATCTTCCATGTTCTTTTATTGATACTCTGGCATGGCTTTATGAAAAAAGATTAAGGAGGAGGTGGTCCACTTTGACTGCAGGCAACCTCAGTGCTGTCAATGTTAATACAAGACAGGCAGGCACAACTGAAGATCTGGTCAGGGTTTAATGGCATACTGTTAATACTAACATGAGACTTCAACACTCGGTACAGTTAGTGAGTGATGATTATGATGAAAAAAAGAGAAAGTATTAAATCAACTCTAAAAGTTAAGTACAACAAAATGGCAGCAGAATGTATAAGATGAAAACATAATCTGAAAAACAAATGAGGATTGAGATATTCAATCAATGTAAATATTTCAATAGAAAAAAAAAAGTTACATTTTCAAAAACAGGAAATTTGCTCACCGACTTGTTTCATCAAATTTTTCCTTGACAAATTGGAATGAAGATAATTGCTCAAGCCAAAATTTCGTTTGCCTAAAAATTAAATAAAAGTTTTAGATAAATTTGAACAGATCTCATTCCTGGTCAAAATGGAAAATACAGTTTTGATTAAGTTTGATAAGTGAGCCTGAGGAAAAAAAAAAAAGAAAAACAGAGATTGCAGGTAAACTGAATAAAACATGAAAGATAGTTGGATAATTTTTCTTAATGAAATAATTTATTCTAATTTAAGCAAAATGTAAAACCTAAAATATTGTATATCAGAAAACACAAATTTACCCAGAAATGATAAAAATATATTACTAGACCAATTCTTAATATTTAGATTTTGATTTAAAATTGAATTTCTGTGACTTATTTTCTGAATAAAAAATTATCTGCTTGATTAGAAAGTAAACATAGGAAAAATATAAAATTCTCACTGAAACAATTTTCAAAAATTACTTTTAATCAGAGAAAATAGAAAATTTTTAGCAAAAATGATAAGAAAGAAAATAAGAAAAAGCCAAGTTAGCTTTGAAGGGAAAAAAAACATTTAAAAAAATCCAGTAGATGAAGAGATTTTAGAATGCAGTTTTGTATTATTTCATAAATTAGTTGGATTCAAATACATTTTAGGAAGATACTGTAATTTAGATGAAGAACAAAAGAAATAAACTGTTTTTCAAAAGATGATATCCTTACATGGCCTTTTCTGCAGATACAAATCTTACTACTGGTGAACGTGTCATGCCATCTTGTAATAAATAACTTTGAACTCCTCCACTTTCCTATATAGACAGAAAAAGATACACAAAAAATTAATTAGATTTTTAATATAAATATCATCTACTAGAAACTTATGTCATTTTGAGTATTGTTAATGAATCAACATTATTGATTTAAAGAGACATGTAAAATTGACATTCATTTTTGTTACCATAATTATTTGTGTATAAAACAGATTTTTCAGTCCTAAAATTAGGGGTGTATATAATCAACTTTTTTCCCAGCCATATGCCACACAATATTTAAGACAGAGTAACTGAAAAAAGTTAAATCAATTGTACAAATTAATGTGTTTCATGCCATTACAGAGAAATATCCATAGAAATGTGTGCTAGTGTTAATATATCCATGTTTGCTCTGAATACTGTGAAAATTTTGTGTTTTAGGACAGTTGGTTGTTGGGTTTTATGGCATATCAATTTTTGTAGGCTATTTAACGCCAAATCCATTTTTATGTAAATAATCAGTTCTATTTAAAATAATTCAGTTTAGCATGAGTACACAGTTTAATTGTCAAAAACATTTCCATTTCAAATTATTCAAGCAGTTATATATAACAATTCAGTTTAGTATAAGTACAGTTTCAATGTCAAAAACAGTTCAATTTCAAACAATTCAGTTTAGCGTAAGTACATTTTAATTGTGAAAAACATTTCTAGCTATTCAGTTTAATCAAGCAGTTCTAATTCAGCTAATTTAGTTTAGTATAAGTACAGATTTTGTTTACACACAGTTAAATGTCAAAACAGTTCTATATATAACAATTCACTTTAGTGTAAGTACAGTTTCAATGTCAAAAAACAGTTCTATTTAAAATAATTCAGCTCAGCATAAGCACACAGTTTAAATGTAAGCATGGTTTAATTGTCAAAAACGTATCTATTTCAAGCTATTCAGTTTAATCAAACAATTCAGTTTAGCATAAGTATGCCGTTAGTTCTATTTAACCCATAGATAGGGCCCTATCAGGTGCTACCATGCTGGACCAAAGTGAACCTGGGAGCAAAGACAATGAAGGGGTGCTCCATATACCCCAAGGCCCCAGCATTACAGGGACCTCACCATCAGACTGTCTAGTGTCATATCCAGGACACTCATTGGGAGGGTCTTACCCCTCTGCAGAGGTGCAGTCAGTGCATTCTACAGCTCCAGCCAACTGGGCAATACAGAGAGTTAAATGTCAAACAGTTTTATTTTAGATAATTCAGTTCAGCATAAGTACACAGTTTAAATGTCAAAACAGTTCTATTTCGAGTAATTCAGTTTAGCATTAGTATGCCGTTTAAATGTCAAAACAGTTCTATTTTAAACTATTCAGTTTAGCATAAATATGCAGTTTAAATGCAAAAATCACTTCAGTGAAAGAAGCACAGTTTAATTCTATTTAAACCATAGATAGGACCCATATCAGGTGCTACCACTCTGGGCCATAGTGCACCTGGGAGCAATGGCAATAAAGGAGTACTCCACATCTCCCAAAGCTCCAGCATTGCTGGAACCTCACCATCAGATTGTTTAGTGTCATATCCAGGACACTCGTTGAGGCTGGCAGGAGACATAAAGAGAGAGCTAAAGTAATCAGTGAAATTAGCTTTGGTGACAGTCTTCCCAGACAACATAGCAGCAGCACTACAACAATTATCTGGTGCAGAGAAAATGGAGATTAGTGATCTGATACTGACTATAAAAGTATTAGCAAGTAATAGAATTTGAGAACCCAGAATGGTGGGAGTGTTTGCACAAAGTGAAGGACCAAAAGAAAACAAGTAATAAATGGGGTCATCCAGTTTCTGTTGCTTTAGGTGTAAGGGACCACACCTAATTAAAGATTGTAACAAACCTCTTGGGTCAAATACCACATCTTATAGATGTAAAGGATTAGGAGATATTATGAGGAATTGCTTTCAGGAAAACAAGCAAGAGGGAACTTCTGTGCCAGTAGTTACTCCTTCAGCAAAATAGCAGTATGATACAAGCCTCTACCAGTAATAAAAATTTTGGTGGGAGGTAAAATGGCAGCAGCTCTTAACACTGAAAGCATGACAACTTTACTTGCTCCAAACTACCTTTGTAGGTTATTTAACACCAAATCCATTTTTATACAAATAGTTAATTCTATTTCAAACAATTTAGTTTAGCACATGGCTTAATTGTCAAAAACATTTCTATTTCAAGCTATTCAGTTTAGTCAAACAGTTCTAATTCAAACAACTCAGTTTAGTATAAGTATAGATTTTGTCCACACACAGTTAAATGTCAAAACAGTTCTATTTCGAACAATTCAGTTTAGCATAAGTACAGTTTCAATGTCAAAAACAGTTCAATTTCAAACAATTCAGTTCAGCATAAGTATGCAGTTTCGACATCAAAACAGTTCTATTTTAAGCAGTTCAGTTTAGCATAAGTACACAGTTCAAATGTCAAAATTTCTATTTCAAGCTATTCAGTTTAGTCAAACAGTTCAAATTCAAACAATTCAGTTCAGCATAAGAACACAGATTAGTTTTATTTAATCCATAGATAGGGCCCTATAAGAGTGGATCTGGGAGCGATAGCAATGAAGGGGTACTCTGCATTCTCCAAAGCTCCAGCATCACTGGAACCTAACTATTTGATTGTTTAGTGTCATATCTAGGACATTCGTTTCGGGGGGAGGGGTCTACCCCTCTGCTGAGGTGCAGTCTTTCTACAGCCCCAGCCGACTGAGCAATACACAGAGTTAAATGTAAAAACAGTTTTATTTCAGATAATTCAGTTTAGCATAAGTACGCAGTTTAGATGTCAAAATAGTTCTATTTTAAACAATTCAGTTTAACATAAATACGCAGCTTAAATGCAAAAAAATAGTAAACTCTCTAAACCATGGTTGAGTTCTATTTGACCCATAGATAGGACCCTTATCAGGTGCTACCACTCCGGGCCCGAGTGGACCTGGAAACGATGGCAATCAAGGTGTACTCTGCATTTCCCCAAAGCTCCAGTATTACTGGAACCTCACATCAGATTGTTTAGTGTCATAATCAGGACACTCATGGAGAGTGGGGGCTTACCCCTCGGCAGAGAAGCAGTCGGTGTATTCTAAAGTCCTAGCTGGCTGGGTGGTGAATGGAGAGGGAATGACGCTGAAAACAATCAATGGAAGGGAAGTAAGGTGTAGAGGAGCAATACATATTGAACTGTAAATACAAGGTATATTGATAAACAAAGAGGCACTTAATTATTGACCGAATCATTGTCACTGTAGATATTGGAATTGATATAATCAATGAGCTAAGAGGTGTGCAATAGTAAAGTTAAGTTTGGTTGGGTTTTATAGCATATCAACCATGCTTAGTTATTTAATGCCAGATCCTGTTTATATTAAATATCTATGATTTGTAAACACATTTTGTTGAAAACATTTTTAAATGAGCTTGTGCTCATTCTTTTGCACACAGTTAAATAGTTTCCAGTACTGCTATCTTATATGAATAATTCTATTTACTATCTATCATTTGTTTGCATACAGTGAAGGGTTACAAGTATTGCTATTTAATACTAATTATTCTATTCAACATTACTCATTCGTTTGCACTTAGTGAAATGGTTCTAACAATTGTTATGTATCCCTAACCATCCAATTCAACACCAATCATTTGTTTACACACAGTTAAAGGATCAAACAGTTCTATTTCAAACAATTCAATTTAGCACAAGTCATTTATTTGCACTCAGTTTAAATGTCAAACAGTTCTACTTGACCCATATATAGGACCCTATAAGGTGCTACCACTCTAGGCCAGGGTGGACCTGGGAGTGGCAACAATGAAGGGGTACTTCACATTCCTCTAAGCTCCAGTATTACTGAAGCCTCACCATCAGATTGTTTTATGTCATATCAGGACACTCATTGAAGGAGGTGGGGCCTTACCCTTCATCAAAAATACAATAGGTGTATTCTACAGCCTCAACCGATTGGGCAGGTTAAGTCTGAGAAAATACATTATGCTACAAGTGGCTAAACATTGAACAGTTTCAAAATCAAAGATAAAGACTTTAGTGCTAAGTTTGATGGAACAAAGTGGAATTGGATGGGAGAGCCTCCAGTCATAAAAAACAAGATAGGGTGTTATAAGAATCCTTTGAAAGAAGAACAAAGAGCAATTTGAAAAGGAGGTGAAATGATTGATTGTAGAAGGTATTCTCTTACCATGGAAAGGTGAAGTGAAGAAGGAAGTGTTATGGAAGATGTCTTAGTCTAGGCAACCAAAGGCAAAGTCAGACCAGTGCTAGACTTCCAGGAATTGAATGACTAGATGGTATGTCATACAAGGAGTGACATGATTGATATATGAGAGGAAACAATGTGAAAATGGAGATAAGTGGAAGAAGGAACTATACATGCCTACCTGCAGTTGTAAATTTCACAGAAATTATGGAGGCACCACTTGGTGTAATTTAAAGAAAAGATGTACTGTTTAACTAGGTTGGAATTTGAGATTAATGCAGCACCTAAGATTGTGACAGCAGTCCTTAAAACAGTGCTGAAAAAGGATGCTAAAATCAAGGGAGCCACAGGCTCATATATTGATGACATCATGATAGATATGATTACATGGTGCAGAAGCAAAATAAGGAATATTCTAGCATAATAATAAATGACTTTTATGAAACAAGATTAATATCAATTTTAAAAAATAAACAACAAAATAAGATAGACACAAAACAGTAAATTTAATCAATTTGGTCACCATTTTTTCAATTATTGTATCAACATGCCTTTGAAATGATTTGCATGTCTTCAAAATGAATTCTTCAGATATTTTATTCCATTCCTCCTCAATAGCAGTCTCAAGTCAACCAATATTTGGATGAGAAGTTGCATTTGTTTTATTTTCTAAAATGCCCCATATAGTGTAATCAAGGGGGTTACAGTGTGGGCTTAAATCTTGTTTAATTGCTGTCCTCACAGTTTTCTCATTAACTTTCAATTCATTAGCATGCTTTCTTATTGATGTTATGAGTTCCTTCTTAATTGCTGTAGCAAGAGCAGTTAAAAAGGCTTCTTTTTGTTTTTTTGTTTGATCCTCCACTCTCTTTTCCTTAAAAAGCTCTTTTTCTGTAAAAATTTTTTTTTTACTTTGTCTATAGTAGGCAAAGAAACTTTGGCTTGGTTTTGGTGTTAAGCAAATCATAGATTCTTTGTCACTTCTTTTCTAACTCACTCATATTGGACTAAATTTTAATAAAAATGTGCTTCAATAATAGAGCCAATCATGAAATTTAGATTTATCATGTTTTCTTCAAAAATTGGACTAGTCAGACTAAAAAAAAATGTTTTAAAAATTATTCCATATTTTGCTTCCCCACTCTGTTAAGTGTCAGTGAAGGAAGTGATTGATCATGTAAAAAAATTTGGACTGATTGCAAAGCCTCCCAAATCATTAAATGGAGGGACAATGTTGGAACTCTGAAAAGGGAAAAATCAGGTAAACTGATGTTTAAAAGAGGGAATGAGGTGCCAAAGATGAAAGAAGATAGAAGCAGACAAGAATTGATCTTGATCTGTGGCAAGTTGTTCGGACACTGTCCTACTGCTGGATGCTTTAGAAAATATGCAGTTACATAAAAAGAAGGGCAAGTGGTATAAGCTGGGAAAGTAAGAGAGATGATGAAATGATTACAGTGATGCAGGAAAGCATTAAAAAGAGGACCTGATGATCGGGTGTTACCATATACCTAAAACAAAAATGGAAGTGGTGTGGTGCAATGCAAGCAATATGATCACAGTTGTAATCATAGGGAAAGGTGACTGCAAGCAAATCAATGTTGTTAAATTGGATGCCGTGCTAAAAAACATCAATTTGACACTGAAGTGGAGGGTTAAAAGAAGTGGAAATCAGGACTGATTCAAGCTGCAGTACTGAGTTATATAAATACTATTGAGACAGAAAAAAATGATAAGAACAAAGGGTGCAGCAGAAATCTTGATGAAGCCTTTATTGGGAATAGTGGGAGAACTACTGACCAAGTTTGGTTTGAAGCTGAGTGCAGTGTTCATGCCTTCAGAAAGAAATAAGGCAGTCAATGGTGTAGATAAACAAAAATTTGCTGGCCATCTAAGAGGAAAAGGAGAAAAAAGCAGTTGCAGTGTTCTGCATGGGAGGTGTATAACTGAAGGAATTGCACACTATGCACCATATGGAGTGGACAGAACACTGTATCTGATAGAGAAAAC
Organism: Sepioteuthis lessoniana; assembly: GCA_963585895.1. NCBI lineage: Eukaryota > Metazoa > Mollusca > Cephalopoda > Myopsida > Loliginidae > Sepioteuthis > Sepioteuthis lessoniana. The sequence continues at coordinate 93,651,559 of OY757927.1, forward strand.
CAACCAATAGGCTAAAAGAGAGGAGGTCAGAAGGGTGGTCAAAAATTATTAGATGCCAGTTGATTGACCCTGTTCTCACAGTGTGTATGACCCCAGTGAAATTCAAACTGGAGAGAACTGGACAAGGTTGGCCATTGACATAATTCCCTATCATGGATGGATATACTTGACAATGGCTGATTATGGACCTGGGTGACTGGCAATATGAAGAGAGTTGCAAGCAGAGATAGTGGCTGTGGTTGTGAAAAAACTTTAAAAAAAACTATTTCTTCAATGTGGATCAGTAGAGGAGGTTATGATGAACCACAGCAATGTTTCACTTAGAAATCTTCCAACTCATGCAAAAGAAATGGAATATTTCAGGGCTGCAAATAGGCCAGGTGGAAACCATCAAATAAAGGCCATAGCAGAGAAAGGAGGGATATCTCTCATCAAGGCAACATTTAGGTACAATATGTCACCCAAGGTTGAACAGATGAGATGTTGCCACAGAGCTCTCTATTTACTTATGAATGGAGACCTCCAAGAGGTAAATTGCCAAATAAGAATGAGAAGATACCCACAATTCAAGTTGATAAAAAAGTCTGGTTGAAACTGCCTAATGCATCATGTATAATGCAATGGGAGACAGAAATTGTGACTGGTGTACAATCACCAAACAATGTTACAGTTGATAAAGTGCCACAATATTGTCACGATATCTCCCATTAAGAGAGGAGTAATAAGGAATTTCTACCATCCCTCGTGTTTAAGTCAGCAGGTCACCCAAAAGAATGACCATTAAGACATGATAGTAATGTGGGTCAAGCTATCTGTACTCAGTAACCTGACTCGAATGACATATAGTAGCCCTAACGAATCGCCTGACGGGGGAAGGAGGAAGATGGAAGCCAAATGATTGGCCGGGACCCTAAAACGGAAGTGGCACCTTCTTCCCGTCAGCGGAAAAAAGAAATAAGAAAATCAGTCTTGGATCAGACATCGTCGTGACCAGATGGGGTGAAGCGCATGCCAAGACTCCCAGAAAAGAAAGACGGAAATATCTTGGACAAGAAAGAAAAGGAACCCTACTTTCAAGCCAGACTCCAAAAATAAAATAAATGCCGTCAACCCGAGAATAAAGAAAAAAAAGGGAGAAAGAAAAATGCTCTCTAAAGGAAAGTCGTCTAAAGATAAGTAGACTTTAAAATTGTTTCTCCCTATACCCAATTATATATCCTCTCTCTCTCAAGTTGAAGAAAGACGAAAGAAAAGAAAAGAAGGAAGACATTTATGTTTCTGTACTATCGGTTTATAATATAGTTGACACTTTGAAGATGTGTATCTATGTTTAGTAAAAAGACTGATATATTTTAATGTTCCCACATGCTCGAGTTGTTCTTTTTGTCATCTTCTACTAAGCTGTTATTTCATGTTTCTTTTTCAGCTTCTATTCGCCTTATGTTATGCTTGCTTAAAATTGTCCTATAAATTCCTTTAAAATTCTTATACGGGAAACCGGAGTTGTCGACTACTATAATTAATATTATTACGTATAAACCTAGAGGTCCATATCTTCCATTGCTCTAGGGGTAGGAAGACCAGTGGCCTTGGTGGGTGTGTGAGTAGTGTGAAATTGGAAACCCCTTGCCAACGGTGGTCAGTCTAGCCATAAATTAACCCCCACATAATATGCCAGTTCCAAGGACTTATTCTACAAGGGATCAAGTGCCAGTCTGCCCCATCTTCACACGTGCGAAAAATAAAGTCCTGTTTTAGGATTCTAGTTAATTTGCCGTCACAATATGTTCTGGACATAAGGCACATGATCCATTCATCTGACAGAGATGCAAGCCCTGAAAATTTAAGAGATGGAAACATTTTGAAATTCACAACAAAATCCCAGAGAAAGAGAAATACACCATGCAGGGTACATGACTACATTGTGTGAAGGGGAGGGGGGTGATCTGATTGAAAGAAAAGAATAAAAAGTTGACTTATAATGAATGCTATCAAGCAGCCATATGGACAGAATGAAAGAAAGAAAGGAAGGAAATAACTAGAAGACTGAAGGATATAGAGACAAAAGATAGCCAGAAATAAGGAAAGAAAAAAAAATGTGCGTGAACATCTAAAAATCTGTTTTGCCACTTATAGACTACAAAAACATAATGTAAACCATATAAATTTTCATTTTTTAGTCAGTACAAACCAATAAAAAGATAAACAAATGTCAAATTTAGCTGCTACAAATTCTATAATTCAGTGCATATTATACAAGAAATTTTTTTTCCTCTAGAATTTTTTGATTTAAAATTGGAGATGCAGGTTATACACAAATAATTATGGTAATCATTCTACTTTTGATTTTAGACTCTGAAAATGTAAAATAGAGCAAATAGCACCATTATCTTAGAGCGTATAACAAATTTCAATGAGGATGGCACAAGTGTGTCTTATATATGCAGTTAAATCAGCTTGAAAATAAGGATTTAAAATAGTGGAAGACAATCAACACAAAAATTTACACCCTTATCAGCAAATAAAAAAATCAAGATGTAATTTCCTATTTCAGTATGAATTTTACAGCTAAAGATTTTATCAAACCACAACATATAAACAAAAAAGTAACTGTAAAGGTACATATAGGTAGGTACACACACACACACACACACACACACAATCTTTTGAAGACCAAATTAAAAAGCAATGTGAACTTACAAACAAGGCACGGCACCCTCTGTGGGTACTGGCAACCAAACATCCTTCTGTAGTTGCCATGGGAACATAGTATTTTTTACCATTGAGTAGTAAGGGTCCTGCCACTCCAACAGGTATAGGAACATAACCAAGGACATTTTCACAACAAACTCGATGCGTCTAAATAAACAGCAAATATTCATAGTGGTAAAATGAAAGAGCTGAAATTTATTGACATAATGGTTTTTTAAAAAAATCAAGTAGAGACTGTTTTTCTCAATTTGTCTTTGCAAGTACTAGATTGATCAATGTAGACAGGGTTAAACAACCTCCAGGCACAGACTAAAATCATTAGTGGTAATAAAATTTATAATTCGTTGACATGTTTTAAGGTTATCCAATGTACAACATCAGAAATAGCTATTTCTTTTTAAATTATTAGCATTTGTCAAAAGAAACAAGTGTAGTAAATAAAAAAAATTATAAAGGTTTTCATCAAAGGAATTAAATTTAGAGTAGAAGGAAAGAAACAGTAGAATGAGGGTAGTGTAAAAAAGAAAACTGCATTGAAGATAATAAAATTCAGGGTGAGAATATTTTTTTGTTTTCAGTCAGAAAATTTAGTAGAAAATGAGTTACTTACAGTTGAATAATCAAAATTGGTATAGGGAAGCTGTTCCATCACATCTATGTTATCCAATTTTTGACTTATCATTTTACGTCTGTAAAGAAAAATTGTCAGTCTAATCTATGATTACTTTCAAGTGAACAGGGTTTTTTTTAAAACATGATTTGGTTTAGTTAGTTGTTTTGTTGGATTGTTTAATGCCAAATTCACTCTTTTTTAAAAAATTTATAGGTCTTCAAGTAACAAATAATTCTTTGTAAATAATTATAACTTCAAGTAACTACTTTTTAAACAAATCTATTTGACTAAATAAATACTACTCTAGAGTGGACCTAGGAGTAATGGCAATGAAAGAGTATTTCACACTCCCCAGAGCTCTAGAACTGGAGCCTCACTACCAAATGTAGTTTAGTGTCATATCCAGGACAGTCCATTTTTGGTAGTGGAGGAGTCTTACTCCTGCAGAGGATGCAACTGTCATAAGTCCTGATGACAGGGTATCTTTTTAAGCATAAAAATGTAAAGTATCTTAGGAGTAGCCAAAATATAAACTTTCAAAGAAAAGAAAAGGAGAAAACAAAGTCAAATGTTAGCATTTTGTAGATATTTTAATTTTCTTCAGTTTTTTTTTTATTTAAAAAAAGGTATCTGATTCAATGGTACCAGATATTTTTTTGGTAAGTGGCACAACAAAGACAAATGCTCTTTGGTATAATTTATCAGCTGAAGAAGAATTTAGATTGGATGAATGTTTGAAGTTTTAAAAATATAAACTACAATTAAAACCAAATTGGATTTATAAATTCTAATTCACTTTTGTCATATTTGTGCAAGGCATTTTCCTGTTGACTGCTTATTGAACAATACAATACTAATGTATAGGAACATTGCCAGGAGACTCCCCCCCACACACACACACATTGTGGTGTAGGATTGTGTATAGATTGTTTTGCAAAATATAATTAAAAGAGAGTGCTTTATTGTTTTCATGCAATTTAACTATAACACACAATTGCTGATCAAATTATCATTTTGTTTTATATATATATGATTAATTGACTAGTTTGAATATACCCTCTATTTTGCAAGTTTAAGGAAAATAATTTGGCAACTCTACAAGAATCAAATAAATTATCTGCCTGCAAAAGGGCTAACCTTGTTTAATTCTAATCAAAACTTTTTTTTTATGCAAATCAGATATAAAAGTTGAGTGCACATAAAAATTTGTTGAAAAAACTTGTAGATATAAAAGGAAAACTAAAGAATAAACAAGTTTACTTACCTAATAGAAACAGCTCTTTCATAATCTTGTAATATATTCTCCAATTTATAACTAGCAATAAGTTTTTGATCCAAGAGAGCAAGAATTTCTTCATCAGACAACATTCTTGCTCCATCCTATAAAAACATTATTTCATGAAAACAAGCAGGCATGTACACACATAAAAATTATCTGTATCATTCTTTTTAAAACCAAATACTGATTTAAAAAAAAAAAAAAAGAACACTAAATCAAACGAAATTTCTGAAATTTAGAAAAAGAAATCAATCAACTTTTGCCCTTTTCGACATACTAGAAATTATAGTTCTACAATGGCAGATCATTATAAAATATATTCAAGTGCAGAATGCCATATTTCTTGCTGTCATTGTTAATGGTGGTGCTGCTCTCCAAGTTTGTATAGGCCACCACATGTAGAATTTGGAATGCTTTGCTACAGTGTGATTAAGTATTTCAGGTGAAACATAAAAATTCCATTATAACTGATGCCAAGAAATTAGAACTGATCAACAACAGGTATTTCTATTCCTTCCTTCAAGTTTAAGAATGGAGTTGTGCATTTTTCCCAAAAAACAAAAATGAACACATTTTGTTTTCATTTTTGAAAATTTAAAACCATCCTTTGTTGCTCAATCATTTATCTTATTTAGGCATTGGTATAGTTGGTTCTTTATTGTGGATGTGTTTTCATCAGTAGCATATCAAAAAATCACCAATATACAGGGAGCAGTCGATTCCAGGACTGAAGCATTTAACAATATTGTTGATGATAATGCTGAGTAAAGTTAGAGACAAGATACTTCTTTGCAGAATTCCTTCTTTTGAATTTTGAAGGTCAGAAACGGCAGATCCTAAATAAACTCCATAAAAATTTCTCACTGAGAAGAAGTTGTTTATGAAGTTAAGCAGTCTGCCCTTGTGCCTAATATTGCATAAGTCTCTCATTATACCATATTCCAAGTGGTGTCATATGCCTTCAGTAAGTTAAAAAAAAAAAGAAAAAAAAAAGAATACTATTAGCTGTTTCATTTTTTTTAATGGTTTAGTTTGGTTTTATGGCATATCAACTATTGTAGGTTATTTAATGCCAAATCCCATTTATACTTATATATTAGATATGACTTGTAAAGATGAATCAAAGTTAAATGGTTCCAAGTATTGCTAGGTATCACCAATGATTCAATAAAACATCAGTCCTTTGTTTACATACAGCTAAATGGTCACACAGTTCTATTTTAAACAATTCAATTTAGTATAAGCCATTTGTTTGCACTCAGTATAAAAGTCAAAGTTTGGTTTGGTTTTATGCCATATCAAACATTGTAGGTTATTTAATGCCAAATCCATTTTTATACATATATATTGAATATATGATTTCAAAACAGATTTTGTAGATAAATAAATCATTTGTTTACAAACAGTTAAATGTAAAAACAGTTCTATTTCAAACAATTCAGTCTAGCATAAGTAAAGTTAGCGACCATAGTCGAGGGTGACCCGAAGGCTCCCTTTTCGATAGCTACTACACCAAGGTGTAGCATAAGTACACAGTTTAAATGTTAAACATTTCTATTAGACCCATAGATAGGACCCTATCAGATACTACCACTCTAGGTTGATGGCAGTGAAATAGTACTCTGCATTGCCCAAAGCTCCAGCATTACTAAAGTCTCACCATCAAATGGTTTAGTGTCATATGCAAGACACTCCTTGAGGGAATCTTACCCCTCTACAGAGATGAAGCCAGTGTATTCTGCAGCTCTAGTTGACTGGGCCATCAGTCATTTTTAAATGTAAAAACAGTTCTCTTTCAAACAATTCAGTGTAGCATAAATACATAGTTTTTTGTTTATACAGTTAAATGTAAAAACAGTTCTATTTCAAAGAAATCAGTTCAGCGTAACTACATGGTTTAGTCCTATTTGACCCATAGATAGAACCTTATTAGATGCTACCACTCCAGGCCAGTGAGGACCTGGGAGCAAATGGTAATGAAGCAGTACTCCACATTCCTCAAGGCTCTAGCATTACTGAAGCCTCACCATCAGATTGCTTAGTGTCATATCCAGGACTCTCATTGGGGGAGTATTACCCCTCTGCAGAGATGCAGTCAGTGTATTCTACAGTCTAAGCCGACTGGGTCATTTTTTTTTTTAATATGAAAATTTGCTTTATAAATACTTCTTGGTGAACCAAGAGATCCACATACTTCTTTTATTTTGGAAGCTAGATTAGAAATCGGGTGCTTAGGCCATTGATTTCCAGAAACCAGATCATTCTGTTTACCAGACAATCCATAGTTTTGCAAAGGAAACTAATCAATGCAATGGGGGCTGAGTTTTCTGAATTTGTGCTGTCTTTCACAGGTTTTAGAATAGTAATTACAGTTATCAATCTCCATATATCTGGGTATTTGCCAATTATCGATATATAGTTGAAGGTATTTAATAGGTAATTTAATGAGTTCTCTGGTAGTGAACTTTGACCAGATTGTTATGGGATTGTTTGATAGACTTTCGGTTCTACTAAGTTGGTTGGTTGGGTTTTATGACATATCAACCTTTGTAGGTTATTTAATGCCAAATCTATTTTTATACAAATAATCAGTTCTATTTCAAACAATTCAGTACAGAGTACACAGTTTAATTGTCCAAAACATTTCTATTTCAAACAATTCAGTTTACTATAAGTATAGATTTTGTTTACACATGGTTAAATGTCAAAACAGTTCTATTTCAAACAATTCAGTTTAGCGTAAACAGTTTCTGTCAAAACAGTTCTTGTAACTACAGTTTCAATGTCAAAAACAGTTCTATGTCAAACAATTCAGTTTAGCATAAGTATGCAGTTTAAATATCAAAACAGTTCTATTTCAAGTAATTCAGTTTAGCGTAAGTATGCAGATTAATTCTATTTAACCTATAGATAGGGCCCTATCAGGTGCTACCACTCTGGGCCAGAGTGGACCTGGGAGCGATGGCAATGAAACAGTAATCCGCATTCCCCAAAGCTCCTGCATTACTGGAGCCTCACCATCAGAGTGTTTAGTGTCATATGCAGGATACTCATTGGGGAGGTCTTACCCCTTTGCAGAGGTGCAGTCGGTGTGTTCTACAGCCCCAGCTGACTGGGCAATCGGTTCTGCTAAGGTGAATGGTTTATTATAGTCTTCAGAATTGTACAATTTGAAGTGTGTATTTTTTCAATGTTCTGATGTTTAAGAATTGTTGATTACACAGAGCTGATGAATCTGTGGAAACTAGATGCCATATAGACAACTAACAGAGAGTGAGAGCTGATAGGGACTGATAGCAAGAGAGAATCAAAGGAATCCATGTGGTCATGATGCATTGATAATGAAGATGATTTTTACAAGAGGTTTTTAAAAAAAGTCTTGTCTAATAGGTCAGCAATATTCTTTTCACAAATTACTTTAGCATTGTTTTTGGAAAGATAGTTTTGGAAAGTTGTTTGTTTTTTGCAAAGAGATATCATTTCCCAGACTGTTTTGTTTTTAAAAAGGAATTAAGTTTACTTACATATTTTTCCAACATTCCTTCTTGGCTTCTTTTGTTGTTTTGCATGAATTTGCTCAATTTAGTTTGAAGGATGTATATATTTACCAACCCCTCCACATGAGTAGGATGCAATACAAGGTCTATTTTTTAAGTCGAGTTTAACAGGTTTGAATTCAGAGTTTTCCTTCTCCGAGACAGGTTGCCATACCAACGTTAAAGAACACAGTCTGCACTATTTTACCCATAGCTGGAAGGAGAATAGTGGGATTCATACCTTTCCCAAGGGTATTAACAGCCTCATCCAGAATTTGAACCCAATTTGCCGTGTTCATTTCGTATGATGATATCTATTACACTACAAGCACCATTGAAGGATGTAAAATGATTGTTGAATTTGTGTAAAGATATTTGATGGCTTCTTTGCGGTTATTATCAAATAATGGTCTGTTGGATTTGTTTGGTATGGAGATTAAAGTTTTCATGAAATAATTTGCTGAGTCTTTAATATTGGTATTTAGATTAATTATTTGTTACATTGAGATTGAAATTCTTTCCAGTTTGCTCTGATTTTTTAAGTATATGAGGAAAGAGATAACTAGCACATGTCATTATGCACTTTCCATGTAAAATCTATGTAAATTGTAGGATCATATAAAGATGAATCTATAGCTGAGTAGGTGCCAGGAGCAGGATCAAGATATGTTGGAGATTTCTTGTTAAACAGGCTGAAATTACCACTATTAATAATGTTTTCTAAGATTTTGTCTATTTGGTTAGTATTCCTACATCCACATGTAATACTGTGACTGTTAAAATCACCCAATAGAATGAAGGGTTTAAGAAACTAGTGTTGTAATCCATTGAGTTTATTTTCATTTATTGGTTTGGTTTGGTTTCTTTGTTTCATGGCATATCAACCTTCATGGGTTATTGAATGTGAAAGCTATCCTTGCAAAAAAACCAAAGCTAGGGGGATAAGATGGTTCATAACTTTCCCAGTGGTATTAGTCTGAAAGCATACATAGCAGCATGACTGGAGTTTGAACTCAGCTACTTCAAGGCCACAGTCCTGCATTTCAGTTTTTACACCATGAGACTCCCCATCATTAATGGGGCCACATGGTGGAATATATTCATAACAGATATTACCTGTTCTAAGTAGAGTTGCTTTAACAACAACTGCTTGTAGGTTAGTGTTAAGATTAGTTTTGCTTTGAGGTATATTGTTTCTAATTAGGGTTGATACACTGCCAGAAGTCTTGTGTCTAGTATCAGGTATGTAATTGTAATGTTTTTAGTTTTTTATTATGTTGTTTTAAGGAAGGTCTCTTGAAGACAAACAATGGCAGAACATAATTTTGTTAGTAACAGAAGTAATTCATGAATGTTGGGTCTTAGTCTGTGTCAATTCTTTTAGAAGATTCTATAGGCCATGATTAAGTATGGGGGCTATGTATTGCAAATTTTTAATTTGGTTATATGATTTTAGTTTCAGAAGAGAAGGATTATCTTCTGTTGCCATTCATCAAAGAGTTACTTTATTTCCAAAAGATCATTGAACTTTGCAAATTTCTTCAGTTGTGTTTGTAGCTTTGAAGAAGGTTATTTGTATGATTTATCCTGGGATCTTTATTTAGGGTGTTCTTTGGGGATCTCTCTCTTGCAGTCGTTGACAACGAAGATCTCTCAGTAAAAGTGGAGAGTCAAATTGGAGATCTTCGTAATCTCTGTTTGGAAGCCTTTCATTTAGTAGAATTGTTGGCATACTGTTTTTTCTGTAATTTATTATTTTGTTTTTCTAGTTTTAGTTCCTTGGTGTATTTGGTTTTGGGAGGCATCAGTAGTGGATGAAGTTTTGGTCCCTCCTCTAGTATCACCTTTATTTCTTTTATGAATCTCAAATAGTCATCTGGCCCCAAATGTAAATCTTTGTGCAAGTGAGTGTTTTGCATTTTTTTATTTTTCAATATCGGTTATATTTGTTGATCCCCTTAATATATGTTTTATCTTTTATTCTTATTTCCACCATCTTGCATGCGTCAAGAAAAGGAATGTTTCTAGTATATTTCATGATCATTATTTCTTTTTCTTACTTCCGGCTCCCAACATATTATTGTATTTGCAGCAAGATATCTGCCATAGTTTGCCCATGAGAATAGTTCACTGCAAATTGGTCAGGGTCTCTTTGCCCACATATCTGGCATAATACATATCCATTACCTCTGTCCTAACAATGGCCATATCTTTGACATTTATAATATCCAAGTGGATTAAGGATGAATTACTCCACAATTTCTGCATTGTATCTTATTTATTTTTCAGGTATGATTGGGTTATTAAAGGTCATAATAGATTTATTTGTTAGTATTGGTTTATCATTTCTTTTGATTGATACTCCCTTACTTCAAATCACTACCTGACTTTTTTTTTTCTTTTTAATTTCATCAAGGGTGCAGAGAGAAATCTTGATATGTAAGCAGAGGTCTTTGTTAAGACCCTGTGATGACTAAAGGATATTGAGACTTAACAAATCCGATATTTTGCTGAGATAGTTGAAGGATGATATCTTTTTGATGGGCTCATCATCACTATGAAATCATTCACTGAGAATCATATATATTATTGTCAAGAACTAACAATTCTTGTTCAAAACTTTTAACCTTTAATGATAAAATTTATTTTAAAATGAAAATAAATATTTTTATAAATTATTATCACAATTTATAGAATTTTTAACCACCATTTCAATTGAACAAAGTCATGATCAATAGAAAACTAAATATATTCATCTGATCCTTATATTGTGAAGATTTAAGTTCACTATTTAGTCAATGACTACAAAAAGTATATATATTTGGAAAAATATTTTAAAATATTTTTTAAAAATATGATGCATTGCTTTAGAAAAATTAATAAAACAATTTGGTATGGCAGTAATGAAATAAAAATTCTTGAATGAATCAAAAATCTACACAAAAAGGATAAAATACTTTTGATTATTTTTAATATATTGTTCATTATTCAGTAAAAATGAAATTTTATTGTATTGTTTTTTTAATTACATTATTTAGATAAATATGCTAAGTCCATAAATTCACAATTTTAACATTTTATGATTTTAAGCAATAAAGTAAGAAGGAGAATGAGAAAATTACAAATCTTATATTTGGAGACATGCTGTTTAGCAAATGAACACAGGATTTTGATTTCTAAAATTTGTATGTGAAGATTTTCATGTAGAAAATGAGAGAAGTTAGCCAAAATCATCAATCAGTGATGAAGATTTGAAAGTTACAATGGAACAGGATCCAAAAACCACAGTAAGAAAAATATCAGTATTCAATACATTTGTTACATAATGAATAGGTTGCCTATTACTTTTGTAAAGTAAATGAAGAATTCAAAAGTTAACTAGTAATTTGTGAGAAGAGTCATGGAAAATAACTAGTGATATAATAGACAAGACTTGACCCATTTAGCAGTTCACTGATTGTTTAATTTAGTTGTGAGAACGGGTCAGTTAAGCAAAGTGATTAGAGTTGACTAGGCACCGCAACAAACAGATACCTAAAATGGTTATTTCTCCTGCCATATGGTTGACATAGGAATTTGGATGAATAAAGCTGTTGAAAATCAAACAGTCTTTGTGTCCATTATAAGAACAGAAATGGATATAGAGACCAAGATAAACCCAAGACCACCTGAAGAAGTTCCAGACAGAAGACTAGAGAATCCAGATAGACAGAAAAGTATAAGAAAAAGAATAAGCTGTATACAACACATTGATTAGAACCATTTCAAATGATTTCAGATTAAATTGAGAACAAACAAAAAAAATCAAAAAGATGAAAACTAGCAATAATAATGTTTAAAATAGAACCCATTTTGTATCATTTCAGTAGATCATGGAAAATAGATTTGTTTTTAAAGATCTGTCAAATGGCTGATTGAGATGAACATTAACCAAAGTGCATTTCTTGAATAATGTTTAGGAATGACTATTTTATATCTGCTAGCATTTTTTAGGTGTGCTTAGTAAAATGGTTATCATTGCAGGAAATGGAATTGGCTACTTGAGTTCAAATCCTGGATGAGGCAGTTTGCATTTCACTTCCCATTAATGCCCTTGAAAAAGGCATGAATCCATCTATTCTCCTCTCAGATAGGATTAAATAGAAGCACAGACTGGGTTCTTTGGCCTTGGTTAAGCAACCAGTCTAAGAGAAAACTGATTCAAACTAGCTGTGTTCTGATCTTGTTTCATATTCTACCTGTGGCAGAAAGGTTAGGTAAATACATATATCTGCAAGCATTCTTCAAAGTGGCAAATCAACACAAATAGATGATTGCAGACCAGATTGAAATAATGCAGTTTACAATCAATAGTTCCCTATTTTGATGACACTTGCAGTCATGTTGCAAAATGACAAAAGTTGAATCAAATAAAAATAAAAATCTTATTACATACTATTTTTTCCCCTGACCCTTCTCTTTGATGATTAAATCTTTTCAAGTTTCTTGACTATTTCTCATGGTCAAGATATTCTCCAATCATACTAAAATTGAAGAATTCAATGAATTTATAAGTTCCTTAAAAAAGAACTCTTTAGGAAGGAAGTTAATGATTTTCTGCATAAAGGAACAGAATATTTTCTTTCTATGAATTTCCTGTGGAACAAGCTGATCTAAAACAATAATGAGGGTGCGTAATTTATTACTGAGTAATAAGTCTTGCAACAATATAGGCTACCCCGCCCCAAAAAAAGATCTGGTGCTGAAACAATGTTTTGCATGCGCATGTATATATTTATACAATAAAATGAAATTTCCTTTCATCCTTGCTGTAATGAATTTTAAATTGACAATGTTTTTTTTTGTCCCCTTAGAAATAATCACATTAAATGGAAACATCAACTGAGACTTTCAATCAAATATATCAAAAATGCTTTTTGCATTTATCAAATGTTACAAAATTGAGAAAGCAAAACTAAAGAAACAAATTTCTCTTTAATATCTGAACAAGATTCTCATTTACCTCAGATTTCATAATGTCAAGACATTCTTTAGTACTTCGAGGCATCTGGTCAGACTTTAATCGTACCAGTGCTGGGAGAATACCAGGGGTGGTCTGTGTAGCAGCAGTTTCCATTTTAAGAGACTGTTCTAAATCCTCATCACCCAAAGAGAAGTGAACTCTGTTACTATGATCTTAAAAAAATAAAACAATATTTAACACAAAAACTGTAGTTTTAAGGCTTCATTAATCATTTAATAATAACATTGTCTAATCATATTTTATTGCAAAGAAATTCATTAGAAAGTTATCATGAAACCAATTTTATCACATGCTGTAAAGTTTGTGAGAAAAGCTTCTATAATAATAAATTTTCTGAGTTTCTAAAAGAATAAATGCAGCCACACACAAAATCAAAATGTTTAATGTACATTTCTCTTACCAGGTGAGGTGTTATCTAAAGTGTTTGATTCAGCATTTCCTATGACTGTTTGTGATTCTTCAGAAGCATGTAGACATTTTTGGAATTCAGTGTCAATGTCCACATCAAAAAAGACATACTTGAGTCCAAGGAGTATGGCCAACAGCAATGTAATGGCATGGTCAGCATTTAGCATTCTGTAAAAGTCACAAGATAATGCTTTGTAATACATCATAGATATGGAGGCAACAAACACAATAATACAGACATGTATTTCTATATTTAAGTAAATGTAAGAGTTAAACCATTTAAAATGAATTTTCAGTAAACTAATTTAATAAAAGCAATACCAAATTTCAAGTAAAAATTCAAAATGAAAGTTTTCAGTGGATGTAAAACTACTAAATGATCAGTAACAAACAATCATCAATTCAAAAATAAAATGCCTAAAAATGGATAACTTTTTCATAACTTTTTAAAGTCAAGCATATTCATAATCATAAAATATATTTTACATTTTTGTCAATCTAATTATTGTTGTTGAAGTCAAATTAAATTCAAATCAAAAGTGATTATGATTTTTTTTCTATTGATAATTAGACTGTTGTCCTGTCAACATTGAATATAGTGGAACGGCTAGTCAATCAGTAAGTTGACCTATTAAACTGATTTATTTTTAAAAAGATCAGAATGTGATTACCCAGAGTAAAAAGAACGGGACAAATTTACCTGCTCAAGTAGAACTGCCATAAAGCAATTTCAGGTTTGACCTTATGTGCTACATTTGGATCAATGATGATCACTTCCTCTTTAGATGAATCATTTTTAGCATTTTTGTCCAGCCACCAACTGTGGGCATAGACAAACATCAAACCAGCAGACTGGAAAAAGAATGAAAGGAAAAGGTAAATATAAAAGCATTATGTCTACTTTTCTGAAATGCCACCAAACAAAAGATTTGGTTAAAAAAAAAAATTCAATTGTTAACAATCTGGCTGTTTCTATTGCAAATTCATTTTTGACACAAAAAAATCACTTAGCTAACTATTTTCTTCTTCTGAGTAGGTAATTGGCTGTTGTGAAATATTTTGTCTTTTCTGGAAGTTCAGCCCACATCAGTTTTTGAAGAGGTGGCTGAAAATTTTGTATAGCATAACACAAAATCCTACTGGTTAAGTGGAAGATGCTTTCTGTTATAGTGATCACACAATAATTTTGAATGACAAAAATTGACATCAAAAAGTCTAAAATTTGCTTCAAGTACTCAAAAATAGTTTTTATATTTTACAAATATACTATTTCATTAAAACTAAAATCAAAATTATAAATTTAAAGAATACATTGGAATCATTTTAATATTTTAAATTAAAACAAATGTCCATGCTTCATCATTATGCCGTGCTGACAGCATGGATTCCCATGACACTCTCTTGCCAGTTGTCTCTATTGACCATTGCTCATAGTAGATACTCTAGACAGTATCCACTGTCCACACAGAGCAGATGAATATTTTTGCTAGTCAGCCAATCCTGGTGTGTTCATGTTTAGAAGTCCATAGAAGAATGTTGCTTATGAATTCATCCTTACAGTTTTTTTTAATGTGTTTGGTCCTTACCTAGTTGAGATGAGCATTGTATAAGATATAACCTTTTTATGCAAATGTGGTTTTCGGTTATCCATGCAAAATATGAAAAGTGTATCTGGCATATTCTCTAAGATATGAATAAAAACATGGTATATGCTTTATACATGATAAGGCAATGGTCACAGGCTTATGAGAGATGAAGATTATTTTGTAATGTTTTGTAAAATATGAATTTTCAAAAGTCAGCCAAATACTTTCTTTTTTTTAATAGAAGGCAACTTTCTTCAAAGAAATCATTCTTGGCAAACAGATTTTGTTTCTTCTTTAGACATTTACTGCCACACTATCTTTATTTCTTTAAAAAAAGAATAACCAATAAATAGAGAAGGAACTTGACTGTAAAAATACAAATAAATTAATGAGGAATTTAATTGTTTTTTCATATTCATACTAGATATGCATTTTAAAAACAAAGAACCCAAATAGTTAACTTAAATTTTAACAAAAATTTATTTAATTAAACTTAAAGAATTTAATAAATTTTTTCTCATGTTGATATTTACAGTAAAATTAATCACATCTTTATCATGTATTATTTGGTAAATAAATCTGAACAAAAATTAAAATGGATTTTCAAAGAAAATGTAATTCCCTAAAGTTTTGTTAGAGAAACAATTTGATTAAAACATCATGTACTATATCCTGATTTAATGAAAAGGAAAATCAACTAAATATAATTAATATCTAATATCAAATCTATTTATTCATAAGAAACTCAACTACCTTAATTGGAATAATTATCTTTACATCGCAAAATTCATAAGAAATAAACAAAAGTTTGTAAGAAATTAAGAACAGCTGAAATTTGCAAACATCATTTTAGAGAAAATTTCAATCTCAAAAATTTGAATAAAATTCTTATATAACAACAATGCAGAAACCCTGACTTCTTAAATCAGTTCTAACCAGAAAAGAAGTGTTTAACATTCGAAAAGAAAATGTTTTCTCTGTTCTGTTCCCATTAAATCTATTTAAAAATTTTCTAACATTCAATGTTAAAGTTCATTCACAAACTTTATGACAGCAAAAATGTTTTCTGCAAAATTTGATCAGAAAAGTGAAGAGGTCAAAATGAAGAGAATTTGAAGAAAAAGAACAAACAAACAAAAAACATCAATTATTTACCATAATAACTTTGACTCTTTGGATGACAGGATTCAATTTTTGCCCTTCTTCAACTTCTTTATGCATCAATTGGTGAAGTTGCCAAACTGGCCTGCCATGGTTAACCTCCCGACACAACTGAACAAAGCAAACATCATTCAGTGAGAAGCAGACATAAATTGTCTGACATCATCTTCATGAAAATGTCATTTCTGAGTAATACTAAAATATGTTTTTAGGCCAACCACTCAAATGTTTATTCTTTAGACATTATGCACAACTGAACCACTATTAGATCATAAAGAAAAGTCACTTCTAATTATTAAAAAAAAAATAAAAAAGCAATTTGACAATACAGTGAAAAAAGACCACATCTTTAAATGGAAATTTTACCTACTGATAAAAACTTTCCAAGTTAATAAAAGTAAAGAAAATATACTAAAAGTAGGAAAAGAATCTTCATTTCTTATGTTGAATGTATACATAATGATTTAATTTTAAATGCATATTTAAGACACAAAAATTGCAGCTATGAGTGTATGCACACACACAAGAGAATTGCTTAATAGAATGTGCTATACAAATTTTCATGATAATCAGACTTGAAAATAAATAGAGACAAAAATTGTAGAGAGTTTCTCTCACATATTTTATGCATACACATTTTGATAAAAAAATACAATTTGATATTGATTCTGTAAAAAGTTGAAATTAAATAGCAACCAGAATAGCATATTTATTTATAATAAATTTAATTGAAATAAGATTCTTAGATGAAAAAATTTGGAAAAAAAAAATTAAAATTGCAGATAATATACTTTTAAAATTTTACATTTTATTACTCTAAGTCAGTATCAATAAAACTGATAAGCTTGTGATATAAATGTTAATACAGAAATATCAACAAAACCTTTTCATAAAAAGAAAATATTTAAGATTAAACTTTCTTAAATTGTATCACTAATTACAAATAAAAAAAAATGATAGATAAATCAATTTTTCTTTTTATTGTAATTTTTCTGAAACATAGAATCAAATAGAAAATATATGACTAAAAGTTTAGTGAATTTACCTCAAGAACCAATGTTAAACAAGCAGGATAGAATGTCATGAATGCCAAATAATTGGCCAATACTGAAAGGCAACCAAAACAACTGATTGTCTCAAGACCTTTCCAGCCTACAAAGAAAACATTCAACAGAAGTGAGATATACATATTTTTATTGTCATAGGAATTTGTTTGTTTTTCTAAATTTTGGAAATCAGATATTTTCATTTTTACTTTATTTAACCAGTTATCAAACATAATCATTAAAAATTTAGGAGATATCAATTTTCACTGCACATTTTTCATGTAATTTTGAATGTTCTGACAAAATGTTAGGAAAAAATAGAACAGCAAAAACACAAAAGTATAATAAAGCTTATAAATATAGTTAATGTCTTATCTCAAAAATAAATACTATGGTTCAAGAAGTTAAAAATAGTTTTGTCATTTTTTGTTACCCAAGAAAATGTGATGAAATATCAATTTTTTCAACAAATTCTATTCAACTTAATCTATACTAATCTCAAATTTGCAACTTTCTTGGCAAAAAAAACAAAAAAAACTGAAAACAATCATTCAATATTATTTCTTACCTGAAAGAGTGCCAATACCAATCACTAGAGTTTCTACAATGGCATCCAGGGTGATTATTGGACCAAGGATTGCCATACCCTGAGCAATATTGTACTGGACTTGATCCTGAGAAGAAGGAAAAGAAAAACAAATTACATTAGTAAAAAATTTAAAGTAGGGAATTTTGGAAAAGAAAATTATTAGTATACGAATTCAGTGTATATACAATATCACTTATTTATAAGTACACCTCTAACAATTTCTTATAAAAAGTTCATTTTCTTCTAAAGCAAAAGATATCAAGACCTTATTTCTAGTGGAACATCATACAATCAAATGGATATTATTAGGTATTATTTATCACCAAACTCTACAGCATTGAAACTCTGCAACCAAAAATAAAATTGTATGCATATATATATATATATATATATATATATATATATATATATATAAAAGAGTTATACATATTTTTGGTCACAGAGTTTTAATGTTGTAGACATTTGTAATAAATAATACCTAGTAATACTAAAAGGTTACCAACCATATAGAAATTTAATCTTCCTGATAAAATAAAATGGGAATTCTTCCAAGCTGTAGCTATGTCAGTACTACTCTATGATTGCACCACTTAGACTCTAATGAAACTATTGGAGAAAATGCTAGATGGGAACTACACGAGGATGCTGTGTACTCTTTTAAACAGATCTTGGAAATTATTGATCTAAATTTCTGAGATCAAGTCTGATAATTTTTATCACTTAGAATAGTGGTTTTCAAAGTGGGTGGTACTGTCCCCCCCGGGGGGGGGCAATATGAACTTTCATAGGGGCGCTGGCAAGTAAACAGTCGGATGGGGGTGTTTAAATTGTGATGGGGGCGTTGGAGTAATTACAGTAAAATGTGACGTTGGTGTTGGTAGAAAGGCTGAAAAAAAAACGGGGTGATTTAATTAAGCGTCCCCCAGTCACAGTAACTAGACGTACGTGTTACGTCTGTATCCAGAACTCTCTTCGTAAGGGACAATTTTCCCCTGGTCACCGCTTTTCCCTTTGCTTACTTCCCCTTTTCTCGCTGCGGCGTTAAACTTTCTGCTCCTTTTTTAACTCAGTTACTTTTATTTCTTATTTCTTCTCCCCTTCTTAATTTCTCTTTTGGATTGCCTTAAGCTCTGCTCTTGGGAGTTTATCCTCTCTTTATTAATTAATCCCAAACTCTCGGCATTGCAAAAGCTACGAGACTTATTCTTCTCGTCGGGACTTTCAACCATTCCGCCAGACATTTTTCTTCCCGACAACACACATTCTTTCTTTCTCACTTCAATCACCCCTTCAACATGACTCTGGTATGTTTCATTTGCCTTATCTTACCATGTTTACTTCCTACTCGTTGCCTTCAATTAAATATTATCGGAATATTATTCCTATTTGCCATGCTACTTGTCTCGCTTTTACCTGCTTTATTACTTAGTGGTAAACTAAAATTCTACTTGTTACAGTCGCCTTACTTTCCCTCCCTTCCTCTCTTTCTTCTTTGCCTTTCTATTTCTCCTCTGAAATTTCTACTTATTTCTTCCTCTTCATCGCTGGGAAAACTTCTTTGTATTTATTTTTTCTTTCAGAAATTTACCTGTCTCACGTTGAAATAAATTTCTCTTTCATAATTTTGAAATTAGTTAGTGTTCCTTTATGCGCAAGTCAGAGTTTATTCTGGCTGTCTAAGCAAGATGTTTATCAACATTTGGCGAGGGCAGCATACATACATGGCAACTGCAGGAGCATCGAAAAAGAAGTGTAGGCAATACTCTGTAGAGTACTTGAAGTATGGATTTATACAATCACCGACCAATCCACAACAACCCATGTGCTTGGTTTGTGAGAAAAACTTTTCTAATAAAGCAATGAAGCCGTCTAGGCTCCTTGAACATTTACAGAAGATTCATCCCGATAAATCTGGTAAAACACTGGCATTCTTTCATTCTCTTCGAGATCAATTTTTGAAGCGAAAAACAATGAATATGTTTACTTCCTCATCGAAAAATTCAGATGACTGTCTGAAGGCTTCTTACAACATTTCTTTGCTGATAGCAAAAGCTGACAAGCCCCACACTATTGGAGAACTGATTCTGCCTGCAGTTAAAGAGGTTATTAAAACAGTCTTGCACAAATCTCCTGAACAAGTCATAAAATCGATTCCTCTCAGTGACAACTCAGTTCAACGAAGAGTAGACAAAATGGCTGAAAACGTCGAAGAGACCCTCAGTAAGATGTTCATGACAACTGAGTTCAGTTTGCAATTGGACGAATCCACTCTTCCGGGAAACGAATCGCTACTTCTCGCATATGTACGCTTAATCAAGGGTGGGTCACTGTGTCAAGAATTATTGTTTGCACGTCTCCTGGAAACAGATACCAAAGGAGAATCAGTGTATCGAGCTGTGGAGGACTATTTCCAGAAAAAAAGCATTCCACTTACAAACATCATCTAATGTGCTACAGATGGCGCCCTGTCCATGGTTGGTTGCCACCGTGGATTTCTAAGTTATTTGAAAAAAGCTGTTCCAAAAGTCCATACAGTTCACTGTGTGATCCATCAACAACACTTAGTGGCAAAGAATTTGAGTGAGAAGCTACATGAATCCTTATCGACTGTGATTATTGCAGTCAACAAAATCAAAGCGAATGCTCTCAATTCTCAACTGTTCCATCAGCTGTGTATTGAAAATGACGAAGATTTTCAGTGCCTGCTTCTCCATACAGAAGTTAGGTGGTTGTCGAAAGGTAACTGTTTAAAAAGGTTTTACACACTGTTTAACAGTGTTCTGGATTTTTTTCAAGAATCCAACCCTGAGGTTTACGACAAACTGAAATCAAGTAAGACAGATATTGCTTACCTCATTGAAATGTTTTCCAAATTCAATGAAGTGAATTTGCAGCTGCAAGGTGATGAGACTTCATTAAAGCCAAGTCCGCCCTCTTGGCATTCCTCTCAAAATTACAGCTCTACAGCAGGAACCTTGGACACCGCGAATTCCGTCAGTTTCCTTGTTTGTCTGACTTGGAGATGAAAACAGGAGTGAAGGACGATGACATTGCCGTGTACTGCGCTCATTTAGCAGAACTCCACAGGGATATGTCAGTCAGATTCAATGACCTATTTTCTCTTGAAATCCCTGGTTGGGTGATCTGTTTACTGAACCCAGCAAAGAGGTGCCAACCCATCTAGAAGAGGAACTTGTAAGTTTGCAAAATGACGAGGATCTGAAACCAAAGTTCAAAACCTCTTACCAAGCCTTTTGGATGCAAACAGCAATCCCAAAATGCTACCCAACCCTGTGGAAAGACATCAAGTTGTTTTTCATTGCTTTTCCGACTTCCTACCAGGTTGAAAGGTGATTCAGTACTGTGTCCAGGCTACTCACCAAACAAAGAAACAAACTCAACATAACAGAGTGTGGTGATCTGAGACTGCTCCTGACTAATCTTCATCCTGCTGTTGACAGTTTGATTGCAATGCACCAAGCCCACCCATCTCATTAAGCAGGGTAGTTGTTAATGATTACTCGTTCAGTTTTACAATTTATTTCATGTTCAGTTCAAGGTGTTTGTGATTGAAAAATAAATGTTAACCATTTTTGTTTCTTAAAATTGCTTTTTATACTCTTCAAACTGTTTGTGATTGAAGAATCAACCAATTCTTATGACATTTAACATTACCATCGTTCTGGCATTTTGGTCCGGCAGTGAAAGGGGTGGTGGGAAAAAAAAGTTTGAAAACCATTGATTTAGAATATTCAGATTATTGTCTTCATCTTCATTGTTATACTCACAACGTTTCAGCCTTTTTCAGGTAAGACATGCCGCCCACTTAAAGTAAGGCTGGAGGAACAACAAAAGGCTGTATGTCAGGAGGGTCAATCCCAACTACAGGTAAGATAACTATGACCGGGTGCAAGTGTTGTTAACAGAATTAGAA
The DNA here is from genome assembly GCA_963585895.1 of Sepioteuthis lessoniana. Classification (NCBI taxonomy): domain Eukaryota; kingdom Metazoa; phylum Mollusca; class Cephalopoda; order Myopsida; family Loliginidae; genus Sepioteuthis; species Sepioteuthis lessoniana. The sequence goes on from OY757927.1 coordinate 93,673,446, forward strand.
CAATCAATCTCTGTGGATTAAATAAAGAGTTCAGTTTGAGGTTCTGTGTAGGCTCCTGAGTTCAAATGTAACACCTGAAGAAGGCCAAAGGACATATCAGCTTAAACATTGTGAGAAAAACAATGAAGACAATAGTCCAAATATTCTAAGTGATAAAAAGATCCTGGAAGTAGCAGCTATATGGCTACTTACTTGCTATCATTTTCATATGGACTCCAAAAACTTACACTAATCAGCTCTGTGTGGACACCAAGTGTCATCTAGATAACTTACTAAGAGCAAGAGAGAGTCAAGAAAATCTGTGCTGTCTGCATGCTTTGATGATGAATATGTCTTAATTCTATAATCACCCACTAAAAATAATAAAATCTTGGTATCTTTGGTTTAGAATAAAATTAACTTTTTAAGAAAATCTTTTTGTATGTAATTAATTATGGGTGATATTGTATATGAATATTGAAAGAAAAAGGTAACATTACCAAATATCTTTTTATCTTAGTTACCAGCTATTATCAAATATCAAATTGAATTAACATGATAACAAGGAAGTATTCTTCAGAAAAACTTATAAATTTATTTAACAACTATATTGTATTCTTGTCAATATAAATATAGTCAATATATCAAAGAGAAAAAACTCACAGGAGATGTTGATCTGAGAGCAAATCTTGCCAAAGCACTTGCTTTTGAGAGGTCAATAAGTAATAGGAAAAAAGGCAAAGCTTCACTACAAAAAAAAAAGTTAAATATGTTAAAAAAATGTCAAACATACACTGAAATTAAAGAATCAAGTACATTCAAAATTGAGAAACAAAGTTGATTGCAATTGAATAACTCATAAGAAATTCTGAAAGCTCTTAGGTTATGTAGCATACCTGAGAACTGCAGGGAACTCATGCTTCTTAAGATGTTACATTCCCTAAGATCACTATTGTGCACAGCAACAAACACTATACTCGATGAATACTTTGTATTCAAGTGATATTTATCCCATGGAAATTCACTATTATAGATAATGATACCTGGGCTCATATTGCTAAGGAGTTTTGCAAGAAGTAATAAAAACTACTGTGAATCAATTTGAATTCCTTAACAATAATTGATCTTGTACCAACATTGGATATTTCAATGGAAAGGAGTTTACTGAGTCAGTTTACGATTTGGCACTTTGTTCTGAAGTCCAGACAATGCCAATATCCCCGACAGTAGAACAAGATAAGGAAAACCCAGTTCCTGTACAAAAGGATATTATACTGCATCATAAAGGTGATCAAATGGTAGTCTAAGAGAGAAGGAGATCTAGTCAAACATCAAAACCTCACAACTGATATGTATGGAACCCTTAACATTAAGACAACCCCCTTTTTTTCAGGAGAGAAGAATTTGCTATGACAATCAGAACTACATGAATGGAACACACTATAAAACTATTAAATTTGGCACAATGTTCCAGTCAGTTTTAGTCAAATAAAGCATTCTTAATAAATTTCATCACATAGATTTAAGTTTTCTTAAGTTTAATTTTTTTATTGACATGAAATTAAAATCTTTGCATAAATTTCCTGAATGAAAAATTAATCAATTTAAGAATATACAATTGAAAAACACTATTTTAAAACAAAAAGGATACTAGTGAGTATAAGTTAAGAGAATATTTATCTGTAAACTTTAGATAACATTAAACTATTTCACTATCCATGTTGCTAATCAAAAAACTGACCTAATTTTGTCATCAAAAAAGTTACCTTAATTCTAGCTAGTTACTGATAAGATTAAAACTAATCTTTTTATTAAAGGTGGAAAAATGTAACTACAGAAAAACCAAACAACAAAAGGTAAACATTCCATAAATGCCCTTAATCAAATATTCTAAAACAGATACATGTAATAGGTGGCTTCTAGACATACATGAATGCTAGTTTCCGACAACCAGATAAAGAGGTTAATAAAACTGAAGTAGCAAGTTGTAAATAAGTTCATAAACACCCTAAACAAAATTTTTCTTAATAAAGTTAAACATTTATCTAAATTCACTTAATATTTAATTTTAGTTGTGTAAGATTATAACCCTGTATGAAAGTGACTAGAGTAATTTATATATTTAAACAGCAAGAAAAACTCTTTCATGCATAAGATTTGCACAATTCTGTTAATAAGCTAACCTTTTTTTTGGAACTGCTCCAAATAGAACCAGATTATTTATATCAATGAAACTTTGAAAAATATTCACACATTATTCTTGAGGCTTTGTAAAAAATATAAAGCCACTATAATAAAAAGGCTATGCAAGGAAATTGAAATTTACATATACAATCAAGTATTTTCTGTGTGATGTCATTAGCAGTGGTTTTGGCAGTTATTCTAATGATATTTGCAAACATTTTTGGGATATTTACTTGAAAATGTTCAACTAAAATGGAATGTGTAAATGTGATATAGAAAACTTATAAACCTCAAGGATGTTATTTTCTTAATGTATATTGTGTTCATGTGCGTATATATAAGTCATTATATCAAAAAGAGAAATTAATCAAGTATACAGCTAGCTTGATAAGTAAAAATAAAATAAAATAAATGATTCCCAGATATTACATGGATACTTGTGGTAATAAACAGATGTACACCTGAATACACACAACCAGAACATTTCCACAATTAGCAAAAGATGGATAAATATTGTGACTCAACAATGCATACAACCTACAAGTAATGTCCATTTGAATTCTTTCCCTTCAGCTAGTTGAACCCAAAAAGAAAGAAAAAATGTTGTTTGTATAATAATTTATGGTTGTACAGCTGCAAGGAATTTTTCTCTATTTTCTCCCAGCTACAGGGGAGGAGAAAGGTGGCTCTGTTTATTCTATTGTCGTTGTTTTAGTTTTTTCAGATGTGCAAATAAGGCAGCATTAGGTGGAGATATAAGCATAAAAAAATCAGTTTCTGAATTTCTTTCATGAAATAATTTCCAGAAAAAATTTCACTCAACAATAAAGGGTCCTTTTTATACATTCCTAGCTGAGGTTGTTATAAAAAGTTTTTATTACTCATATCTTAAACCTTTCCTCAGCATCACCTACTAATACATAACCTCGTTTAAGTCTACACACCAGAAGGAAAAAATTACTTTCAAACATTTCCAAATGACTGGCTTCAGAAATGACTGAGATTAGAAATTTTCTCTCAGTCTCATTAAAAAATAAAAAGTAATCAACCCTCTTGTCTTCTCCTCTTCCTCCTGTATTTCAAGGAACAAAATATAAAATAAAAAAGAACTTATCACAAACATACATTGTTTTTGTCATTTCAGTCCTATAAAAAAAATCAAACAGCAGCACATACAAAGAAAATCTGTAAAAATAATAAAGAAACTTAAATCATAAGGAAATCATTAATTTTGACAAGTACTTTTAATCAGAATTTTAGTAGATTTTAATTGCAATTACTCAGATCATCAATGATTTTTTTAGATATGATAATATTACTAATTATGATATTACCTAACTTTATCAGAACATTGTTAATGACAAAATTAAAACAAGAACTAAATGAAAACTTGCATCAAGCAACAAAGAATAATTCTGATCTGATAAACTAAAGCAAAGAGAATAATTCAAAATATTGACAATCCCATGAAAAATAATGACTGGTGGTTGGTCAGTTAGTTTTATGATATATCAATCTTTATTGGATTATTTAATGCCAAAGTCAGTCTTTTTTTAAGCAATCATATGGTTTCAACTAACTAATGATAATTATCATTTCTAAACAATTATAACTTCAAGTAACTATTCTTAATACTAATAAGCTATACATCATTGAGTGCCCTATTTATTTGGCCTTGTGCCACATCGAAGCAAAGATCTTCATAAATTACTACTAATAAGCTATACAAATTCATATGATTTCAAGTAACTATTCCTAATCATGTTTACACAGTCATAAGGTTACAAGTATTCCAACCTAATACAAATAATTTTCAAACAGACCTATTTGACCAATAGATGGGACACAAACAGGTACTAACTCTCTGGGTCAGACCAGACCTAGAACTTATGTCAATAAAGGGATGACCCAACAATCCCCAGAGATCCAGAACTGGAGTCATCACCAGATGAAGTTTAGTGTCATACTCAGGACACTCATTTGGGGGGTGGGGTGAAAAGGTCTTACCCCTCTATAGGAGAAGCAGATAACATTCTATGCAGTAAAAATTATGAACATTAAATAAATTTTATTGGTATTGATTAAATAGATGAAAATTAGGAAAGACAAAAGAAACAATGCATTAAGTGAGATGACACTGATAAAGGAGGTAATAAAGATGTAATATTGTACATTCAATGGTATATAAATTATAATATTTAATTTCTCATGCAAATTACACAATTTCTCACAGCTATTCAACTATCACTGTGCACAAATAAATGCTTCAACACACAAACTGTTCCTTCAAATCAATCAATAAGTATAAGCAATTAATTGTTAACTTCAAATTTAGTCAGTGCATATTCATTTAATCTTTCTTCTATACCATAACAAAAGCAGCTGGGGCAACCAAGCAATAAGAAAGGATTGTTGGTACAGCTGAGGTACTTCTCTAGACATAAACACTAAAGAAAAAGAGAAAGAAAAACAAACAAAAACTGCTGTGGAGAATATAAAATGCTAGAGGTCAAATGTGGATTAGTGACTCATATAAAAAGGTTTTAGTTTGGATGGCAAAAATATTTAACTAATTAGCATCATGAAAAAGATGCAAAATAACTGAAAAAGAAAACAGTACAGAACTAAATAAATTTCAGTTAAAACTTCACTGAATTTGCAAGAAAATATATGGCATAAAAATGATGATACATCAATTTCAAATATATACCAATGCCTCATCAAAAATTACAGCTAAAAATAGACAATGAATTGATGTAATTTTTCTTTTTTTTTTGTTAAAACATTTTTATATATACAGTGACTTGGAAAAAATTAGAAAAAATAACCTTTAATGCCAGTGGAAATGTTTTCAGACAAGAAGAAAATGTTTGGGTTTTTTTTCTATTCTTTATTTGGAAATCTTTGAGCAGGATTTTATAGCCAAATGTTTCAGAGAATCTAATAAAATATTTTTTTGCTCAATGAACTAAATTTTCAATAGGAACCTTCAAACAAGAACAAGGAAAAAACAAAATTTAGCACTCTTCATTAAAACAAGATCCAAATAGCTTAGATTAATGGAAAAGGCTGATAAAAATCCATAAATCCAGACAGAAAAGATTAAATTTAATGATAAAACTCTATTCCATTAGCAGCAAAATTTGAAATACTAATTCCTTTCATGAATTTTTACTGTTATTCTGTTATTCTCAATAGTTTTTAAGATTTTAATCTTCAAACAAACCAAGAACATACTAGGTCTTTTTTTTTAATATCACTGACACTAAAGCTATATTTCATGTTTTTGATGTCAACTTTTTAATTCTAGAACACTTTTTTCTTAGATGGACAGTAAAATTAATGGGTGGAATTTCTCATTATATATATATATATATATATATATATATATATATATGGTAACAAAGAAAAATTCTATCAATTTCTTTTTAAGAGAATTTTACTTTATATAAAAAAATAATTAAATTAAGTATAAGAATTCATTCTAAATTTAAAACAATTTTTCAAACTATTTTTTAAAAAGTGCTTTATAAAAAAACACCAAAATGACTTGAGAATGTATCAAGTGTGATTTTGACATCAGCCAGAAATGAATTCTAATGTTATATATGACCATTTTATTTCTGAACAAATGTTTTTTCAACATGTGTTTCTAAAATACTTCTTGATTGCTAGCTTCAGTCTAACTTTATAGATAAGATTTCAGTTTGTAAAACTTGGATTAACAATGTAATTTTATCATCAGATTTGACCATGTATATGTTGTGGAAATCCAAAATGAAGTTAATGAGCATTGGAGAAAATAAAGGAAAAAGTTTAAGAATTAATGAAAAGCAAGAAATCACTTCCTTAAGATAATGCAGATGTCATTTGTATGAAATACCGAAGACACTAAGTTGTCTAATAGTAGATATACAAGGATGTATCCAACCTTATTTGGCTCAAACGTAGACTTCATAATGCTCCATCTATGTAATTAATATTCACCACTAAATTGACAAAGGAAATTACATTGAAAAATAGATATTTTGGGGGTTCCATCATTTGTCTGCAGACTTATTGATATACTTATGTATGAGTTGCTGCTGTATTACCAGAATCTGAGAAAAGAAAATGGATATGCAAAGTAGTGAATCCTTTGCACAACTTTTCCAATCAGTTATTGTCAAGATTAGGATTGCTGTAAATTGGCTTGTCCAAGGTAATTCAAGAGGCACTAATTTGAGGAGGAAGAAAAGTAACCTCCAACTGTAGAACCACCAGAAACATGATATTCAAATGTCTACAGTCAGGAATAACTCTTGATAAAAAACAAATCTTATCAACTTTTTTCTTTCTTCATAAAACTATTATATGGTATCAGAAAAGATTTGAAATAAGTTTATTCATTCAAGGCTTAAATTTAAAACTTAAAGAAAATACATCTATCATTTAAACATGAACAAAAAAATATATGCAGCAGGTTTACTTCTCATGACCATCACCTCAAAAGTTTTTGCAATGGATTTTCTGTAAAATTTTCCAATTCCAAAAATTTTGATTTCTTTAAAATATCTTTCACATTCAACAAGAAATGTCAAATTATTTGGCAACTGTCACATGAGACTGATGGGGGTCAAAGGGATCTTTAGTATTTAAAACTGCGTTGCTTTTAAATGTACCCACCAGAGCAAAAAAAAAAAAAGAAAAAAAGAACTGCACCTACAAAATATGTCTGAAATAAGTGAAATTAATTAGAGATTAAACTATTAGAATGTAAGTGACATTCTATGCAACCTTCAGGATTGATTATTATTGATTAGTGATCTAACAGAAAGATTTTAACTGAGAAGCATGTTAAAACACAGCACACAAATATGAATGAAAATAAAAAGTAAAGGTGTTTTCCAGTTTTTTTATAAACAATTTTTTTTTTAAAGACAGACATTTTTGTTATAAAAGTAAAAAGGCAAAAAGGAGAAGGAAATAATAACTTACTTGAGGCCAGTATAGTCATTTTTGAAAAGGTTCACAACAGCAAGGCTGAACATAAAGCTAGAGAACATAGTAAACAGACCAGAAATTGCTGCAAATAAAAAAAAATAAAATGAAATGAATAAAGGAAGCAATTAAATCAACTAACTTTTTGCAATGTAACAAGAAAATAAAGGTCATTAAAATAAAAAGAAAAAATTACATCTGATTTTGGTGTACATAATAAATGGAAAGTATCAGATCACTCCATAAGTAATGTTCAAAATCTGACAACAATAGATTAATATTTTCACTTTTCTAAATACTTAAATGATAATACTAAAGAGAGTCAAAAGTTTTGCAATATTTTGGTAATATGAGGTACAATTCAATAGCTTCAGATACTTTTCCCAAGGTTGTCAAGGTGACCAACCACACTGAACAGTGAGATGCCAAGTTTGCCTGATACTCTCCAAGTGCTACTAGCTGGATTTGCCTCTCTAGCTTGGAGCATAGCCTTGGAATCCATGGTTTTAGGCCAACTGAACCTTGCTTGCTTGTCAAGATTCTTGCAACCAAAACAGAAATTTCTAAAACTATCTAGTTACTGTACAATGATCAACTATGTCTTCACCTTTAGACAACAAATGTTTTTGGCTTCTTCCATGGCTTTATGGCTCAGTTTGAACTTGTAAAGCAAAAATTCCTGAATTAGATGGCATTACATCAAAGAATGTGCTTCTGGTATAATGATTATCATCATAGGAAATGAACATGGTGAACAGAGTTCAAACCCTGGATGAAGCTGTTTGTATTTCACATAGTGTTAATTGCCTCGGGAAATGTATGAATTCAATTATTCTCTCTCCAGCCTGTATTGCCTTGGCATGGCAACAGGTCTAGAAGAAAAAATCTGAATTCAAACTTGCTGAACTCTGCTTAAAAAGTGACTTTGTGTAGCATCCTGCTTGTGAGGAGGAGTTGGTAAATATATACATTACACATTCATCTGTGTGGATTTTAAATCACACAGAGTGAAGCAATGTACAATGTGTCAGGGTGTTATAAACCTCTTCAAAGGATATGTCATATATATTGCATTATTTTATATGTAAACCTTACTTAACAATTGGTCCACTCCAATCTACTCACTTGTCTGTCACCTCATGTCGCTCTAGTGTCTTTTTCATGTCACCATTTTTGTATTTGTTTGTTGTCTTTTGTCATTATTTCCCATAACTCTAAATTCTTCTCTGCTAGAATAATGAATGAAACCACATATGTTCATGTGCACATATTACTTTTATTTCTTAGCAATCACAATTTTATCACTTGTCTGACAAAACTGGGAATCAGTGAGTAAGATAGAGAATTCAACCACTCAAATTGAAGATTTCACTCTGACTAACTTATTTCTAACTTTAGAATCAATTTGGTCACCTGACTGAAACCATCCAGTGAGTCATAGTCTCAGATTGACCTAGACTTCAATAGCTGTCAATCATACTGCTATGTTTTTTCACACATTTAATAGCTCAGGACTTGGTATGATTTGGTTGGGTTGGGTTTTATGGCATATCAACCATTGTAGGTTATCTAATGCCAAATCCTGTTCATGCATATATATTGAATATATATGATTTGTAAACATTTTGTTGACAGCATATCTAAATTAGCCTTAGCTAATTTTTTTGTACATAGTTAAATGGTTTCAAGTATTGTTATGTAATAATAACAATTTAACATCAGTCATTTGTTTGTACATTTAAATAGATATACATATATGATTTGTAAGTGAATAGTTTATAAGTAATTTCACTTTTAAATGAGTTAGAACTAATTTGTTTGCACTCTAATACGGCAATTGTTTCTACACAGTTAAATAGTTTCAATTATTGCTATCTAACACTACTAATTCTATTCAATATTAATCATTTGTTTGCAGACAGTGAAGTATTGCTATTTAATGCTAGCTATTCTATTCAACACTATTCATTTGCACAGTCAAATGGCTTCAAGTATTGCTATGTAACACCAATAATTCAATTTAGGTACACAGTTAAAGAGTTTCAAGTATTGCCATTTAACACTAATAATTCTATTCAACATTACTAATTTGTTTGCACACAGTTAAATGGTTCCAAGTATTCTACACTAATAGTTTTATTTGCACGCAGTTGAATGTCATAGAGTTCTATTTCTAACAATTAGATTTAACATAAGTCATTTGTTTGCATACAGTTTAAATGTCAAACAGTTCTATTTGACCTGTAGATAGGATTCGATCAGATGTTACTACTCTGAGCCAAAGTGGACCTGGGAGAAATGGCAGTGAAGGGGTCGCCTTACCATTAGACGGTTTAGTGTCATATCTTGGATACTTGTTTGTGGGGGGGTCTTATCTCTCTACAGAGATGCAGTCAGTGTATTCTATAGCCCCAGCAGACAGGGCTGAGAACATAATTTGAGTGCTACACTACATGTCAATAACAGATCTCACCAATCTATTACGTAACAAGTGCACCAACTACCATCATATAAACAACCACTGAAGGTACCTTTCCATGATTTGAACTGCTTTAGTCACATGATATACACACTGCAAACTAGCATGAACTAAAATATTGCAAAGTTTTGACTCATCCTAGGACATGATAGTAAATTTTCCAACAGATTGTAGTGGGTTGTTATCACAGTATGATTTCAATTAACTGAGTTATCAACTTGATCTTCCAAAGATTGACATGTTTATGGAGCACACAAGGCATAATGCTCTATCCTAGTTTAGAAGAGGCAATAATGTTACAGAAGGAACTGGAATTAATCATAGTACTAATGGGGTATATTCTTTAAATGATGAAAGAAATTGCCAAAGATTGAAAGGTTAAAAAAAGTGACATCTTGTTAAGAGATGTGCCACAAAAGAGGTTGTTTAGTTGAGTTTAACAATGAGTTTTGCTTTGGTTTCTATTGATGTAGGGCTGTTGGAGAAGTTGAAGAATTAACTAAATTAACTCAGAATAAGAAAGGAAAAAATGACATGTCAACTGTCAGGATGAAGAGGATGCAGGTGTTTATGGGGAGGAGGGGCGGAAGACAAGTTAACTTTGGGAGAGTTGAACTCCTGATGGCATGTTGCAATTTTTAAGACATGAGAGGATAGTGAAAATGCATGGGTGATACAAACATCAAAAGACACACAGAAAACTAAAAAAAAATCAGTGTCACCACGTGTAGAATCATTTCTACTGTCAACCTGGTATAGGTACTCTGAACCTCTTTCAAGTACATGATTGGCAAGGGTATGGAATATATATATATATATATATTTGTATTCACATATATAAGCAGAAAAAAAGAAATGAAATAAAAAACCCCTCAAATTTATTAATTGGTCTTTATCTGTTTATTTCCAAAACCACCTGACTATATAACAGTAGAAACTACTCTCTCTTTTCATTATCTTCCTCTAATGCAAAAGAATTTTGCAAAAGCAGTATTATGAAACTTGTATTGATATTAAGGAGTATATTAATAATGATGAAACTTATGTCAATGAATAAATCTTAAATTAAAATTAATTTTTTATATTCTTTTTAACCTGAATCTGTACAGTACTTATAGAAGGATCTGATAATTTATTTTACAGAAGTTGGGATGAAACAAACTTTGGCCTATTTATAAAAAGAATTCAAATTCAAGTTTTTATATCAACTCCCTTAAAGGGAGCCTTCTTTGGCTATTACATCCTATTTATAAAATTTATATTATAACTGACTGCAAATAATTAAAGTAGATAAAGAAAACTAAAAGTTGGTGACCTTAGTCGAGAGTGACCCAAAGGTTCCCTTTTCAATAGCTACCACACCGAGGTGTAGGGGAGGGCACGACTCCATCCCTTGGATTGCTCCACTTTACCCTTACCTTATAATGCTGAGTGTTAAGCAAAGCGGCATCCAATGCCATTTTTTGAGTCTTTGGTATGACTCAACCTGGGATTTAAACCTAGTCTCCTGGACCACTGGCAAACTCTACTCATTAAGCCAATAATCATCTTCCTTGAGAATTTATAATGATCAGAGTGAGCATGAGTGCAGACATCACACTATTATAATGAGGAGATTGGAAACTGCTTTATTCTATAAGAGAATTTTAATATTATTGCATAAATAAAATTCTCTCTTCAATGTGCTCATTTTGCTGTCTCTAGTGAGCTGCATCTATCTTTTATGTTTGTTGGTTGGTTGTTTGGGTTTTATGGCATATCAAACTTTGTAGGTTATTTAATGTCAAATCTATTTTTATGCAAATAGCTCTATTTCAAACAATTCAGTTTAGCATGAGTACACAGTTTAATTATCAAAAACATTTCTAATTCAAGCTATTCAGTTTATTCAAATAGAGCTAATTCAGTTTAGTATAAGATCAGATTTTGTTTACACAGTTAAATGTCAAAACAGTTCTATATTAAACAATTCAGTTTAGTGAAAGTACAGTTTCAATGTCAAAAACAGTTCCATTTCAAACAATTCAATTAAGCATAAACACACAGTTTAAATGTAAGTACAATTTAATTGTCAAAAACATTTCTATTTCAAGCTATCCAGTTTAGTCAAACAGTTCTAATTCAAATAATTCAGTTTAGCATAAGTATGCTATTTAAACCATAGATAGGGCTCTATCAGGTGCTACCATTCCGGGCCAGAGTGGACCTGGGAGCAATAGCAAGGAAGAGGTGCTCCACATTCCCCAAAGCTCCAGCATCACTGGAACCTCACTGTCAGATTGTTTAGTGTCATTTCCAGGAGGGGAGTCTTACCCCTCTACAGAGGTGAGGTTGGTGTATTCTACAGCCCCAGCCGACTGGGCAAGCTATTTTTTATGAAAATTACCCAAACCAGATGCAAGTTCCATTCCAACAGCATCTTTTCTAGAGTATCTGCACTGAGGAACAAACCCCCTCATGAATGTTTTACACCCAGCTATAACCTTTGATTTTTTAAAGTCCAGGTTTAATAAGTGTTTTATTCTGTTTTAGTTGTTGAGGTTTCTGCTTTATAATACTCTTGTGTTACATCCTTAGTCTTTATTTGTCATTTTGTAACTCTTTGCTTATAGTGGCTAACTGGTCTTACTTAATGTGACTTTGAACAAAAAAAAAATCAGATTATCAGATACTGTTGGGGAAATGCTGACTCCAACACATTTTTGTTCTATTGTCAAGGCAACCATTATGAGCTAAATTTTGTCACTAACAACAGATCCATATTAGTAGAAAGGAGATTATTAAGTACATAAGTAATCCACCCTTTTACATAATTACCTGTCCTGATACACATGATTGCTGTTAAAGCAAACATTACTGGCAACAGTTCTAAATAGGTTATTATTTCTAGTTTCTCTGTTTATATGACTATTTACAAATCATTTATGTTCTTGTAAAATCAGCAATACCAAAGGAACAGTGATAACCCTAACCCTAAATTTGCATGAAAGTAATTACAATAAATTTTTCAGCCATGGATATTGACATAAAAAATCATCTTATTATCATGAGAAATATTTTTAATTCATATTAAAATTTCTTCTATAAGTTATTAGCAATTATATATAAATGTGGCTTACCAAGAAGATAACGAGAGCCCATCTTTTTCAGATCCCGAAACTGAAAGTACAGATACATCACTGCTACACACCTGGTTATGGTCACTCCAAGGGCATCAGGTGACTGCAACTTCTACAAGGAAAAAAAAACCAAGAAGTTTAGTAAAAAAGTAAAATTTTTTAGGAAAGTGAATGTTCAGAATTTTAAATGATAAGCTAGTATACAAGCATCTTAATATTAACAGACTGATATAACCCTATGTTAGGAGTTCAAAAAAGAACATCATATCTTCAATAACAGAACACCTCCAGAAATATGATGTAAACCTTTGATCCCCATCAGGTTGTCAGGCATGTGTCATCTTGTAGTTAACCATGTTTGTAATCTTAGTAGGGTTCTGTCACATTCTTTCAGCATACTTGAAAGGGACAGAGTTCACAATCTATCAACAAGAATGACATAGTTGCATATTCAATTCTTATAGTGGTTGGCTAATCATAGGTAATCTCATTACTATATAAGTTGCCAACTTTCTGAGGGTAGTACTAAACTAAGAAAAAACTGATGATATACAAAAATAGCAGTAACTATGAGGAAAAGTAGTGTAGTAGTGCTGTATCACTGATTTTATTTGATTCTGACTTAGGCTCAGATGAGGTATGTGTTATAGTAAAGAGATTTAAGATATGACTTGCAAGATTCTTCCCTTATGCAGAAGCTACCAAGGAATTGGTTTAACATCTTAACCAGAGGTGGAGTCTCAAGTAACAAAATAGCATATCCACTCTAGAACTTATTCTAGAAATTTAGGGTTTAACATTTTGACATTTCAAGATGGAAGCTAAAATAACATTGCATCTCCTATGAACTTACTCCAGTGCCAAGTTGACTTGAAAAATCTGATTGGCTCTATCTTACAAAGTTAAACCTAAGTTATTTTCAAGTACTAATTTAACTAATCCATCCTCCAAAAGAAAAAAAAACCTTCCTAATTCATTTCCCTAATCACTTCTTTCTTTAAAGCTACATCTTCCTATAGTGCCACAATTATATAAGGAAGTGAATCAGAGTTTGCAATAAATACATGTCATAGGGAACAAACCTGAAATTTTATATTTATAAAAAATATACAGAAACTTAGCTAAACGAAGCCCTTCTGCTTTATTTCTTTTATATTAAGAAATGATAACAGCTATATTGTCAGATTCCAATTCCTCTTTGATTTCTTTCAAGATTACTATAGCCAATTATCATAACAAATGTATAAACTTCCTTTCAGGTTTCTTCATCAAGTGTCAAGTATCAACAAAACACTGATTTTTAGTCAGCTCAGCTTGGTAAAACACAATATCAAATGAGAGAAAATGGAGGTAAAGAGATTTTGTGCTACATTAATCTTCTAAATGGAAAAAACTCATTGAGAAAATCGACATTGAAAATCCTGACTTTTACCTTAGCTTGAACACTGACCTCTTTCACCAATCAATGTGATTTCAATGATACTGTTAAAAAGTACTATAACAGTTTAAAAATTGAAGCACATCAAGATATTTTTAAAAATTGAATCTGGGGAAAAAATATCTGAATTTTAAGAAATATTTCAAACAAAATTACAAACCAAGATCACATTGTGCCATACCCAAATTTATATTGTGTTCTGTCATGCTATCATACTATTTGCAGTTACTTCATCAACAAATGCCATCCTACTTGAAATTTCTTAGTGTCCTGTTCTTTCCTCTGTATCTTGAATTGGTAATGTTACAAAAAAACAAAAGGAGTGATGCACAAGTCTTTTATTATATCTAATCTTCAGGGTTGCTGATACTGAAACATTTACTGAAAGGTGAAAAGTTCTTTGTTTAAAGGAGTGTAAAAACAAGAATCTCTAAAAGAAATTTTATAAATTCGCTTCAAAAAATTGATAACTCACAAATCAGTTATGAGGGAAGAGGAAGGGTAGATAACATAAAAATTGAGGTCAGCAAACAGTAAATAACTAGCTTTAGAAATAATGTGCATTAAACTCTGCCCTTATAACTTTTCCACTGAATCTGGAAAAAAAAATTCTAGCCTGCTCTATCCAACTTATTATCAGATATAAACTGTAAAATACTTTAACACAATGGCAGCAGTGAAATCTTTCTTCAAACTGAACATTCAACATTTAATAACAGTGTGTACCAACGTAGAATTTTTTTTCACTAAAGTAAACTGATTGATGATAAAAAAAGTACTCAAAACAATTCCATTAACAAAAAATTTCTCATTTGTGCATGCATGAGTGTAGATACAAGTAAATGCCAGTCAGTTTTTGGTCTGTGTGTGTGTGTGTGTGTGTGTGTATATATATATAAATAAAATGGGTGTTAAGAGATACGCTAAATAGAATAAGAGCAATTAAAAAGAATTTGAAAAGCTTATAAAACTACAAAGTTATAATCTATGGTAAGAAAATATATGGGTTTCAGTTTTCTAGAAATTGAAAAGGATAAATTGATGTATAGGCAGTTTTAGAATTCGGATAAGAAAAGTTGTTTCCTTATAGACTATTTTAAATATAAACTTTGTAAATGCATCATTTTCAGTTTGAAAAGTATTTACAGAGCTGACACATGGAACATATCTAAATTAAACATGAGACAAAGCCATTAATTTTTGTATAAATATAACTTGTATAGTTATTTTAATGTTTACCAGTCACCACTATAATTGGAAAGAGTGAAAGAAATAAATTCATAACACTCTAAATTGTATTAAAATAAAGCTAAATGCCACAGGGAAAAAAATCTTAACATTGCTATCACTTTTTTTATTTTGGCTTCTTATGGTTAACAAGTTTCATCTATGAGGGTGGGCTGAAAAGTTCATAGACAACCAAGATACTCTCATAGAATCTGACCAAATAGTCTCCCTTGTGGTATACATATTTCGAGAAATGTTGCAATGCTTGGACCCTATTGGTAAAAACTCATTAGCAGCAGATATGATGTCAGCCTATGAACTTGTCAGCCCACCCTCATATTAAGAAATTTATGAAATAATACCTAGTAGAGGGATTGCCAATGACATTATCTAATCAAAGAGAAAATTTCAAAGAGACAATACAAATAAATATTGTCCAATAATATTACTTTGCATAAGTTAAAATTTTTGAAGAGAATTTTTTATAATTTTCAACACTGGTCTTCTTTTAAGTAATCATTAGATTAATAATGGATCTATTTAACATTTCACTTAGCACTTGCTCTTCAACATTTTTTAATAATTTTTTTTTATTCAATCATATTTATAAAGCTAAATTGAAAGCAATTTAATTGGATAGAAGAAAGCAAACTTCTAAAATAGAATTATGAGTCACTGAAGAAACCAATTTATTAAAGAAAATGTGTTGCAGGTTATGTAAAAGGTCAACTTTTCATGAAACATAATCAATTTGAAAAGAGTTGTGTTTAAAACCTGTTCAAATCAGAATGTACCAAATGATAACCACTTGCAACAGTAGTAGAGAAGATTACTCTTTCCTTCAAAAGAGATTGATTATGTCTAAGTGCACTGTTGGGGCTCTGCTAGTGGCATGGCAGCCCAAACTGACACAAAGCATCACTCAAACATTAGGCAGGGAATTCTGTTATCAGCTGTTGGATAGGTATATGCCTGTTGCTCATGCCTATACTGACAGTGCTCTTTATAGGTATCAGCAGCCTTGGAGCTTGTCATGCTCTGACATGTTGCTCTGCATCTCCTAAGGTCAGCTGCACATATATCCAATTCTATGGGGCTAATGCAACATATTGTGACATGGCATGCTGTAGAGAGAGTGAATGGGAGGTCGATACTCTTACCCCTCTCGCTTTAAATCAACAGGCATTAAGAAAGACTGGAAGACAGGGACCGACCATTAAAGTGGTACTATTTACCAACCCCTCCGCTCGGGTAGGATATGACACAAGGTCAATTTTTAAGCGGAGTTTAACAGGTTTGAATTCAGAGTTTTCCTTCTCCTAGACTAGTTGCCTCACCAAGGCTGAAGAACCTAGTCCGTCCTACTATTTACCCATAGCTGGAGGGAGAATAAGGGGGTTCATACCTTTCCCAAGGGTATTTACCCGAAAGTGAACGTAATAGCGCGACTGGAGTACGAACTCGCGTACTACGATTCCGCAGTGCATCGCTTTAACCATTACACCACGAGGACACCCATAAAAGTGGTAGGGGAGAAAAATGATAAACTAACTATATCCCTCGCACTTTAGCCTGTTGAAGCGACAGATGATAGAGGTCAATGTCAGTTGAGTGGCATGATTTGGCTAGGTGGAGGAAGAAGTAAAGGTGATTGATTGGTTGATAGAATCTTCGTGCCAAAAAGCCAGCACACATTAGAGAAATTTGAAAGAGAATCTTCAGTCTTTGTGCAGGACAGCTTTGAAAGCAGTCGCTGTGCCGACAAGCTCCAGGAGAAAGAAATGAATCACCCGTAAAAAGAACAAAGTCTGGGATCTGAAATCTGTCAAAGATAAGTACAGCTGAAACCGTTTTCTGTTTCCAAATCTTAAATATTGGAAAGTTATGTGTATTGTAAAAACTGGGAATGTTCTAGTTCATAAATTGTCAAAATATTATATGAACATTTCTGCACGCCTTGGTCCAGCGTCTTAGATACTTTGTTAAAGTAAAAGAAAGAGAGGAAAAAGAGAAAGAAGAAGGACGACTATTGAGAGACATTTTTGTTCGATGTTTTCTTTTGACAAAATATTTCCAGTGTTTGAAAAGAAAAGAAAAAAAGAACTGTTTCTTGAATTTCCTCATTATTTGTTTTTGATCGTCACATATTAAAATTTTTGTTATATTTTAAAGGCATCCCTGTGTTGAAATGTTTTGTGTTCTCTTCCTCTGTTGAATTGATTTTTGCATGTGTTTTATATCTCGGCCTCATTCCACTTTCATTAATTCTCGCTAACACGTCTCATTGCCTCCTTAAACGATATAAGAGGATTTGGGACTCTATCTACAGTTATGTTAACAAACCTAGAAGTTTGTTTCTCATGATATGAAGGAGTAGGAGAACAAGAACTTGGTGGCATATTTGAGAACACATCGGCAACCCCTTTACCGACGTCAGGGACTAGTTGTAATTTCAAACCAGCATCAATATTATCTGTTTGAATGACAAGTTCTGGGCCGTATTCAGCGATATCGATTCTACGTATTAACCCCTTTACTGAGGACATGACCAGGACATCAGTCTCTTAAGGTCAGAGTAGAATTCAACATCACAATATTTAGAGAACAGTATGGAGACAGTTCATGAACATCTTTTTGTATCAAATTTTATAACTCCAAAAACTTTATATGTCATATGTGATGATTTACAACCCATAAAATCTCAGTCTTTGAATCAAACCTAACTGTGACAAATTGAGCATCTAATGTGATGATTAAAGAGAAAGACATACAAAATACTAGGAATGAATCTGATCCTCATTAATAGCTCCATAAATGTGACCTTGTACTACACTTGGTTCATATAAAAAGTGACAACCTTTATCACAAAATCATGAAAGATTATTCTACATTTATCTTTTAAGCTAAACAGAAATATCTAAAATATCTAATTACAACTGAAGATGATTATACTGCATCAAGTTTAGACAGATATAATTCTACTTACATCAATGTTTGGACAAACATAATTCCATCCACAGATCTTGTCATCACTTGAGTACATTGTCATTGACATGAGACATAAAGTAACAGTCAATGTGCCAATGATTACCTCCCAAGGGTGGGAGGCACAAAATTTGCCATGGGCCCAAAACATATTTTTCAGCATTATAGTAACCAGCAATTTTATGTTGCAGACAACTAGATTTTATCACAAAGGCCCTTCCAATGCTGAAAAGATAAAAAAAAAAAAAATGGCTTATAAAATTGGAGAAAATAAAATAGGGTCATTTTTTTTTTTTACACTTGCTCATATTATTCCAATTAAAAAACATAAATACAGAATTATGATAAAGATTTGAAGAAATATAAGAAATTAACAAAGAACTAAGGCCTAATATACCACTAATTCCTGAAATAGAAAATGTGTTTATATATGGGCAGAAATCCTTTAAATATTTGCAAATAGGACTTGTGCTACAAAAGTGATTTTTAAAAATTTAGAAACCATAGGATCACTGGATTATATCAGTGCATGTTATTTCTAAATTAAGTAATAAATTATTATTCACAATTATTTGAGTAAAAAATTGATAAAAATTATCCAAAACTTAATTAAAACACTTTTTCAATTTTTACTAAGAGGCCAGGCTATTATTTCAATACCTGACCAACAATCTCTTGTAAATCCCTTAATCAGCAAGGTAACAGGTTAGCCCAACCATACAGGCTTTTGAACTTATTCGCATACTGACACTATAAAAAACTATTTGATTTTTTTTCTGCTTGGAAAAGAATTGTGATTTAAAAAATAATGATAAAAAACTATTAGATACAAAAAATAACCTTAGAATAATATCATTCTATCATAAAAGAAGAATGAATTACCTATAACTTAATCCTCAATTGAATATAAAATCCTCATATATATTCTTTCATTAATAGAGAACCAAATTAAAACTTTTTTAAATATTAAAACAAAAAAAGTGTTAAATTCAGTCTAACTGGATCTGCAATTTCTAAAGATATGATTGATTTAACTATCTGTCTTTGTACTTATCACTTCAAAATAAATGGATCCACATTTACAAAAAAAAAAAAAAAAAGAAAAAACAAAGAAAAAGAAAAGAATATTCTAAACAAACAGAGTCATTTTTTTTAACAATTGCTATTTTTCTTCTCCACAATTTTTTTTATTTTTATTTAGACACACTAGCCCCGTACCTCCTTATCATCTGTCTAGACTATGTGCTTAGGACTTCGATCGACAAAATCAGAGAAAATGGCTTCGAGTTGACTAAGAGAAGAAGCAAAAGGTACCCCGCAAAAACAATCACCGACGCCGACTACGCTGATGACTTGGTGTTACTGACGAATACGCCTAATCAAGCAGAGACACTACTGCATAGTCTGGAACGAGCCGCAGCTGGCATTGGCCTCCATGTCAATGCACACAAAACTGAATATATGTGTTACAACCAAACGGGCAACATTGCCACACTAGACGGAGCCTCTCTGAAACTAGTAGACAAATTCACCTACCTAGGAAGTAGCGTCTCATCAACCAAAAAAGACATCAACACACGACTGACGAAGGCATGGACAGCTATCGATAGGCTCTTGATTATATGGAAGTCAGACCTAACCGATAAAATGAAACGCAGTTTCTTCCAGGCAGTGGTTGTGTCGATACTGCTATATGGATGCACCACATGGACGCTAACTAAGCGGCTGGAGAGGAAACTAGACGGAAACTACACAAGAATGTTGAGAGCAGTATTGAACAAGTCCTGGCAACAACACCCCACAAGACACCAACTCTACGGACACTTGCCCCCCATCACGAAAACTATACAAGTTAGACGAACCAGACACGCGGGACACTGCTGGAGAAGCAAGGACGAGCTCATAAGCGATGTACTCCTGTGGACCCCCACATATGGATGTGCAAAAGCAGGACGACCAGCACGAACTTACACACAGCAACTATGTGAGGACACAGGATGTAACCCTGAAGACCTGCCGGAGGCAATGAATGATAGGGAGAAGTGGCGAGAGAGGGTCAGGGATATCCGTGCTAGCGGCGCGACATGATGATGATGATTTCTATGTCAACCCACCAGTGTTCATTGAGGAGGCAACAACTCAATCTGGTTGGATGGTTGAGTTTTATGATATATCAATCCATGAAGGTAATTTAATATCAAATCCTGTTTTATATATAACACCAGACATCTGTTTGCACACAGTTAAATGGTTTCAAGTATAAAAAATGATTATATATTTCTATTTGACCCATAGATGGGAACCCAACAGGTACCTCCACTTCAAGTTAGAATGGATCTAGGAGTAATGGCAGTAAAGAGGCACTCTCCAAAGCTTCAGGACTGAAGTCTCGCCACTAGATGGTTTAATGTTATACCAGGACACTCGTTGGGTAGGGTAGAGAGGTCTTACTTGTCTGCAGTGATGCAGTCTGTGTATTCTCCGGCCTGAACTGACTGGGCTAACTTAATCTAGAAAGAAATACTTTTTAATCATAAGCAAAGTATTCTCCAATTTCATTCACTAACCACATTTTTTTTCTTTTGCTTTTAATATCAATTTCATATAATCAATTTAGCAAACATCACTCAGATACAGTAGTCCTGATGGAGGAGCTTAGAATACTTTGATTACATCCTCTGAGAAGCAACCCCCCCTACACACACAAAAAGAGGGATCCTGGGTATGACTGCATCCAATGATGAGGCTCAGATTCTAGAACTCTAGGGAGTGTGGAGTACGCCTTTATTGCCAATATTCCAAGTTTCACTCTGACACAAAGTGGTAGTACCTGTTAGGGTTCCTTCAATGGATCTAGTACATCTGTTTGAAACTTATTAGTATTCGATAGAAATATAAGAAATTAGAAAAGTTTGCAAACAAATGATTATTAGATAAAGTTATTAATGCTAGATAGAAATAATTTCATGATATGCAAATTATTTGCATTAAAAAAACGTTACTTGAAACTATAATTGTTTACAAAAGATTATTAGTAACTGGAAATCATAGATGCAGTCTGTGTATTCCCCAGCCCTAGCCAACTGGGCCAAATTATTGGTTTTAGGAATACTTGAAACCATATAACTGTGTGCATACAAGTGACTATTATTAAGTACGAACAGTTACAGTAAAACATATCATATAACTATGTGCAGACAAATGATTCTAGACAAAAATAGGCAATTTTTTAAAAAATGTAATGGAACATTCATCAAATTTTGGCATTAGATAACCCATAAAGGAGTTGATATACTGTTAAACAAATAAACCAAAATAAACTTACAGAACTAAAATGTATTCAATGACTGGAGAATAAATCAAGTTTTAAACAGTAGAAGTACCTGCTTATTCAAATCCAGCTCTGGTGGATGAAACATTAGACATTGTTTTCACATCATCATTTGGATAAAGACAAAAATGAAAAGAAATCTTTAAGATAACTAACATATTTTTGTTATCCCAAAATACTTTATGTTACCAAGTTCTAAATTTTCAGATTTGTCTCAATCGAATAGAAAAGATTAAAATACTAAATTGCAGTAAATTTGTTAAATCATCATATTCAAGTTGAGGAGATAAAAATACAAAAGTTACTAAGCGGTAACTGTATATGGCAAGAGACACAATTAAAACAGCTACAAATAGGTGCCAAATGAAGTTAAAATAGGATTAGTTTTCCCAACCAAAATGAAGTTCCTGGTAAAAGAGAGAATATGCTAAACTATCAAATTGACTTATCTAAGACTACAAGAAACAAAAACTGCAACCTGGGTCAATTATGTCTTTGATAAAAATGAACATCCAACAATATAACTTGATAAAAACTAGATATTATATTTATATATTAATCCCAATATGAAACAAAAAAATTATTCATCCATAAATATTAAGAAAAATTTAATCAGTTTAGTTCAACTGTCACATCTTCAACCAATCATTTTACCCATCTTTGGGATTTTTTTAACACTCATTATTCCAATGGTCACTTCATATAAGAGATCTTGTCATAATCATATGATCATCATTCATAAAAAAAACATAATCATTGCAAAATTAGCCTATAAAGCTTTTTGTGGTTTTCTGCCAAGGAATGAAAAACCATTGCTATTAAAATTTGACCTTTGAAAGATAAAAAAACAAGTTGCCATCCATAGAAATAATTAAATAGTATGAATGACAAAGCAAAAAATCCAACAGTTTACATAAAGAAAGAAAAAAAATCAAAAAAGAAGTTTTCTTTATTTCTATGCCCAATGAAATCATTGAAAAATATTCTGTCTTGAATTGCAGAATGATTTTAATTGAAAGTTCACAAAAGAAATTTATCAGTCAAACTTTTTTCAGTCAAATGTAATTCAGTTTACTTTCAATTGGTGGGAATCTTTGATTGAAGAAGTCAGAAAATGTTCAGCAAAGAAATCAAATACTTTATAAAAGTATTCAATAAAGGAAGCAATTTAAGTAAATGAAAGTAAAATAAAAAGTAAACAAGTTAAAAATCTTTGATCATCAATAATTTTTTTTTTTAAATTGTACAAAAAAAACCAATGTTATCTGAATACTAAATAGACAGAAACATAAGAGCTTAATCTTCTTGAACAGCAACACAAGGTATATAGATTGTCCAGATAAGTAAATTGATAATGGACATCCAAAGTTTGCAAAATACATCTGTTATATAATATATGCCATGGATTTTCAGTTTGTTCCTACTGACCCCATGTGCTTTGACAAGCTGTCACGTTGTGATTAGTAAACAGGACAGCACTATCAGGGCACTCTGGTCGAACAAGTGTGTAACCAGAAGGAGACCCCGTGATGAGAACCACGCGGTCAGATTTAGGCAGAGAAGCAGTCGAGCGAGGGACATGCAGCCGATCAGAGGCGTCTCTAACGAGCTTGCAATGGGGTGCAAGCGTTGGCACCCCCCGGCTCCTGGAAGAAGATATGAGAAGAAGTAGTCCTCTCTCTGAGTATATGTCTCTCCACCCATCTCTCACACACCATAGAAACATCAACCCTTTCGAGAATAAAGTGTGAGAGGTATATTTTTATAAAGAAGTGTGTTCATTCGTTCATTGAAGTTTGAAAATTATATTTGATTATGTTTCCACTTATATTTGTATATGTATGTGCCTTACAACACATCATCTGGAGACAGAAATTTAACAAATTCAATGCAAAGAAAAAAAATGCACAACATATTAACTCTTCTCTCATATATTTTATTAAACCTTTTGTTTTGCAGACCATACAACCATTAATTAAGAAATTGATAACAAAAAGAAGAGTAGTTATTAACAAAATGTAAAAATTAATAAGGACAATCAAAAACACATTTAAGGAAATCAGATGAAAATAGTACAAACTTTATGGTTATAAAAGATAGAAAAAAGGAAAAAACTCAGATTAAAAATATATTTTATTGAGGGAAGACTTTTCTAAAATTTAAATGACAACTAATTTTTTTTTTTTTTTAATATTATGTAATCTTTATTTTCTACACTAACAATATAAATATATATTGTATCATGATATTGTAAAAAAAGTTTAAATATGTCAATCTGTAACTCATATATATACACAAATCTTCCTGCATGCATAAAAGATATCAAACAGATTTTCCTCTCTGTTCATTATTATGCTCAAGACTATAATAAATTTAGTAATTACAAATTTGAAATATATTTTGATATGAAATAAAAATCCATACGCAATAATTCTCAAATTGAATCTGGAAAATATCAAGTTAATTTTTTTTAAGCAAAATACACACGTGGTAGAAAAGGAAAAATGAAGAGTGAGAACAAAGAAAAAAAGCAAACAATTCAGTGGATCATTCCTTCCAGAAATGATTAAGTAAGAAGAGCTGAATGAAAAGAGAAATACTCCAGTATTTCAAATGTAAAGACATGAAAAGAATTGCTTAACATTTTTACATGAACACACACACACTATACTTATATATATATATATATATATATATATATATATATATATAGCACCTCTTATGATGCGTTTGATTATCAATGTGGTATTGTCTCAAGATGAGTCAATCAAATATGCCATGTCAGCATACATTAATGACATTTATGTCAACAAAAGCCTAGTTTTAACAAGTCTAGGAACACTTGACCAATTTTAGACTCTTATGCAAGGACCCAGAGAGCCTGAAGGATGGACACAAAATATTGGGCTTGCATATTTGAGGGGAGCATGGCATACTTCAGTGAAAATGAGGAAGTAAGATCCTACAGTTCTGGTCACCATTACTCATCAAAGTACATTTTTATTATGCGGAAAGCTAACCGGCCTCTTTCTGGTATGTGACTGGTTTAAACCAGCAACATTCTTTCTGAAGTGACAAGCAAATATGGCGACCAGAGGCTGGGATGACAAGACCTGTGATGCCCAATTAAAATGCATGCTCACTGAAACAGTAACCAGAGTGTATCAGGAGAACCCTGCAAGAAGAAACTGGTGAATGTACAGCCAGGAAATAAAGTGTAACTAGATGCAAGTTCCCTAGCTACAAGAATAGTGTTAGAGGTTGATGGGGATATTGTCAAAGATGCATGTTGGCTGAGTCTGGACGATGATATGTAGCATATAAATCATGCTGAGCTGGATGCAATGCTGAAAAGCATCAACTTAGCACTCCAATGGAATGAAACAGTACTGCATCTGTGGACCAATTTAGCATGTGCACACGAAAGCAGCTATAGAGATGCTAAAACATCAGCTCAGCACTACTGAAAGGCCTGTCAAAGAATATGGCCCAACCATCGATGTGGCCTTGATCAAATCCAAGGCAAACTGGGTTGATCATCTCATCAGGGGTCTCGATGATGGCTTGACACAATACAGGAGGAGGCAGAGCCTACACAG
The DNA here is from genome assembly GCA_963585895.1 of Sepioteuthis lessoniana. NCBI lineage: Eukaryota > Metazoa > Mollusca > Cephalopoda > Myopsida > Loliginidae > Sepioteuthis > Sepioteuthis lessoniana. The sequence continues at coordinate 93,698,767 of OY757927.1, forward strand.
CCAGGATGTCACAGCTGTTGATGAGCTGGATTTTACCTAGATAATGAGTATCCATCAGTAAAGTAGGCATCTTGGCATAAAGTACATCCAGTACATAGTGAAGCAGGTTGATCCTGCAGCGTCCAAGGCATTAAGGAGATGGTGATGGCATAATGTGAGGCATGTTAGTCCATAAACCCAGATCTGGTGAAGTAGAAGACTAGGCAGCTATATGTAAAAGACAACTGGTGCCAAGTTAGGGATGGACATGACCCAACTTAACAGCAGACACTAATTGATACTGTTCAATTGTGGCTCTACTCTGTTCTCCATCTGGTGCTCACTGTTTCATCAGGACTCTGCTAGTGTCATCCACCACATGGAGTTGGTATTCTACAATTGAAGTTCACTGATATTGGTGTGGCATTCTGTGTGAGTGCATTCAGAGAATTCACAGAAGGTTAGGGTATCTGCCTATTCTTTTGATGTGTTCACTTCCTGGTGGGGAATAGGATAGTGGAATGACACCATTACACCAACAAGTGCATTGCCACAAGAAAGCAGTCTTCCATGAAGAAGACAATGTACTTCTATAATATAATACCAAAAGATGATACATCAGCCCCCACATCTTTGGCAAATGGAATCTACATCTATCAAATGCAAGTAAAAGGCATAGACATTGCATCTCCACCAATGTGCAAGTAGCACACAACCTACAAAATGGGAGACATAGAGTTGGAAAAGGTTCTGCACAACAAACTCACATCCAAATTTGGAACGTGGGTGGTGACAGAACACTATGGTCTACACTCAGTCCTTGTCAACGGCATGCTGAGCCATACTGGACCTTCATCCCACATCAAGAAGATGGGCTCAGCAGCCACCAACCATGATGGCAAGTCGGCAGAACACAAGATCACAAGTACAAAGACAGTGACTAATTGGAACTGAGAATCACAGTAGAATGAGAGTATTCTACACAAACAACCAACAACATGACATGACTCCCGATTTGGATGTGATTTCTGCCCTCTGATTCACTTCCACTAATGCCTCCCTTACAATAGATACACAAGCCCCTTCAGTTCTGCTATGGAGAAGCACAAGACAGAAGCGACTATTTCCCAGCTGTCACCTGTGTGAGCTGATCAGGGAGGAGTGTAAGGACAAAGAGTTGCCGCAGTGGTAGCTGGAAATCCTAATTGAGACATAGTTGTGTATGCACAACAGCCAGTATTTCATGAAATAGACATTTTGCTTATGTAAATATGTGGATACATACCACTTATATAGTAAGTGTCTGTATTATTTGTTAAGCCAGTTGTCTGAAGACTGTGCTAGTGGTGAGTAACATATTTAAAATTGGCTAAAAAAGATACAATATACACACACACAAAGTATCAACCATAAATAAATATACCACTACTGGAACTTTATATAATCAAAATAGATATTACTAGTTATTACTTATAACCAACCAAACTCAACAGTATTAAAACTAGAAACAAAATTGCAACACTTCTGTAACCAAAAATTAAGTTCCATAAATATATATAAGAGGTGTACTTATTTTTGGACAGCTACATATTCAGATTTTTGGTTAGAGTGAGTGAAAGAGTTGATAAAAAAATCAGTTCTTTCTTTTATTATTAGACAGCATTAGGAGTGTTTAGTTATAAGTAACTATTCAAAATGATTGCTTTTGATTGTACTGTGATAATGATTATAACTGTCAAAATTGACATATTCTTTTTTTATGATGGAAGAAGGTTAGCAATATCTTCAAGCATTTTATGCCTTTTTCCAAATCTCTGCTGGGTAGTCTGGAACAGGCAGCAAGAGACATTAGTCTATGTAAACTCAGATAAAACAGAGTTCATGTGTTTTAATTAAGATGTTGCCATCTACTCATTAAATGGCAAATCTCAAATTAATAGTCCATTTTACATACCTTGGTAGCAATATCTCATCTACTGAAAGCAATGTCAACATAAACATAGGTAAAGTAGTATGGACTGCTATTGACAGGTTATCACCCATATAGAAATCCAATGTATGATAAAATAAAATTCAATGCTGTAGCTATGTCAGTACTATTGTATGGTTGCACCACTCAAACTGCCTGGGAAAAAAATAGATCAGATGCAATGATGCCGCATGCTGTTTTGAACAAATCCTGGAAGCAGCTCCCTAAAAAAATAGCAGCTGTATGGTCACTAAATTCCTATCTCATCAAAGTAAGATGAGCAAGACATGTTGGACACTGTTGGTGAAGTAAGATCAAACTCATAAGCAGCATTCTCCTACAGACTCCTACACATGGACACACCAGTATTGACCAACCAGCAAAACTTATATCATCAGCTCTGTGCAGACACTGGGTGCCATCTAGACAACTTGCCAATAAATATAGATGGGAAGAGAAAGAGTCAAGGGAATCTGTGCTGTCAGCACACCTTGATGATGAGGATTTAATGGAAGCTAAAAATATGATTCAAACAGATAAAAAGATTTGTACAGTTACAGCAAATTATCAAGTTTTCTGTTGGACATTTGTCATTGAATGACACACTCCACAGTCAGGACTGATAGCAATCAAGTCAAGGCAACTCGAAAAAATAATCAACATTATATGACTGGAACAAGAGGGTAGTGAAGATATGCAAAATATCAGAATCAATCATTGAAAATTATTTGCATGAATTGTTATTCACTTTAATGGCATCCACATAAGTAAAAATTAAGTTTATATCATTCTAAACCAATAAAATGAAAATGTTTTGATTCTTAAACAAGCAAGGCTCATGAAAAATTTTAAATGGGATTTTATCATAACAAATAGGATATTGATAAAATATAGATCAATATAAAATATTTATAAAATATAGATTGATATAAAATTGATGTAAACAAAGAAAATTTGCATTCTTACTTTGGGAATGAATGTTTACACAATGTTGTACCTTAACCAGAGAGCTATGTTTTAAGATATTTCATATTCATTTAAAATTGTCAAATTATTTTAACCTGTGTATATATTTCATTTATTTGAGTTATGAAATCATCAAAATCCATCCATAATTGTTTGAAATATAAGCACTTGAAGTTGAAAAAGCTGTGAACAAAATATTTTTCCTGAAAATTTTAAAATGACGTATCGTGTTTTCAAAAACTATGATGTAAAAAAAATGTTATTAAAAGTAAGTATATTCATCTACATTTTAACCTTATGAACCAGTGGTTTTTTGAAAAGTTGGGAAAAAATTTAACAGAGAATTTTTCAAATTAAATTAGATCTCACATCTCATGCTTTATATAAAGCCTTAATATAAAACATGAAAGAATACATTCATATATTCCTGGATAATAAATTATAGCCTCAAAGACATCATTTGTTAGCGTGTACTTGGATTATGTCTTCACAGAAGTGGTAAAAAGAGACAAGAAAACAAGAAAAAAATTTGATGACACAGTACATAACGTTTTGAACTAAATTCAAATAAATTTTGTTATATTTGAACAATTGATTTTATAAAAGTACATCTTCACAAGTATAATTATACTCAACATAAATAAAATCTTTATTTGACAAACATTTCAATACTTACAATATTTCATATAATAAAGTAATAAAACAAAGAATATTTGTCAAAAAAAATCAAATACTGGAAGAGAATGAACAATCAGAGAGTATCAAAACATGTCATTTTCCAAGTGATGCTAACATACTGTCATTGTCCCCATGAACAATACACATTACAGTAAGAAATGTGCCAGGTGTTAATTTCTTCTAACAATACAAAATAGAGGGATAAAACTTCAATTTTACTATAAAATGATTTAAGACTTTTGTCATATATTTTGTTTGAAAAATTTCCAAACTGTCATACTTTAAAAACTTTCATTTATTTCAAAGAATTTTTGACTCTCTTCAGAAAAACCATTTTAATTTATCCTTAATGGTCCAATTCACCATAAATCAGATCAGTGATGTCTAAAAGAAACTTACCATGACAACCAAACAAAAAGATAAGTTTTATAGGAAATAACCAAAATGTGAAAATTTTCAATCTGAAGAGAAAAATAGTTGAAATAGAATAACAAAGATCAAATAAATACAAAATAATGATAAATTACTAACATATTTGTTTTCAAGTATTTGTACCAATACATGTAATAATTATACAAGGTCTAATCAAACCAATTCTTAAAAAATAAACATTTTTACAGGTCAGTGTGAAGAATTTATTAAATCCATTTCAATTCCAGACCCATAAAGATGAAGAAAAAAAAATCTTGTCTATGCCAGCTCTAGTCAACTGCTGGTAGATGACAAATTTCCAGCTTCACATTGTAATATATGTAAAACAGAATGTAGAAATGAAAATGCATAACATCTTTCTGTATTGCTCAATATTATTCTTTCCATATGCTGTGATAAAAAATACAACAGATACTAAAGCACAAATATAGTACTAGTCTATGGTACATTGGAAATATACTCTGCTGGTACACCACATCAAATATTTTGAGAAGAACTGGTATAAGTCATTTAAAATCAAATTGTTTGATATGTAATGATGAAATCTTAAAATCATCTTTAAAAAGTTATTTCTTACATTAAATGAGTTTGAAGTATATAATTCTTATGAAATAAATAAGCTTTAAAATTTAGATTAAGTGAAAATATTTGAATTCAAAAAAATTCTCTAAATAAAAAATGAAAGTCTACTGAAATAAAAATGAACATATAAATAGATTGCTTATTATTTATGTACTTTAAAAAAGCTGGTTCTAAGATAAAAAATTATATCTTGAAATAATATTTGGGATGTAAGGGAATATATTAAATTGGAAAGGAAATATATACACAGACACACACATTAACATAATGTTGTAAACACATTAAAAAACATTACTAAATTAACAGGCTGTCAAAAATATTTTTAAATCTAAAAAAATTTTTTTTAAATTGATTTAAAATTAAACAAATTTTTAAATAATTTCAAAAATAAACTGAAAGTAAACTGAAGTATGTAAACAAAAAAAAATTGCATTTTTCCTTTGGGGATATAATAACTCATAAATGTTTACACCATGTTGTATCTTATCTGTAGAGCCATGCTTTAAGATATTTCATATTCATCTAAAATTATCTAAATATTTTAACATATGTATATATTACATTTATTAGATATCCTGTTGTATATATTAGTTGAATTGTATAAAATAAAAATGTTTTAAATACAATGCAGATTTTTATTTTTATCATTTTTTCAAGAAAAACCAAACAGAAGAGATACTTAGCAGAGGATAGATTAAAAACAGATTTCTTTTAAATTTCAATGAATGATGCCTAATTTTAGCTCTCTCAGTATCCTCTCTTTCATCTCCAACCAAGTCTCCTTCACACTTAGAAAACAAATAATTAAAATTTTTGAAATTTTTTAAAGGAAATTCAATTCAAATAAATAAATCATACAATGATGGGTTCATGAGGACTAAAGAACAACACTTACCTAGAGAAATTTGAAAAGGTTGTTTAAATAATAGGAAATGCAAGAATGCGTGTCTGAAGAGCATCCACTGAAACACTTATTTAAAAAATAAAATAAAAAAACTATTCAATTCATCAGTCAACTTCAACTGAAGAGTGAGGCACTTGCTTTACTAGTGTTGACTGGTGGTAACATGCTAAACATGTGCTTACTCACACTGGTGGCAGACTACTTACACAGACAGGATATATCCTGCCTGTGTAATAAGTAGAATTTGAAAATGAGGGTAGGGGTGACCAAGATGAAGAGGGAGGAGCTTATATAGCTGATTAGTGTTTTACTTGATGTTTTCTTTGAATCTGACAATTATTCATAAGTAGCTTTTTTTCTAGAAATCTGGTATTTTGACAAAGCTTCAGTCTTCAATACTATTTCTTTCTTACAGCATCCTTTAGAAAAGAGAAAAAAAAATTCTATTTCACTACGTATGAAGATTATTAAGAACCTTTATAGATAAAAGTTGACCACATGGTTCTCTTACAAAAGTGATACATGTGATAATTATGTACCATTGTTGTTTTTAAAACAAATACTTCTTTACCTTCCATTTTCTGAAAACCTTCCTACAATTGTTAAAGAAACAGTCTTCACAAAAAGGAAAAAGCAAAAAATTATCATCAAATCAATAATACATTTTCTTTTGATGCTCATGTTGATAAAAAAAAATATCACATCTTGGGAAGTATCTAAAGAAAAACCCAACATATATTCAATTTTCAATTCAAATTGTTTAAAATCATTTCACAGAGAAAAAAGGAATACATTTTGATTATTATCAAATAAACAAAGAGAGAGTAAGAAAAGCTTAATTAAAAGATAAGCATAAATAAGAGAAGAACAAGTTTAGAATTGATACTTGACATAATTAAGACAATTAAATATCTTTTGATTAATCTGGGAAAATGTTTATCAATCAAAATATCAACTCCAAGGGAAGATGAATAATAAACTCTTTTCAGTAAAAATTTAATTTTTAATTTTTTTTCATATTGTAAAATTGTCAAATGAAATAAAAACCAATTTGAAGTTATAAATATCCTGAACAATTATAATCCACTTATACCACAATTTACTGGGTAATTTAAGTGTGCCTAAGTAATAATATTAGATTTTTTTTTTAAATTAAAAAAATTTTTTTTTTTTTTAAATCACAATTTTGGCTAGGGAAAAACTCACAGTTAAATAATGGTAACCGGTTAGGGGTAAGAAATAAGCTTTTAATTTAAGCGAGATATAAGGGATTTATTGAGTAAACACGTTTTGTTTAGGTTTTTTTTTCTGACTTTTTACCTGAATTCTATTCAAGAACCAACTTACAATTTATACAAAAGCAAAAATAAGAAGTCTGGCAGAACATTTTTTACAATAAAAAAATATAAAATGAATGAAGATGATTATAGGAAACAAAAATTTTACCATTCATTTAAGTTACACAGTGAGTGCAATTTTGATAAATCTGTCACAAATATAATCTGTTAAAAAATTAAAAATTAACAAAGTTATTGAAAAAATAATTTTTAAAAAATGGTGAATGTAAATGAATAAGCCACAGGAAAAAATAATCACTTGATAAAAAGTTGATTTATTCTTCTGGTCTTTGTCCACAAATCACAAATTTATACATTAAATTATTTTGAAAGATCAGTAAAGCTATAAAAAAGGTTATGCAGTCCAAGTAGCAAACCATAAAAGTTCTGATTTTCCAGTATCAAAAAAAAAACTTGATATCTTTACTAATTACAAGTATTGATTTTTCTCTTCTTTAGTAAATAAAATAAAAACTTTAAGGAGCCAAGAAAAACCCTTTAGAAAGCTCTGGCTAATCAGAGTTCAAGGTTTTACTGAACAAAGCAGTTTACTACAAAAACTCAAAAATAAAAAGCCAAAAAAACAATTCAAGCCCCTACTGAAATTATTTAATTCTGCAATACAAAATTATCCAGATTAGCAGAAACTATACAGAACAATCTAAACATACTTGAATATGAACCATGAACTGTTACAAACTAAATCTTATATACAAAAATATATATTTCTGAACAGTTTATTATTGATCCTATAATCTCATGGGGTCATTTAGTATCCTAAACCTAGCTCATTTTGCTGCTTTTCTGTTTAGAAGAAAGTGTAAATGGTTAAAAAGTGTCTAAAGAAGAAAGGCACCACCAAAATAGCTGAATGATACTGAATAGGTCAAAACCAGTGCACACACTACTTATGTAAAACTCCTAACATAATTTTGATGGATTCACATATCAAGTTACCAACAAAAGAACATTGCACCAACTTGACAACAATATTACCTGCAATTGCTTTAAGTTTACAGAAACATCAAAGCCAGTCAATTTTCTTTTATAAATCTGGCAATCTTATCCCAAATATATTCAACAAGATAGAAGCAGCAAGTTTCATAGAGCTGATATAATAATGACATCTTAATCACTGAATTTGAGTGGAAACAATTCAAAACAATTTACAAGAACACACAATAAAGAAGATAAAAAAACAAGATGAAAGCTTCTAAACCATCTAACAAGTAGCACCTGTTGGGCAGTCACAATATCTTTTTTAATAGCTGACAAGAAAACAACAGAGAAAACAAAAAGGATTCATTTCAAACTTGAAAGCTTTCATACCTATTTCTATGACAGTAAACAAAAGTCATAAGGTAATGCCAGTACATTTTCTACACTACATTCTGTCAGATTTTCTTTTAAAAATTATGAATATTCAAAAATTAATTTTTTTTTTTCATATTACAAATGCTTTTCAAAATTGTAAATGTAAGTTTTTTTTTAATAAGCAATGAATTTCAATATATATAAAGTAAAATTTAAAGGTGTTTTTACAAAGTAAATGCCACTACACACTGTTAATCCTCAAAAGCAGAAATGAAAATATAATTAGGCTAAATCTATTGCATTCTGAAAGAGTTATCCATATGTCAAAATAAGAAATTATATTTCTGACAAATTCTTCACAAACTTGTCAAATTCAGGTTCTAAAAATAAATTTTAAATGATTAGATGTTATAAAATAAAAAAATCTATAACACAAGATTTTTTTTAGTAATTTTCAATCAAATAATACACAATAAGAAAGGAAGCAGTGAAATAAAACCATTGATTAATAGAGGTGGTAGGTGAAAACCTCAAGACCATGCGTAAGAACTGGTTAGATTATTGTTTCTAATAAAAGCCAAGCAAAAATAGAATAAAAACATTTTTAATAGGATAAATGAATTTTAGTATTTTCTTAGGAAAATATACCTAAACTGATTTTACATACAAAAATCAAGAAATTATCATTTAATGATAAACATACTTTTAAAGTTATGTGGGTAAAACAGGAATATAATGTCTCTAAAAACTAAAAAAAAAACAACCTACAAACATATATTTAATATCTTTTAGTAATTCAACTTTGATAGGAAAAAGTTTCAATATGTAATTCAATATTAGAAGAAAAGTTTTAACGTCATTTATTCAAACTAATTAATTTTTATATTCCATGCTTTTATCATAAACATATTTTTCCATTGGACTTGAGCTATGTCTATAAAACCTTAAATTAATAATGCAGAGCGTACAACTTTCTTTTTATATTTCTTGACCTCAATACATCACACCAAATTCAATAAATGTGCAATATATACTATGAATAAAAACATAATAACAAAATCAACTAAACACAGAAATCAACATAATTAAAATATGCAGCTATAAATGATATTTACTAAACTTACAATAGTTTGGCACCGAATCATGTGTAAGACATCCAGTGAGAATCAACTTCACTTCATAGTTGTAAAGGCTAGTGAGATTGCCAACCTCTACTTCAGGATGAGACACCACAAGACTACTGTTGTATTATTTAGTCTTTCCTTTACTTACCTGTAATTCAGAATGGAATTTACTTCCTGTATATAAGTAATCCACTCAAATGGTCTGCAGTAATTGTGGCAAAAAGCCTACATCTCTGCAACCAAGAGTACTATTAAACCTTATTCTAACTGACTATTAGTATAACTGAACCTTATTCTAGCCAACAATTTTTGCCACAATTACTCCAGACCATTACTCCTTAAACATGGACATGTTAATGAGACCATCTAGGTTTGATGTTGAACCAAACACTCTGAATGCAGAAAGGGAACACAAACATTGGAAAAAAACCTTTGAAAATTACTTGGAAGGTGCTACATCAGAAGGGGACAGTCTTGCCTTGCTATATAGAAAGAAATGTCATGCTCTCATAAACAGTGTTTCTACAAACATGTTCGAGCTGATATGTGATGCAGACAATTTCAAAATTAGATGAAGCATTTATAAAACCAACAAATATAATCTACAATAAGCATTTGCTGATCACTAGTAAACAGGAGCAAATGCACTCTATAGATTCCTACATGCAAGGATTGGAAAAATTGGCACAAGGCTGTAAGTTTGAAGCTATAGATGCCAGACAGAATAAAGAACAGTATATGAGAGATGCTTTTATCAATGGTATCAGTTCTGCATGCATCAGACAAAGACTTCTTGAAAACTGAGAATTGATGCGTGTCTACAAGCCAGAGCACTTGAACAGACCCCAAAGCAATCCGCTTCATATAACAGCTATAATATAGCTACAATTGAAGCTAATTCATCAAACAATTATGTTGCTGCTACCACTTCACAGAAACCCTCAAATGACCCCAAATGTTACTTCTGCAGCAACCAAAGGTATGCCAGACATTTGCACCCAGCGAAAGACTGAGTCTTATAAATGTAAGACAAAAGGTCATTGGGCAAGAAAGAGTATGCTGAGGAAAAAGGTTGGCCGGTATTTCAAGTTTAGACACCAATTTTCCAAGTCTGGCATGTCTAGGTAGTGTAATTTACAAAGCGCTTTGCTTTGATGTGGCACAAGGCCGAATGAACGGGGCGCCCAATGAGACTCGAACTCACTCGTGTAGGTCTGCTAGTCTAGCTTGCTAACCGTTACACCACCAGAGGTGCCCCTGGCATGTCTAGGTAGTCCTGACATGACAAATGTTTCTTGTAAAATTAACAACTCTCCTCTCAAAGCTGTGATTGATTCAGGCAGCTGTTTGACATTCATCAATAAGCATTGCATATTGACCCTCAACTGAGCTGTCAATCAGAGACACACCTGTGTAAATAAGCAGAAGAGGATCACACAATCTAATTGGAAGTTGTAGGTGTTATGAGGTGATATATGTAGATACCTGCTGGTCAGCTGGAGTCAATGAAGGCCAAGTCAGAGCCAGCTTGCAGTCATTGAGAGTGCTCCACTGGGGCCTGTGGCCCATACCAGGCCTCCAGTTGAGCAACCCTGGCCAAGAAGCAGAAGCGCTAAGTGGGGACCTTGAAAATAACACAGTGCGCTATGGTCAAGAGAAGTTATGGGTCAATACAGCAATCTGTCTTGTTTCACTCCATCCAGCTGTCTCACACACCACAGAAGCTTCAACCCCTTACAAAAGAATAAAAAGATGTATATACTCTTATAAAGAGAGTTATGGTCATTCTTCATCTATGTACATCCTTCATTAAGGCTATACAACATAAGAATGCTGCAGAAAAAGTGAAATTTTTTTCACCCAGATCAAGTGTTTTTCTGGCTGATCCAACTTGCAAAGCACAAGTAACTGGGGGAAATGATGGAGGATTTGACTTCGGATTCTCATTTGTATTCAGGTGTGGTGATGGAGGTATTAGACAGTTTGTTTTCAATGTTACCATTGGAAAGGATATTCTTCAGAAACATAAGCAAATAACATTAAAATTCAATGGCTCTAAAGATGAATTAATTGTTGGAGCAGTTAAATCCAGTGGAACCTTCCCTGCCTTGCGTGCTGCTCCCTTACCTTTATTTACAAATGTAAACTGTGATATCAAGCCAATTGCAACATTGTCCAGGCGGTATTCACCAGTCGATTCCGCATTTATAAGTAAGGAAGTGGTCCACGTACTCGGGGAAGGAATTATTGAACCATCAGTTTCTCCATGGCAAGTTCAGCTCTTGGTTGTCTTAGGTGAAAATCACAAGAAACATTTGGTAATAGACTACAACAATACAATAAATCTATACACTGAATTGGATGCTTATACAATGCCTAATATTACAGATATGATAAACAACATTGCTCAGTACAAATATTGAAGAGTGCATATCATCAATTACCAATCAAAGATGGTGACAAAAAATATACAGCCTTTGAAGCACATGGGAAACGTGTCTCATTTGATGTCACCAATAGTGTTAGTGTATTCCAGAGGGCAAGTGATAGGATAATTCAGGAGAAGAAAATGTCTGACTCGTTCGCATATGTTGATAATATCACTATATGAAGAATAACAAAGAGAGAGCATGATAAAATCTTCAAGCCTTCTACGATACAGCAAAAAAAATACAATATTACATTTAATCACTATAAGAGCATTATAGGTGTCACTAAATTGACTCTGCTAGGATATACCATGAGCCACATGCACATTTCATCTGATTATGAACATCTCAGACCTCTTCTTGAAATGAAAGCACCAACCACTCTCAAAGCACAGAAAAAGTTGTTAGCATGTTTTCTCATTATGGCAAATTTATCAATAACTTTTCAGAGAAAATTCATGTTTTGAATCATAATTTCAAATTTCCACTTCTAGAACATGTCTTAAAATTTTTTCATTCATTAAAAGATAGGTATCAAAGATGCTACACTTATTGCCATTGATCAAAATAAAGATTTCCAAGTAGAAACTGATGCTAGCAATTTTTGCCTAACTGCTACTCTTAGTCAGGAAGGGTGCCCTGTTGCATTCTTCTCACGAACACTCAGTAAAAGTAAATGTCGTCATCATACTGTGGAGAAGGAAGCAGCAGCAATCGTCGAAGCATTGTGCCACTGGAGATACATATTTTTTGGACAAAAATTCATGGTGGTAACAGATTAGAAAAGTATTTGATTCATGTATGACAAAAGTCATAGATCCAAAATAAAAAAAATGACAAAATTGCAAGGTGGTGAATTAAATTGTCGCAATTCAAATAAAATATGAAATATCGACTTGGGAAGGAGAATTCGGTAGCGGATACATTTTCAAGGGTAGCGGCAATATCATTCTCTTTCTACACTTTGAGAACTGCATGAGAATCTCTGCCATTCAAGAATGAGACATCTAGCTCACTTCATCAGAACTTGGAATTTACCTTTCAGCCATGAACAAGTAAAAGTCATCACTGATTCATGCAGTTCCTGTCAATAACTCAAACCAAAATTCATGAAAGGAGAGCAGGAGAAACTCATGCAAGCCATTTTGCTTTTTCAAAGACTCAATGTTGATTTTAAGAGCCCATTGCTAATATCTGCAAATGGCAACTAGTATTTGTTGACCCTAATAGATAAATATACAAGATTTTCCTTTGCTTACCGAGATATGACTATAAAGACAGTAATCCAGTTATAACAACCTGTTCTCTATATTTGGCATGCTTGATATGATTCATATGGATAGAGCTAATGATTTTGTGTCTTCAAATATGAAACTGAATTTTCATAGTAAGGGAGTGGCTACCTCAAATACAAGTCGATATAACCCACGTGGCAATGGGCAGGTGGAGCGGTTGAATGTAACACTATAGAAGGCCACTGAAGTGACTTTGCCCTCAAGAAAAATGAAGCCATTAGAATGGGAGTTGGTTTTACCAGATGCCTTGCACTCTATTAGATCTTTACTTTGGTACTGCTAATGAGAGGCTATTTAATTTTAGTAGAAAAAGAACTTTGGGAAAATCGATTCCATTATGGCTGGTCCCAGATCCAGTTTATGTTAAAAATCATGCTTGCAAAAGCAAGTATCATGCCCCAGTAACTCCAGTTACTTTACTACATGCAAACCCCCAGTACGCCAACAAAACTACCCAGTGGGATGGAGACAACAGTGAATTTGCGAGAAATTGCACCTTTTGAACCTTCAACCGAGGAAACTCCTATACTAGATGTAGGCAGACAGGTTGAAAATTTTGAGGTGAATGGCAAGATGAATTCGAGTAATATATCGAAATCATCAGAAGTTCATGCCAGCCCTATCAAACCAATTGGAGATAATGAAACTACAGGCCCTTCCAAACAAATCAGAGATACTGCAACTGAATCTCGAAAATCAAAACATGAAAAGAAAATTCCTGCTCGTTTCAAAGATTATGTGTTTTAGAAATTTTTGTAGGAAGGGAAAGTGCTGTATTATTTAGCCTTTCCTTACTTGTTATTCAGAATGGAATGTTCTTCCTGTATATAAGTAATCCACTCAAATGGTCTGCAGTAATTGTGGCAAAAAGCCTACATCTCTGCAACCAGGAGTACTATTAAACCTTATTCCAGCTGACTATTAGTATTGTTGAACCTTATTCCAGCCAACGACTACATTTATTATTAGCAAGGAAAACATTATATATATATATATATATATATATTCACTAATGAAAGTTTTCTACCCATAAAGTTGTCTTTGCAAGCAAAAATTCATAATTTTTGTTAACACACACACACACACATATATATATATATATATATATATATACACACACAAGTACATTAGGAAAAAAATTAATAGATTTTATAAACATTGGAAAAAAAAAAATATAGTACAAGAATATTAGAAATTAAAATCAAAGATTTAGTGCTTCACTGTGCAAAATATATTTTGAATATCAATTTCTTGTAATGGTGAAAATGAAGAATTCATACTAAACTAAATTTACAATTATATCTTCTTCACCATATAGATGAAAAGTAAATTTGCTCAGAAGATTCAAAGCACTTATGAGTCCACATGATGATTTCACCAATTCCAACCATTATCATCAAGTTGAGCTAAAAGCATGGATTTACCTGACTCACTCTCTCTCTCCATCCTTATTATCCATCACTCCCAGCAGATCTTCCAAAGTACATCCTGTGTCCGCACAGAACTGATATAAATAAGTTTTTGCTGGTCAGCCAACACTGGCATGTCCATGTGTAGAGGTCTATAGCAGAATATCACTTATAAGTTTGTCTTTTCTTCTCCAGCAGTTCCTGCAAGTCTTGTTCGTCTTGGATGACCTTGGAAATAGGAAGTAAGTGGCCATACAGTTACTGTTTGGTGGGGTGTTGCTTCTTGGACTTGTTCAAAATCATCATCATCATCATCATGTCACACCATCAGCACAGATCTCCTTGACCCTCTCCGACCATCCTTCTCTATCATCCATTGCTTCTGGTAGGTCTTCAAGGCTACATTCTACATCAGCACAGAGCTGTTGTATGTAGGACCTAGTTGGTTGTCCTGCCTTTGCTCGTTCATGTGAGGGGGTCCACAGGAGTACATCATTTATGAGTCCATCCCTACTTCTCCAGCAGTGTCCCACATGTCTGGTTCATCTAATTTGGATAGTTATCATGATGGGTGGTAAGTGGCCATACAGCTGCTGCTTTGTGGGGTGCTGCCTCCAGGACTTGTTCAATATTGCTTGTAGCATTCTAGTGTAGCTGCTGTCAAGCTTTTTCTCCATACATTTAGTTAGTGTCCACGTAGTGCATTCATACAGCAGTATCAACACGACAGCTGCTTGAAAAAAACTGCATTTCATTTTATCAGTCAGGCCTGACTTTCATATGACTGACAGCCTATCGATAGCTGTCCACATCTTTGCTAGTCTAGTTGATGAGACACTGGTTCCTAGGTAGGTGAACTTGTCTACTAGTTTCAGAGAACTACCGTTTTGTGAGGAGATGTCGCCTCTTTGATTAAAGCACATGTATTCTGTCTTATGTGCGTTGACATGGAGACCTATGCCTGCAGCTGTTCATTCCAGATTATGTAGCAGGGTTTCAGCTTGGACAGGTGTATTTTCCAGTAGCGCTATGTCATCGGCATAGTCTGCCGTAATTGTTTGTGTAGGGTTGTTCAAAATAGCTCATATCATTTTTGTGAAGTTCCAATCAAGCTTTTCCTGAATGCATTTGCTAGCATCCATGTGGTGCATCCATATAGTAGTAATGATATAGCCACAACTTGCAAAAAGTCCTGTTTTAATTTATCAGATCGATCAGACTTCCATATGATTGATAACTGATCAATAGTAGGCGCATGTTAACATCCCTTTCAGAGATATTGTTGCTGAGGTATATGAACTTGTCTACTAATTTTAGAAGACTGCCACTTAGAGTGTAGATGGCTCCTTCTCGTTTAAAACACATGCACTCTGTTTTATTAGCATTTATGTAGAGGCCAATGCCTCCTGCCTATTCTAAGCTATGCAATAGGGATTCAGCTTAGGCAGGTGTATTTGCAAGAAGCACTACATCATCTGCATAGTCCATGTCTGTTATAGCTTCTGCAGATACACTGAAATGTTGATAATATGAGCTGTTCATAAATTTAGATTATTTGAGAAAAATTTGAAACCTCCATCAAGCTGCTATTAATGAATATTAATGAATCTAAAGTGGCTGGAATTGTTGAAGGTTTGTCTTTGCTAGTGAAAAATAAAAAGTCTAGAGAGAATGAGACAATTGATTATTGTTTATGGAGTGTAGTGATTTATACTTGACATTCTTTCTCCAATACAATTTTGAAAGAGACACAATTAGTAATATTGTAAGGGCTTCAAGTCGTACAAAAATAGACCTTTATTTCCAAATTTAAAGGAATCAGAATTTATTCTTTAATCTGCAATACAAAGATTTCAACACAGAAACAAAGAACATTCTTTTTCAAAAAGATATTTTTTATTTTTTGCTTAAAAAAAAAAATCGAAAAAGAGCAAATCCCGAATTAATTTACATTTAGTATTTTCAGGCTGTAACAAAGTAAAACAAATTAATTTTACAAAACATGAAACAGAAAATAAGTGATGAAAAGAGGTATGGAATGCCATATGAGGAGTTTAAAGGGGTTGCAGCCTTTAGTTTTTTGTGGAGAATGAATAGTAATCAACAGAGATACAAATTATATCAAAAGAATAATATATTGTTAAGTAATATTCAAAAAACATGTTTCAATGGTTAAAGAATACTATAAAAGTACTTCTAAAAACTAGCAAAGAGTGAACCAAAACTGAAAACAGAAACATGTGGTACCTTAAAACTAACACTGTGTCAGTAATAGTGGGAACCCTTGGTATGACCAAGAAAGGGACAAATAAATACATTAACAAAATACTTGGCAGTCCCAGCCTATATATAATACAAAAAATTGTACTTTGTAGAACTGCTCATCTCCTTAAGAGTGGACTATCAATGTGACTGGAATATTACCACACAAAAGAGGCAGCAAAAAAATAAATACATACAATACATATTTTTACTACCTACCCTCGCCCTAGATCTTGGGTAAAGACTCATTAAAGGATAGTCAGAAACCAAAAGTAAAGCTGAAAATTGAATAGATAATAAAATATTTCATATATAGAAGGAAAGTGGAAAAATCATCAATAACCAAACTAGATTTAATAAAATAACTGTATATAGAAAGTAGAAAACTTTAGGTTGTTTCTAAACAACTATTAAAATGAATTCAAATTTTATATTTATAATAAATTAAGGGGAAGTTGATGACTTCCTTAAGAAAAATTTAAACATTACTGAAAGCAATGATAAATAAGTGAAATGGTTAGTAATTTATATGACTAAATTGATATTTTACTTTAAAAAACAAAACAATAGTCAAATATTATGATTTTAACTTTAAGAAGTATCATATATATCATCTACTTTCAATGTATAAAAATATCTGAGTTACTTAAAAAAACTGACAAAGAGTCAAAGCAATAATTGAATGGAATGATATTTTTTCTTTGTTTTTATGTCACTAAAGAAATTATTCTAATTAAAGCCAATTCAGGGGCAGATAATTAAGTTAGGTTCTGTTCTTTCAATGATAGGAAACTAAAAAGTAACAGAAGTAAACAGAACTTGAGAAGCCCAAGTAAATCATAACAAATCTGAATGAAAACAGATACTCCTTCACCCCAATTAATAAATTAATGAGAAAATCATGTGTCATACACAACTAAAAAAGAAAACCCTCCATATAGACATCAGTAATATTTATTTTCTGTAGTTAAAGCAACAAGTTGATTCTAAATCAGCATACATGTCACTTGGGGCAGCAGAAACATTGACTTAACCCAAGTTCATATCAAAGGATCTTTGCAGTTTGTATAGTGAGTAATAAAAAAACAGTCACTTTTCAGGAAAACTCAAAGTAGGGAAACTTTTGGAAATGTAGAATGGAAGATTCTCCATAAAAGTAAAAGAAAATTTTCTTGAAGCCAGTTTTTAGTTTTAAGCACACTTTGAAAAAACAAGTCTGACTCACTCATTAAAATAAATGTACAAATTGCCAGTTAATTAGAAAGACCAATCTGAACACAGTTTGTCAACATAAATGAAAAGAGAATTTTTTTAAATTTTCAACTAGTACAATTTTTTAAAGTAACAACAAAGGAAAATTTTTATTGAAAAAAAAAAAAAAAAAAAAAATTCTAAGTATATCATAAGCAACTTTTTGCAGGAATATTAAATTCAAAACATGGAAAGAAATGAAATGCTACAAAATTTCAAAAGAAACCTTTCTGATAAACTCAGAGCAAAAACATTTTGTTCTTTGTCATAGTAGAATAATATGTATACTGGATGAAAACTATAAGTATTTTTGTTGATTTGATGATTCTCTCTTATATTAGTCTTGTCCCAAAAGAATCAATGTCATCTTAGAAAAGAAAAGCAGGTAAACCTAAAACAAAAGAAATGCCAGATTCTAAAAATCAACAATATTTGTACAAAGTTCTGACAGCAAACAGAAAAACAAGTCAGCCAAGTAGGATCCAGAACTCAAATAACCAAAATTAATTCATTCTTAATTTCCCATGAGTAAAAAAAAAGAAAAACATTCTAATATAGGAAATCTGTTACAGAAATTGGCCAAGGATTAGATGTATTTACCATTTCCCAATTAAATCAGGTTATATATCCTGTCAACCTTTTTTTTCCAGTTTACTTCAAAATTCAATCCTTCCGCAAGGTTTGTAAAGCATGGGGAGTAATGAGTCTTACTCTGTCACGCTGACCCAAGACATGTTGGCAAGGAGTTTGAATTGAGTTGACTTTCTCTTAAACATATCATAATCAAGGCTAGAGAACCCAGACTGCCTTATTATTTTACTCATAGCTGGAGAGATAAGAGATGGATTCATGCCATCTTCAAAGGCATTAGTACAAAGCGAATACAAATAGTTTCAAACAGAATTTGAACCCAGCTTTCTAATTTCATTTTCATGTTGATAACCGGGGCACTAACCATACATCTACAAGCTTGTATATGAACCACAGGAAAACCCACCCTGCAATGTTGTACAGAACTTCCCCATACCTTTAACATTGCAAATGTTGCAATAATCTTTAGGAAAAAATAGATCCCATCTTAAGTAGACAGTATAAATGCCTACCAGATGCCTGAAGCAATTTCAAAACTTAAATAAAACCTTAACTAAAAAAAATCTAGGTGGCACATAAAAACATTCAGTGAGTACAAGCTTCAAGTAATTATTCTTGATATAAATAATTTAAACATGGTTATATGGCATCAAGTGTTCATATCTAATACAAATGATTTTTAAACAGATCTATTTGATCCTATAAATGGGACCCTAACAGATACTACCACTTTAGGTCAGAGTGGACCAGGGAGAAATAGTAATGAAGAGGTACTCCATACTCCTTAGATCTCCAGAACTGGAGCCTCACCACCAATCGCAGTTTAATGTCATACTCAGGACACCCCTCTTTTTTGGCAGGGTAGGGTACCCTTCTGTAGAGGATGCAGTTAACATATTTTTAAACCCTACCAAGAGGGTGAAATACCTTTTGGAATTATCTTTCTGATCAAACTAAATATTGGAATAAAAACTAATACAAGTTCACAATTGAAGTGTCAGCAAGTCTACAATGAAAATGATGTATAAAATAGAGCAAGGCATTGAAGCATAGAAAAAAAAAGTTAAAACAAAAAAAACAAACAAACCAAAGCCCACACTACATGGCAACAGAAATTACATGGTAACCTGGAGAGCAGGTCAGTCATTAGAAGCGACAGAGCAAAAGAAAATCTCTAAATGTGATCTAACATTTTATTAGATTTCAAGTCAACATATTTTCAGATTCCTCAAGTATTTATATAAAAAGAATTTTATCAGAAACTTTGATAAGCTATTATTAACTCTGTCAGGGGGAGCACAGCAACAATCTATGATAAGTATAAGCCAATGTTGGTAGAGCAATAAAGAAAATGATTTGACAAGTGAACAATTGGTCATTACAAGCTACTTGAAACTGATTGCATAGTAGGATTGGAAGGAGCAAGGTAGTAGAATGAAATAATGGATGTGAAAGATGTGACTAATATATATAAAGGTCTGATGAAAGATTTTATCCAATCAGAAGAGAGAAAAATATGCCACTGCCTACCAACTGATTTCATAGAACTTCAAAGCATAAGTCAATACTTTATCTGAGAAATTCTAATGAATATGTTATTGTTTTTATTGACTGAATAACTCTTGAAAAGAAAATGTAATGGATCTAATTTTTTAAAGTAGGTTTTCCTTCCTGTTTCAGTCAACAAAGGAGGACAAAACACCATTTGTATCATGGAGTCTAATAAATTATGATATAGAATTGTTTACGTAAATGCAAAAATTTACATAAGATTATGATAACTGTATAATACAAAATTTAAAATAATCAGTCCACCATTTTTTTTAAAGTGAAATCTCCCCTTGAAGATCAAGTGTTCATAGAAAATAGATTTGAATGACTGCAGCCAGTAGTCTTCATAGCCTAACTGAGAAGATAGATATAAGAAAAGCTCTTGAAGATAATATAAACAAGAATGTTGTCTAATACAAAACCTGACAGAGTTTGTATTGGAAGAAATTAAGTTGAGAGATTTAAAATGGATTTTTCGTACTTGTTTTGGCACTAACATTCATAACTATTGAATACCTAAATTCAGTGATTCTTTTTCAAATTTACATACACAATTTATCTATCTCTATCCATGTGTTTTACCATTTAACCCACACAATTGTCCTTAACTACCATAAAGAAATAATGGTGATTAAAAGGACTGTTAGAAAAATTAGTTGTTATGTGTATAATATACATATAAATACACACCATAATGGATAAGTGAATTCCATCATAATTCTCATAAATGGGAATTTTCTAGATGCTATAGTTAAGCATATGTATGACTTTTGTAGGGAAGCTAAAGAGAGAAGACCAAGTTCTTATACAAGCAATTAAAAAAATGGTGCGGCAATTTAAAAAAAAGAAAAAAAGTGTCAAATTTATAATCCAAATACAAAGCTATTCTTACAGAAATACCAATGTGAAGTTATTTCTACATAAATACAAATAATGTCAAATGGGAAGGAAATCAATAAAATATGAAGTAGAATTGAATTTTTATCACTAGTAGAAAAATCTTTTTTAATTTTTTTAAAATTCAAGTCATAAACCCTAATGAAAATTGTTCAAAATACACTCTTTCAGCAAAAACTCAGATTTTATATGACAAATCTTTTAAAAAACAAAATCCAAGCTGAACAAAAATACAAGAACAAAAAGGCACATATATCTCACCTTTGAAATATCTGGATTACACAGAACAAGAAACCTTCTCTTAGAAAAAAGCAATAAAATTGGTAAACATCAACCTTTCTGTCCACATTAGCTTTTGACTAAATGGGACCTTTCATATTTTTATAATAAAGACTACAAGAGTCTTTTGGAAACCTCACAAAATAAGCTAAAAATCATACTTTAATGATCAGACTGATTCTATCACCATAAATAAAAAAATCAGTAAAAACTTATCTGACAAGTTTGGCCAATAGTTTCTTGATTTATCAAAGAAATACTTCATAAAAAATCAACAAAAAAAAAAAACTAAATTTTCAGAGCCAAGAGTGCAAGTTTTATACTTTGTAAATGACTTGTGTGTTCATTTCTCCAAACAACTAAAGAAAGATTTCAATTAAACATAATAGTCCTTTTATTTTAGAGTTTACAAATATGATATTAAGCAAATGAATACTTGTACAATGATTCTCTTTAAAAGAAAAAAGAAAGATAAATTGTAACCATTTAAAAAAAACAGTTTACTAACTGGAAAATCAAGTTGAAATTGTTGGCAAAGTTTCAAAATGTTGTACATGAAAAGTTTTTATAGTTAAAGACATTCATATGGAAATGAATTGGTTTTTAGCACTAAAAACATTATCATTTTTTTTTTCATCCAGATAAATTGGGAAAAGAGAAAAAGTTGAACTGTTTCTGTTTGAATATTTAAAAGATGGTATCAGAAATTTCTACAATTCTTTTTTACTTATGTATTCATCTAGAACAGCAAATAAATATAAAAATTATAGCCCTATAGCTAGGAATACTCTAGGTCATGAAAATGAATGTTATACACCAATGTACTTTGAATAGACAAACAGCTTCAAAATGATGGATATTAATGTGAATTTCAATGCTGACCACATTTGCTCATTTTAACATATGATTTACACTATTAATTCAAGATTACTGCAAAAGAAATTACTTTGTGCTCCTCTAAAAGCTAGGGTCAAACATAAAAAGAACAATGCAAAAACATAATAAAACAATAATTCTATTTGAGCTTTCAAAAACAGGATCATTATCACCACAAATGGAAAATAAAAATGTCCTCTTTTTTCATTAAATCTACCAGTAAAAAAGGTGTAATAAAAAGTTTACTAAAAACACAAAGGGTTATAAAAATAATTTTAAAATTCCATTCATCTAATTAATATTATTATATAAGAAAACAGAAGGGCTATTTTTAAAAGCATTGCCAGAAACAGGTCATATAAATGCAACTTTTTATAAAAAGTTTTTAAAACACTATTTTCTAAACACAAAAAAAGTAAAAAAATTTAACTTATTTTAGTTAAGAAAAAAAGATGTACACAAAACAAAATAAATGAATAAGTTTTTATAAAACAAAAACATGAAGCCATTATCAAAAAATTATCTGAAATTATTCAACCCCTATTAGTAAAAAGTAAAATCTGCAACTTTTCTTCAGCAACAGTATATCTGCCAATGTGGATAACTTTTTCAATTTCTTAAAACTGAACTCAAAGAAAAAGTCAATCTAAATTGGCTTTTCTTTTTCTTTATTGGGAATTAATTTTACAAAACAATCAAAACACTTAATATTTTTAATACGTTGTAATATCTATGAAATGAAAATATTGATTTCTTCAAGTTTGGAGATATATCAAAAAATCTTTTTGATTTTATTAGAAAAAGGAAAATTCTCAGGTGCTTTCAAAAAAAATCGTCAACATTAATTACCACAAAATTCTATTTTGTTTAATTGTTCTTGTTTATATCAACAAATTTACAATAATCCTTCTTTTGGAGACAGAGTAAAGTCTTTTAACATCAACTTTTCTTATAATTCCCTAAATTTCTAGTGAGGATGCAAATATGGCATAATAGTTATTGCCAAAGAAAATGGACTCAATATGTTCAAATCCTGGATGATGCAGTTTGTGTTTTACTTTGCGCTAATGACCTTAGGAAAGGTAGATTCTTTTCTCAGCCTAATTTATAGGGGAAATGTTAAAGCAGGATGGACTCTCTAACCTAATAAATAGACAAACTGATTAAACCAAAAGAAAAACTCTGAATCTCAAACTAGCATGTATTGGATTAACACCAACACCCTATAAAAATCAATTTGCAGTAGAAACTGCAGCATCATCACTGACAGAGTGTGTTTACAGCCTTTTGCTCTACAAGAAATATACAAGAATCTAACTACCACCAGCATAAACCAGTGAACCAATGTACTCATACACTACCCAGAAATTCAACTCCCAGTTCAAAGGGACAAAAAAACTGAGTGCAAAAATCAATGGGAGGGGGAAAGTTATTATCTTAACATCTTGGCTATTAACAAGTAGGATACTAAAGATTTATTCAGTCAGTTTTCATTTATTTTTGTTCTTCTTATCATACACTATTTCTCAAGAAAAAAATCAACAAAAATTATAGAATGATGTCGTTTTTGATATTTGTGTTTTCCTTTAATTTCATAATTTGTCAAAGCACATCTTTCTACTGTTAATGGGTGACATGGTGTTAACAGACTTTACATTCTTAACCAAATAAATATGAACAAATCCTCAAGTGTTGTTTGACATGAATCAAAGAATGCACCATTCAAAATAGGACAGTACAAACAATGCCGCTAATTATTTTTTTTAAATCATTATTTATTTCTTTTGATACAACTAACAAAGCATCTATATTTAAAAAACATATTTCTGTTTGAAAATATTCATTTGCATAACCCTTTCCATGATAACCTAATCAGTTTTTTTGTAAATTCAATTTGACCCTATCTACTTATTAGGAAATGAAATCATATCACCTTTCCTCTTTTTTTTATTTTCTTTGTCAGTCCAGTCAGCTGGGGTTGTAGAATACACTGACTGCATCTTTGAAGAGCAGTAAGAACCCCTCACAATGAGTATCTTGGATATGACATTAAACAATCTGATTGTGAGGCTCCAGTAATGCTGGAACTTTAGAGAATGTGGAGTACCCCTTCATTGCCATTGCTCACAGGTCCACTCTGGCCCAGAGTGGTAGCACTTGATAGCATCCTATCTATGGGTTAAATAGAATTGTTTGACATTTAAACTGTGACAACAAATGACTTATGCTAAATTGAACTGTTTGATCAATGAATTTTGTGTATCTACAAAATGTGTTTACAAATCATATATTTACTATATATGTAAAAACGAGATTTGACATTAAATAACCAGCAATGGTTAATATGCCATCAAACCAAACCAAATATTTTCATTGTTCTCTTTTCAATTTTAAATAAAAATGTCAAGTCTACTTGTAACATTGAACTTGCAAATCTTTGTGATGAATCAAAGCATAAAAGAACCCTTGAATAACTACTATAATCACATGAGAGGAGAAACCTTCTAAGGTAGGGAAGGACTAGGAAATTGTGGTTGATAGATATAAACAGTCCATCCCACTGGCCAAAATTGAATGAAAGAAATAGGATTTAACAACAATTTCATAAAAGTAAATATTAAAATATCAATGAAAAGAATAAAGAAAAGAAAAGAAAAGAAAAGAGGCTGAGTAAGAATGTAAAAAAAAAAAAAAAAAAAAAAAAAAAAAAAAAAAAAGAGGAAATAGGAGGACAGTCACCGTTTCACTTCAATAAATCTATTTGTTGAAGATTTAAAAGGTTTGATAAACACAGTAATTTCAAGTGATAATTTGTTTAATGTATTAAAATTTTTTTTTTAAATGTACCACAAATAATTATCATTTTCATTAATTCAAACAGAAAAATTGCATGAATACAAATTTGATAATGTTGAAGGGGAAAGAGAGAATTTCTTAAATCTACATACTTGCTTAACTAACAATCTATAATGTATATTATGTTCAGAAAATTCCATTAATCAATAGTTTCATTCATTTGGAAAATTTGGAAAATACTGATATCTACATAAGTTGAGTAGCCAGACCATTTTTTATCCTACCAACTGTTTCACTAACCATATTATATTAGGCACACATTTGAAGCTTCAAGTTATCTTGAGTATGTTTTCTACCTTTTTACTCAATAAAGCTGGTCATGAAAGTACAAAGAATAACAATATTTGATATTTAGATTATTCAGGTAGGTAGGTAGGTAGTAAATAAAAATAAAAATAATCACAATACAAATAAAAGATACAAAACTAGTGAGAAATCTTATCTTACACCCAATTAGAAAACTACACAGCCAAATATTAGTAGTTGTTATTCTTAACAAGAACTCAACTGAAAATTAGTAAAAGTTGCTGTTCATTAATTTTCTTGGTCCTTATCTCTCTACCTTTCATCTCACCAATACCAGACTTTTTCAACTAATTTAATAACATCCCTGATTAGATATAAGCATTAAACAATTTGTTGTCAATACAAATTGACATTGAAAAAAACTAAAAGATAAAAACCTTTTTATCTTTATACATTTATTTTTCTATTTATAATCTTAAAAGAGACAAAAAGAGAGATCCAAAAGTAAACAACTCATTAATTTTATTAGAATTGTCCAAGAAACAAAATGATTCTAAAGAGGAAAAAGAAATGAAAATATTACTTAATAAGTAAAAAAAGATTTTAAGCATTAACCAGACAATTTCATGAAGCAAAGGAAAACTATATAAGTAAATGCCACCCATCCAAAAGTATTTTTGCTTTGTGATGGTTTTCCTATCAGAATTCAATAAAGCAAATCCTATAAATTTTTGAAAATGAGTTGTAGGCAAAAAGAAAATACTTGTAAAAAAACGTTCTTTATAAGAAGATATTCTTTTGCCTATCAAGAAATCTACCAAAATGTTTTGAAATTTTAAAAAATTCCAAAATGAAAAGATCAAGGAAAGAAACTCCAAACACTACAAGATGAGGGAAAGCAATGGATGTAAAAGCTTTTACTGGCCCTGAATTAAAATCTTAGAAGCCTGTGAATGATATATTTATCACTTGTCTGGATTTAGTACCAAGCTCTATACTTATCTTATGTGGATGAGAAAAGCATAGAACCAAGAACTCCAAGAACCTAAGAAAGAACAAAGCTAAATGAACTGAAAAGACAAAAAATATATTTTATCAAAAATTAATGGAATAATTAGAAAAACAGGAAAAATTTAACCAAAATAAAATTTTAATGAGCAACATTAATCTTTGAACTTTCATTCACAACTAAAGAGAAAAAAATAGGAAAATATAACAGCTTCTATGACTGAATCTGTTTTTGTTGGGTTGTGTGAAATGCAAAGTTAAAATCCATCAAAATTACTGAAGAAGCAATAAAAAAGAATCACATGAAAATTCCAACAGATGGATCAAGAGGATAAAAAAAACAATTTCTGATTTAATAAACCAAGCAAAATATTTTTACAATGAATCAAAAGTTCTTATCTGTAAACTTCTATCAAAACATAAAATTGTATTTTCAATTATTGTATAACAAAATCAATGAGGAAATATTAGAATAAGTTTCAAATAAAAAACCAATATTTAGAAGACTGGATCAAAAATAATGACAAAATTTGTTTAGTTTTATACATAGATTTTAACGTGTATATTCAAATAATACTTGAGCGAGTCAAAAGTTTTGTAACATATTGGTAATGTAAAGCACAATTCAGAGTCTCTGGATACTTTTGCCAAGGTCCTGAAAGTGATGAACAACACTGGACAGTGAGATGCTGAGTTTGTTTCATACTCTTTAACTGCTACTCACTCAATCTGCTTCAGTGCTTGGAGCATGGTCTCAAAATGCAGTTTTAGGCCAACTTGCCAGTGATAGATTGTTGAGGTACTTGCAATCCAAGTAGAACTTATTGAACCATCTGGTTAGTGTATTGTGATCAAATGCACCTTCACCTTTCACACAAGAAATGTTTTTGGTTGCTTCCATATTATAGCCCAGTTTGAACTTGTAAAGCATAATTTACAGCATATTAATTGGTGTGGCTTTAAAATCACACAGAGTGAAGCAATGCACATGTTAGCACACCAACTACCAAGATACTACCAACTGCAACAGGTGGCTCCCTCGACTTGAACTGCTTTGATTATGTGAAACACACCACAAACTAACATATGCTAAAATATTGTAAAACTTTTGACACATCCTAGTATTATTCCTACTGCCATTTTTCATACTTCTAATTTGTTACACATCTTTAACTTAAATATGTGCCTTTTACAGTTGCCTTATCTTCTATGATAATTTATAAAACAACCAAAGAAAAGAAACATTTTTGAATATAAGATTTTAAAAACCAGAAAAAAAATAATAATTTCACAAAATGGTTTTTATTTTCATTTTCAGCAAAAGGTAATAATGACATATCACAATTGTGGTTTAAAGTTGTTCAGAATTATATTCTATTTTCTTCTCTGAAAAGATCTTTTAAAATTCCAGTCATTTTTTTTAATTATCACTTCATCCCATCCCCAAAGTTCTAATCAGGTGACATACTTAGTCAGAGAGTTAACAATTAGTCTATCAGTTTAAATAACTTCCTACCTAAAAATGAGGATATACAGTAGCATCCAAAACTAAGGGATAAAATTTTAAAACCTAATATTTGTTAGAAATAACAACTGTGAAAAGCTGAAATTTTGACAACTGGTAGTCGTCATCATCCATAATAACATACTAAAATTTGAATCATTTGCAAAGGATAGAAAAAGAATTATAACAATTATTTATTTATTTTCAAAATAGGATCGTCCAAAAGTAAGGGACAAAATTGAGAAAAACAATGTAAACAGTATGCTATATTCAAATTTTTTGATTTCCTCTAAAGAATAAGTCTTACTTAGTCATTTGTAAACATTGCATCAGCCGACACCATGGCGAAACGCCAAAAACTTGTTTACTCTGTGAGACAAGCTATTGTGAAGCTACACAAGGAAAAGCACACCATTAGAGAGATTTCAGAGAAAGTGAAACGTTCCAAGAGTGTTGTAGGCAGGGTTGTTAAATCTTACAATGATACTGGCAAAATAGTTAGTGCTTTTAAAACCGGCAGACTCCACAAAACTTTGGCAAGAGAAGATCGAATAATGCAGTGTATGTCATTAAAGGACCGTTTTAAGTCTTGCACAGAAATTAAAAGGGTTATGAATAATACCTCATGTGTTAATGTGTCAAGACAGACTGTTTCTAGACAACTGCAAGAAATAGGGCTGTTTAATCGAACCCCAAGGAAGAAACCACTTGTTAGTTCGAAGAATAACAAGAAGAGATTAGAGTTTGCAAACAGGTATGTAATTTGGATATATGAAAATTGGGCAAAAGTATTTTTCAGTGATGAAAGCGAGTTTAATTTATTTGGAAATGATGGAAAAAAACAATGTAAAGAGACGTATTGGTGAAAGATTAAGTGCAAAGTGTACTAAGAAAACTGTCAAGTTTGGGGGCGGAAGCATCATGGTATTTGGAATGATTTCTAGCCAAGGTACAATGCCTATTGTCCAGTTACAAACTCGTGTAAACGCGCAGATCTAGAAAAAAAATTGTTCAAGATCATGTTGTGCCAATCATACAGAATTCAGGTTTCGATAGGGCTACCTTTATGCAAGATAATGCCCCATGTCACAAGGCAAAGGTGGTAATGATTTACCTTAGCGAGCAAGATTTCGAAATTATGGATTGGCCACCACAAAGTCCTGACTTAAATCCAATAGAAAATCTTTGGAAGACCTTAGGAGTGAAAGTTATGGAAAGAAATCCCACTAACACGGAGGATTTGAGGGTGAAGCTTCAAGAAGAATGGTCTAAAATTAGTATCGAGGATTGCCAAGAACTGATTCGTTCTTGTAGTCGAAGATGTGCAGCTGTCATTGAGAGCAAGGGCTCATTTACTAAGTATTGATTGTACATGTATTTTTATTGTTTTTTGGCTGTTTACATTGTTTTTCTCAATTTTGTCCCTTACTTTTGGACATTCCAAATTTGAAAATAAATAGATAATTGTTATAATTCTTTTTCTATCCTTTGCAAATGATTCAAATTTTAGTATGTTATTATGGATGATAACGACTACCAGTTGTCAAAATCTCAGCTTTTCACACTTGTTATTTCTAACAAATATTAGGTTTTAAAATTTTGTCCCTTAGTTTTGGACGCTACTGTAGAATGATGTGAGTGATGCAAATTAGTAAAATGTCTATCTGTAGTAAAGGACTGAAGATTCATACAGAAGAAAATAGGTGTTTAGTAGGGATTCAAGGATCCAAGCCAAGACATGTCATCAGATGATCAGATACCCATGTCATTGAAAAAACAAGAGACTTGAAGGAGGAGGGGAGGTGGTGTGGGCAGTGACAAAAACATAAGCTTAGAGGTCTCATCAGGTAATGAGTTAGAAACAAAGCCTATCAGCAATTTGTCATTGCTTAGGAAGAATTGGATCACTGATCAGCCTAACAACTTGGTTCTGAATACAATCCAAACAAGCATTAACTGGAATTTAATTACCTCTTCTTTTTTGATTGCTTTTACAATGGCCACTCTTTGGTCATATACAACAAATAACATTGTAAACAAGTGCAGTAGAGTTTTTCTTTCTAATAAATTTACATTTTGTCTTGCTGATATAATTTCTCTACATATCTCTTCTTTTTAAAACTAAATTTTACACTATTTTTCAACTTACATCATTATATAAAACATAATGATTGAAATGCTTTTCAAATTTCAGAATTTTTATAACATCTATTTCACAATTAAGAGACACGTCTTTGTTGCATATGTTACACATTTATATTATTTTGGCTTTGATTTTTCGGACTGTTGTCCTCATTTTTATTGTGGTTTAAAGTTTGACTGTTGATCAAACAAGGCATCCAAAAACTATGAAGATCTTATTCAAATAATGATGTCATTGTTTTTCAAGTCTATCAATCGAGAAGTTTCACAAGAAGCATCATGAGATGAATTCAAAATGTAAAATCCAATAGCATTAGTTATTCTTGATATGTTTTTAGAGTAATTTACTTTCAAAACAATTTGATTTGGCCTTTTCAATTATTGGTTCCCAGATTGTGTTCATTTATATACTTGGTCTACTCAAGAGGTCAACATAGCCCAACATATGTGTCACTACTTTAAGACATCTACTTTTACAATGTTCTTCCCTATGGATTATTTTAACTTTATCCCACAAGGATAGATGATTTCTGACTCTTCTGTTTCCCCTTCTATTTCTATTTTACACATTTATATTTACAAAGGAAGAGAAGAAAAGGTAACAATGGATAATGAATGAATGGGAAGAGGTGAAAGAAAACACAAGCAGCAATGAGATATCAAGAAGCATACACTGAGTATTAAAAGAAAAATGAAACTCTTGTCAAGGGAAAATATCATTTAAGAGGAAAATATACTCTCTTGCCATCCATCCCTATCAGCCATTAGCAAGTCCTCTAGATGACATCCTGCCTACATAGAATTGATGAATGTTAGGTTTTGCTGGGCAACCAACACTAGTGAGTCCAAAGGAGAATGTCACTTATCAGTTCATCCTTTCTTTTCCAACAGTATCCAGCATGTCTTGCTTGGATGGTATGTATGATGGGAAGTGAGTGGCTGTACAGCTACAGTTTTGAAGGGTACTGCTTCCAGGATTTGTTCACAACAACACACAACATCCTTGAGTAGTTCCCATCTAACTTTTTCTTCAAGCTTTTCATTAAAATCAGAGAAACAGCTTTTATAGCTCATTAAATATTTTTTTGCCATTATTTATAGAATAATTTATAAATTTTTTCTCATACAGAAACTCCCTTGTTAGACTACAACATATCTATGAAGTGATTCAAACATCTATTTGCTTTTCCTTCTTCCTTTAGAAAATGGTTATCTTGGTTTCTTTGTTTACTAGCATATCAACCTTCACAGGTTATTTAATGTCAAAGCCATCCTTGTAGAAAAATAGTTGTGATATTATTTATTCTATAGCTAAAAGGATAATGGGATTCATACCTTTTCCAAGAGTATGAACCTGAAAGTGAAAATAATAGTATGACTGGAGTTCAAACTTGCTTACTATGATGTTGCAGTTCAGCATGTTAGCCACTGTGCCATGGTGTATTTCACCTTGGTTAAAAATCAATTACATAAACAAAATTGTAATCAGAAATAATTCAAGTAATCATTAAGTCATGCAGCTGGCACAGATTTCCCTAACTCTCTCTTTAATACAGCTTGTAACATTCCTATGCAGCTCCCATCAACCCTTTTCTCTATACGCTTTGCCAGCATCCATGTGGCACATCCATACAGTATAAGTGACACAACCACTGCTTGGAAGAAATGAAATTTTATTTTATCAGATAGATTAGACTTCCATATGGTCAATAACCTATTGTCAGCAGGGTATGACTTTGCTAGGCACATATTGATGTCACTTTCAGTAGATAAGACACAGGTACCAAGTTGAATGAACTTGTCCACTAATTTCAGAGAACTGCCATTTAGAGTGGAGATGGCTCCTTCTTGATTAAAACACATATACTCTGTTTTGTCTGCATTCATGTGAAGGCCAATACATCCTGCTGCCTGCTCCAGGCTATGCAGCAGGTATTCAGCTTGAATAGGTGTATTTGCAAGAACCACTATGTCATCTGCATAGTCTGCATCTGTAATAGTTTCTGTGGGGTATCATCTGCTTCTTGCCTTTTTTAGTTTAAAGCCACTTTCTTATTAGATCTATCAATGTTTGAAGTACATAGTCGAGGCAGATTATGAACAAATATAGGGCTAATGTATCCTCTTACAGAACTCCAGCAGCTATGTCAAAGAAATCTGTATATCATCTGGTGAGCAAACCTTGACTTTCATGTTACTATAGAGCATCATTTTGGCTATTACAGTTTCTTTGGGGAGATCATACACTAGAAGTATTTGATCCATCTTCCCTCTGTGTATAGAATCAAATGCTTTGGAGAAATCTACAAACAAGAGTGTTGCCTTGAGATTTTTGCACTAACTCTTCCTATGATTCAACAGATTGTCAGAATCTGTGATGTTGTGGATCAATTTCTCCACAAATCATTTTGATTCTTTCTGAGAAATTTCTCAGTTTCTGGTTTGATGTGATTAAGTAGAAGAGCATTATAAATAGCCACTATGGAAGTAAGACTTATGACTCAGTAGTTCTTGACAATTCTGAGGTCACCTTTCTTAGCAAAGGGGAGGATGAAACCTTTTGTCCATCTCTCTATTGTGTACAGATTATATATGGCGTTGCAGTATCAAAGCAGTCAGACATCTGATTTCCTGGTCTTCCATACTTCTTGAGGTATTTCGAGGCCAGCAGCTTTTCTGTTTTTAATTTTTGTTAGTACTACATTGAGTTCTTCTTAAATAAATTGTCCTTGTTTGATGTAAAGTTTGTTATTAATAATTTTCATGATAGGTTTATCTGTGACATTAGAGGAGTTTCCTAGCAGATTCTTGAAATGTTCTTTCCACATCTGTATTTGTTCTTCTTGGCTAGCAGCTTTTAATTTAGCTCTTGAGGTGCTCTTCTTTTTACTCACTTCATCTACTGTCAGTCACGCTATTCAAGACTTTATCTTCTACTGAGTTTCTAATCTTATTCATCTGACCTTGAATGAATTCTGTTTGTTCTTTTTGGTACACATTATTTAGTTCTCTTTGTGCCTTCTTTAGATTCTGAGCTTTCGCATTAGTTGAGTTTCTTCTATTACAAAGGGATGCTGTTTTCATATTATCTTGTTTTTTCATATTGCCAGAGTCTTCCATGGGACTATGTTTGTCTCTTAGTTTGGTTGTTATGCATTCTACTGCAGCTTCCATGTGGGTGTGTACATAGTTCTTATATTTGTCATTTGGAGTAAATATTTTGGATATCTCCTGAAGAGCCTCAAATTTGTTTCCTAGCGTTATCATATATTTATTGTTAATATCTCTATTATTAAGTGAGGACCAGTCATAATGAGTGTTTTTGGATGTTTGTGTCATATTCCTGCATAGGCTCAGACATATCTTTGCTGAGACAATTCTGTGATCGGAAGATACTCCTTCAAAAGAGGAACAAGCCTCACAGTTCAGAGTACAATTAATCCATTTCTTATTTATGAATATGTAATCTATCTGGGCTTTAGCATTATTTGTGTCAGTGTAGGTCCATAGTTTTCCCATCTTTTCTGGAATTTAGTATTAAGGCATGTTAGTCTGTTTTCAAGTGAGAGTTCTGTTCAATGTTCCCTACTTCTGTTTGACAAGTTGTGTAAGCAGTATTTATTGCTTTTGTCTTTACCTATTTGAATATTCATGTCTGCACCAATGATTAGAATGTTGTGTTTGGGTATGCTACGAACAAGGGAAGATAGCATGTTGTGGGTGATGAGGTTTGTTTCATCATTAGCATTGGTAGGACAGCAGCAGGGGATGATTGTTGCGTTAGGGTTGCCACTAAATGTAACTACCATCATTCTCGGTTTTATTTTCTCAATGCTATTAAGTGATTTTAGGGCATGAGGACAAAGGAGCATTCCTACTACTCCTATGACTGCATTGACAGAGTTTTTTTATTTAATTAAAATAATTAGAAATTATTTGAATTTTTACACAAGAGACAAAATACTCAGAAAAAAATGGTTTTTAAAAGAATGAAATTATAAAAAAGTGAAAAAAAAAAAAGATTTTTTTCTCAAAGAAAAATTTTCTCAAAAAAATTTCTTTTTCATAAATAACATCTTACACACTCAGGTTTTATTTTATACAATAACATACAAAATTAACAGATAAAAAATGAGATGAAAGGTCTTATATTTGTCAGCTCATATTTTTCAGGATTTTCATAAAGAATTGAAGATATGTAATATATGCAATAGATTTTTATAATTAAATATTATGTTTAATAGCATATCTATAACTACATGCTAAAATATTTTTCACAATGAAACAACAGACTTGCTTTTTTGCGTAGAAAAAAAATCTAATATTTCCTTAAAGGAAATTAAAATAAAAAATTAGTCTGGAGATTTTGTGCTACCCTAGTACAGATTTTTTATGCAATTCATTTGTGAGTGAAAGAGATTGAAAATTTAGGTGATAACAGATGACATTTAAACCTTATTTTTGTTCTTTGTTTTATTAAGATATTTATAATAACAATGATCATTTGAAAAAGATACAGGGGAAAGAGAAAGACAGAATAAGCCAGAGTTAAGCCAAGAAGCTGATTCATAGCACCAGTGATTAGTGTTTGAGCCCAGGTGAAAAACCAGGATATTATTCATGAAGTTTTAAAGACAAGCTAGACATCCCTATTAGGAAGAATGAGAGCAACACAATTTTCTCTACCCTAATTAAAGGCTTTGTATCAGAATAACCAACTTAAGCAAATATTAACAAAATCTTGTCAAAGTGGGAGAATCAAAATTTTATGAGGTGCTGATGAACTTCTGCAAAGTTAAGACTGCGGTAAGAATTCAGACTTAAGTAAAAAAAATGGATATGTAGGAATTTTTATTTAAGGATGGGTTAGAGTTATCTAAATAAAAATGTGTAAAAGAAAGGAAAATTTAAAAGTATGATGTCAGACAAACATAAGAGAAATAAAATTGACAAGAAGGAGAGCAGAACAACAACAAAAAAACAAGATAGAAAGCAATAAACATAAATGTATTTTGTGCTGCTTCATTAAAAGAAAACAAGGCATTATGACTGAGTAATTGTGTGTATGTATGTGTGTGTGATATATTCAATGGTGTGACTTAACCTTAAAAGTTTTAGAGTATATTTTCTTAACTAAAAAAATTTTTAAATCTAAAATCACTGCATTTTGTATGAGTTTCTTGCACACATAAAAGGAAAAAAATTACTTTAATTTGAAACACTTAAAAAAAAACGAAAAGAAAAAGAAATATTCCATTTGAAGATTGTTTTAAAACATAATATATTACAAAAAAAAACAAAAAAACAAAAGATGACAATAACTTCATATTTGTATTACAGTACAGTTGAGTTTTGACATTTTTTAAACTTTAAAATCAATATAATTGTTTTAGCAATTATAATTTGTTAATTCTTGCTAAAATAGTAATATAAGAGTAGCTTCTGCACTGAGCCTTGTTCTCTATTATTACCATCTCTTAGATAGATATCAACGTGTGTATATTCTGAAAATAAATATTTCTCTGCTGAGTACTTTATGTTTTCTTCTTGCTGTAATGATACAAAATTATGCCTTCATAACACTTATCACATTTTCTATTCTTGATATTCAGTAACCATTTTGTTAAGAAACTGTTTACCACCATCTTTTATAAGGATCATTAAATAAGTTTCCAGATTTTTTTCGTATGGGCACTTTTATTGATAGTACACGCATAAAACTCTAGTCCCCTTCAAAGTAATCTCCTCCGGCAGCAATGCACTTGTTATAACATTCCAACAACTTCTGGAAGGCCCCATGGAAGTCCTCTTGTGTGAGCATGTCAATGACCTTCATCACAGCCTCTTTCATCTCCTCAATTGTCTCATAATGACAGCCTCTGAGCTTAGGGAATAACCAAAAGTCACAGGGAGCAAGGTCTGGACTATAGGGAGGGTGAACAACTGTCTTGATGCCCATTTTGATCAAATAGTCTGTGACAAGGATGGAGTTGTGGACTGGTGCATTGTCCTGGTGGAAATGCCACTGACCTGATTTCAAGAATGCGAGCCTCTTCCAACAGAATCTCTTCTTGAACTCCCTTAAAACCTCAACATAGTAACCCTAACCCTAACCCTTTGGCCAATCAACTCTGGTGTATTTACTTACTTACTCCTCCCACACCTCTCATCATTCCTCACAGACTCCGTGCCTTCCTTGAATCTCTTATGCCACTCAAAAACTGATGCTCGATTCATGCAAGATGCTCCAAAAGCAGTCTGAAGTATTCCATACGTTTCTGTGGCATTTTTTCCAAGTTTAAAATAGAATTTTATTGCATATCGTTCTTCTAAAATGTCCTCCAGATTGTATTTTTGAAATTCACCAGCTGTGACAATCAGGCTTTAGTAGGGTGTATTCCAATTCCTGTTGTAGCTGTTCATTTGAATCTGAAATCATAAAAATTGGTCAGTCATCTCATAAGATGTATAGCAATAACATACTAAATTTTCAAGAGTCTACGACAATTTTAAATGCCTGTACAAAAAGTCTGGAAACTTATTGAATGCACCACATATATTTTCATAATTTGAAAATTCAACACTCAAAAGTTTCTAACTACCTCATGGTATGCTAAGTTTGCTTCCTAGATTGGAACTCAAAGAATTTCCAATCTCTATTCCAGAAATTTAGAGGTTATGGTTTGGTATTCATGATGAGTTTTTGTTTGAGAAGTTCTTATTCTTATTGTTTCATTTTATTTGGTCTGAATGTATTTGAGTTGTTCTTTAAGAAATTTCAGTTGTCTTTCAAGGTAAACTTAGAATTATTTTATTAACCATGTTTGGAGATTTTAATAACATCTATGAATATCATGAATTAGCATAAGAATGTATGTAAAAAATAGAAAATAATTAACAGCTAAGTTTCATTTGAAAAAAAAAAAAACAATGCTTTAGATAATGTAAGAACAATAAAAACAAAACAAAATTAAGACTCATTTGAGAAGTTGTGGGAAAATTAAATATGCTTTGAAAAACAAAATGTGATAAAATGTTCAATTATGATTTCTGCTAGAGCTGTCAATGATTTACATTATCAAATCTTTGTTATTTTCAAATGAGACATTTTAGTGTCTAGAAGTCCAATTTAAAAATTATTTGAACAAGTTTCATCAATGAAGTAAAACAGATGCTACACTCAGACTTTAGAGCAATGATAAAAAAATAACAGCTCCCCAAAATGTGACTTCCTA
Source organism: Sepioteuthis lessoniana (assembly GCA_963585895.1). Classification (NCBI taxonomy): domain Eukaryota; kingdom Metazoa; phylum Mollusca; class Cephalopoda; order Myopsida; family Loliginidae; genus Sepioteuthis; species Sepioteuthis lessoniana. The sequence goes on from OY757927.1 coordinate 93,735,883, forward strand.
AATGGATCTTTCTCAAAGGAAGTCTAATAACAGTAAAAAATGCTTGAAATCAAAGAAAATTTATTCTTTGCAATTAAAGCAATTCTATAGTAATATTCATAATTTCTCAATTAAAAGATGACTTGGTGTTGTGACAACATGTGTTATGATGATATACCCCATGATGTCAATGTATGGACCCATCCCGACACTATAAATAGTGACTGGCTTGATAAATGAGGCAAGCAAGTCTAGTCAGTTACTGGTAACGGTTACTGTATTTCCATAAATATATAGTGCTGTAAACCTTACATCTCTTTGTAATTCATTTTTGGCCCTTCAAGGCCACAACAACATGTCAAAAAGCCTTTTCAACAACTAAGTCACTTTTCCTTAAATGAATACATTAAAAGATACAATTGTTAGCCTCACATTCCCTGGCTACAGTAAACAAGAAACAGAGCATACATTTTTAATTTAAATCTGTTAAAGCAAATTAATTTTCAAAAAGTAATTTACAAAATAAGGATACTAAAAAACATATCTTGTCTGATGAAGTTTAAACAAAGTAAAACATAAAATCATTTTTATAACTTTTTCAATTTCAATCTTCTATTACAAAAAAAAATGATAAAATGAAGGCGCAGATAGTATAATGGCTATTGTCATAGTAAATGAACAAAATGAAACAAGTACAAATACTAGATGATGTTATTTGTGTTTTATTTTGAACTAATACCTTTGGGAAAGACATGGATTCATCTCTTCTCCCCCCAGCTACAGGTAGATAGCAGAGAAAACTGGGTTTGTAGGTAAGCAAACCAATGTAGGAGAAGAAAAAAAATTGAATTTGAAACTATGGGACATAGAGCTAGTAACTCCAACCCATAAAACCTACTTGTTACTAAAACTGTAGCCTTTATTTTAAATTTTTATTTAAATTTTGCGATGCTATTAAAAGTTTGTTTGAATTTTATGCCAAAGCAACCACAAGAACATAAAGCTTGGTTATATGAACTAACAATAACCATTTAAAATAACACACACAATATATATATATATATATATATATATCCCTATAAACATAGATATGAAAGTTTATATATAAAGTATACAATATCTAGAGATTAAAATATTAATTCTTATTTGAACAGGTTACAAAAAAATAAACAGAAAAAATAATTTAAGGACAAAAAACATCAAACATTTTTTCTATTGTAATCTTGGGAGATTTGTAATAGGCAATAAAAGATTGATTTCATATTCAAACAGAAAAAAGACATCCACCATAAAACTAAGTAAAAACATTTGAAAAATCTGAATCTGCTTGCAAATTAGAACTGAACAAGAAGCGAGTATGAGGAGGAAATCTGTTATGAACATGTGGAAACAGGTTGTGACAGGACAGGAAACCTGCCATAAATCATGGTCAAGACAAAGTGCATCAAAGGACATTTATGATTGTGTCCAACAGAAACAAGACACCAGGATCTACACAAAAACATTCAATTGATGAATAATTTCAGTATATGTCAAAAGCTTATGACAGCAGTTTTCAATCTTCTTACCTAACTTTAAATCTATACACAGTTTTCTAACAGGAGAAAAATTAGAGGACAAATTGTCTAAAGACATTATCAATTAAGTAGAAATTTTTTTTTTTATTAATCAAAAATTTGTTAAAACAAATCAAGTTCTATGAAACAAGAAAAAATAAGTAAAATATCATGAAAAAGATTTGTATTTTGAGTTAAGTTGATTTTACAAATATATAAACCAATTAATTTTGTAATTTTAATCTGGCACAAAATTACACTCAGAAAACATTTTTTAAAAGTTGCTCTGCCAGTAGAGCTTAGAATACACTGACTGTATCCCCTTGGGGGCCACACATACACACACCAAAGAAAGGAGTGTCCTGTGTATGACACTAGACTGCATCTGATGGCAAAGCTCTAGTTCTGGAGAATGTGAGGTACCCCTTCATTGTCATTACTCTCAAGTCCATTCTGACGTGGAGTGGTAGTACCAATTAGAATCCTATCAATGGATCAAATAGATTTCTTTAAAAATTATTCATATTCAATAGGATCATGTGCAAAAAAAAGGAAGAACATAAAAATATAAACATGAACATACAATGAACATGATTCCTTAATCTCTAGGCATAAAATAACCCTGACAGATTGACATGCCATTAAAATCAATCAATCAATAATTTTACAATTGAATAAAAGAAAGATATACAATTCAGAATTTTTTTATGAGAAGCATTTTTTTCAAGAAATATCTTAAAGATCCTTTGCTATTGAATGTAAAAATTTTCTTATGGTCACAGATCATGGGAGGGTAGGGTAAGTAAACTTTTAGACAGAATCTGCAAAATTTCAAAAATTCAACAAAATAGATGAATGTTAAATCCAATGAAGAACTTTAAATCCATTGAAATTTTACTTAATATTTGAAGACAAGTGAATCAAAATATAAAGAATACAAGACAGGAATAAATTCCTGTAATCAAATACAAAATCATTTTATTCAGATGTAGAAAAATGACTAATTTAAGGTAGACATGTAATCACAAAGCCATTTCATAATGACTGATAAAACAGGCAACAAATATTAACCAACAGGCATCACAATGGACAAAGTAATGGGAAATTAATAACAACAACCAATGAGTAGCTCAAAGGACAAACTAAAAGGAAAACGAATATTAATCTTGCAGTGCAATGAATAACCACAGCCTCAGACATACAGTGAGATTGTGCAGAGACAAACTGCCAGGGCCTAGTAGCACCTGTTTTTAAAAAGAGCTGCAACAAGGACTTTTCATAAGATGGATAGAGAATTTGAATCCATACCGCCAAATGCTCAAATCACCCATATGTTTTAATGGCACTTAATCAACACACATGCAAGCAATGCATGGTAGCTTTCTTCAGGCAAGTATGCCCTCATTATAACCACATAATAGACAGTAGATATTCAAATGTAAGTGAATGACCTATGTAAAAAAAAACAAAGTTATAAAGGCAAGACAAGAGTCTGCCAAGGTTGAATTAAAGAGTTAAAATTGTGCATGCATAAACAAAGACAAAACCTACATGTTTATTATCTATCATTTGCATTACAAGTAAAGCTCAAAAGCTGAAAATTCAACCCAAAACTTACCATCTTGTACTAGAGTGATTTGCACAGCTATAGTGCTTCTTTACAGTAAAATCATTAGAAAAAGATAAAGTGAAAAAATAAAATAAAATCCATTTTAAAAGTTATTTTTATTGCAGTATTATAGTTGTGAGAGCTTGGATTAGAAATACATTCAATTTGTAAAAGAAAACAAATGAATACATTGGAATATGCAAAGTTTATTAACTTTACCTCAGATTCCACTTTATAAATAGCACATAAAAGACTGACACTTTCAAGATTTTTGCATACTATGAAAAAGAATACTCACCAGAGTTATCAGAAAAAGACTATTAAAGTAATTCTTCTCTTTCCAAATAAACAGGACTTTCTGCAACAAACTAATAATGAAAATAAACTAAATGCTGAGGGGCAGATATGAAAATCCAACTGGTTACACTTTAAACCAGACTTCAAAGGAATTTGTAAAAAAAATGATAAAACAGTATCATTCATCCCATTGACTTTTATTTTATCTCTCCCCTTCTGGAATATGGTCATTAACTAAGCTTTTTGCTTAGTTTGGCACAAGGATTGAAGTATGAGGCACTTAATGAGAATGAAACTTATTAGCAATGGTTTTCTAAATTAGCTTGCAAAATATTACACCATGTAAGGCACCCTTCAAAAAAAATTAAATAAAATCACAACTTAGATTTAGTACAAGTTTAAAAGTATGGGGCACCTAATGAGGATCAAACTTATAAGCAATGGTCTGCCAGATTAGTTTGCTAACCATTACATCCTGTGAGACATCACTAAAAAATTCTAAATAATAAATCACAGCTTAGATTTAGTTCAAGGTTGGTTAAAAGTAGAGGACACCAAGTGAGATCAAACTATTCAGTAAATGGTCAGTAAGACTTCATAATCATGAAGATAACCCTTTTTTAGAATGTATATATTTAAAAGAAAAGCAACAACCTGAAAACTTGTGATGGCTTTGTTTTAACTATAATCACCTAATCAATATAAAAAACCTTTAAGCGTCTGCATATACTTTTTTGAAGTCTGCAGGAAAAACAGTTTGAGAACCACTGTTCTACTTTAAACATCTATTATGATACGGATTAAAATCAAATCTCATAACATTGTTTGAATACTATGCTGGAGATCAATTTTCATATGAAAAATAGACCAATATTGAATAATATAGCATGTAGCTTTATCAGTTTTGGAATAGAGGTAAGTTAGGTAATACAATATAATCAAATATCAGAAAAATCATATCAAAATTTTATTTAAAAATAAATAAATAAAAAAATAATCAATTATTTGAAAATTCTTTTTTGTTGACCGATTCCTTTTAATGGCATGTCAATCCACCTAGGGTTACTTTATGCCAAGTGGTTAGAGAATCACTTTCATTGTATGTTCATATTTATAATTTTGTGTAATTCCTTAAAAGTTTTTTTTTAGCACAGTCCTATTGAATATGAATAATTTTCAAAGAAATCTATTTGACCTGTACAGGACCTGATATTAAAATGATAATGAAGAGGTATTCCACCTTCCTAAGATCTCCTGAAGTAAAGCCTCAGCATTAGATGCAGTTTAGTGTCATACTCAGGGCACTCCATTTTAGGGAGAGGTGGGGTGTTAACCCTCACAGGAAATACAGTAATTATATTCTAAGCCCCAACTGACATGACAATCATTTTTGTGATTTACACTTTTATAAGTAATAATGATGATTCCTAACAGTAATTATTTCTTGCACGTATCAAGTTACAAAAATTTCCACAATATTCTTCAGAAATTAAATATAATTAAGCTGGAAATAAAAATGATCTTACACTCAAATAACCAACCAGGGAAATATGAAAATAAATTCAAAAACAACAGATGTATAGATTCCACTGCCTCCTAGCATAGCAACATTTGAAGAAATTTAAACTGAAGGAAAAAGCAGACATTCTAATCTAAACTAAAATGTGACAAATGTTGATAATTATTTTGTATTTCATATTAATTATTTATTACTTCATGCCAAACTTGAACCAATTAGCAATGGTAGTAAATACTTTCATTTAGATTTTTTTTCTAAGAAATAAATAATTCTCTTTTTATACAAAATATACAATTCAAATCAATTACACCAACAAATATAGCTGATAGGATGAAGATGTTAGTTCCAGGAATGTTAATAGAGTAGATGGTAGTTCAAACCCCAAGCTTTGTTAACTTATATACACTACATTTGATCCATTCATATACTTATAAAATTCATGACAGGATCCTAAATATCTCTGTTCTCTTCCCCACCCCAGCCCCAAAAAAGAAGAATCATCCATAAAATTTTACAAAAACCACCAGAACAAGCAACAACTAGTTTAAAAATCATGAACATCAACAACTTTCTTACATTTTCAGTTTTACAATTCCATAAGGAGGATAACCCAATTCTTCAAATAATGATAAATTTCCACTTGCCCTGACTTCTCATAACTGACACATCTGCTTTTGTTCGTGTGATATCAATTTCTTTATAACAGTTAATAAGGGACAATTTATACAAAAGCTGAAGATACTAAGAAAAAAAACACTGTCTTCTTAACAATATCAACTAGTAAGGATACCTGTCATCCTGATTTCCAAGAGTCAGGATTGCCCAAACATTTAAATGTGAATAAAAAGATAACTTCAAAATGCTTAAAATGCATATATTTTTATATAACTTGTAATGAATACAAACAATTAAGAATGAAGAAATCAAGTGCAAACATATCTTTTAGAAGTACTTCGGTGTGTCAAAGTTAAGTAAAAAGATCCAATAATACGAATGTATTTGTTGGATAATAAAAATCTATAGATATATATTCATCTGAGTAACTGAAAATAATAGTAATTGTCCCTTTATTTAGGCTTTTGAAATTTTCACAAATTGAATTATTTCAACTGTGATTGTTAATGGTATATCATCAAAAAGGGAGTGGATAAAAAGAGAATGATCATCAGCTTCTCAGTGGTCACTCTACTTTTGACTCAATTCCTGATCTGTTTTTTTTACTGGAGGTCAACTCAATTTAGTTCTAAAATAAAGAATTAACTTGAGATTGTGTTGACTGTTTAAACAATTTAGTTGTCATGTGACCTGTTTCCAACTATGTCCCTGAATCTTAGTAGAATTCATATAATTATTTTAACAGATTCTGAAAATTCATTTTTGTTTTGTGCACAAACATTTAATGGTCTGGTGCTAGATTCATAATTTGTAATGGCTTTTGTGATTTGTTGATTTGAAATGATGTAGTTGCCATAAAATCTTTAAATCAAAAATAACAAAGCTTATTTTATCACTGGTTTTTCCATCTACTTTAGAATCTTTTATATTGACAATTTTTCTTCATATTTCATCATCATCATCAAGTCCTGCTGCTAACATAGATTTTCCTGATTCTCTCGCCATTTGTCCCTATCACCCATTGCTCCTGACAGGTCTTCCAGACAACACCCTGTGTCCATACAGAGCTATTATAGGCAAGTTCTTGTTGGTCAGTCAACACTAACACGTCCATGTGAAGAGGTCCATAGGAAAACATCACTTATGAGTTCGTCCTTGCTTCTCAAATAGTGTCCTGCATATCTTGTTTGTCTTACTTAGATGGTTTTAGAAATAGGAGGTAGGTGGCTATACAACTGTTTTTTCGTGGGATGATACTTCCAGGATTTGTTCAATATAGTTATCATCAGCTTTGTGCCCTTTTTAGTGTAAAGCCATTTTCTTTTATTTGATCAATCAATGTTCAAAGTATGTTGTCTAGACAAATTATGAAGAGAAATGGGGCTAATATATCCCCTTACTCAATCAGCAATGTCAAAGAAGTCTGTGTCTCCATCTGGTCAGCAAACCTTGACTTTCATGTTACTATAGAGCATCATTATAGCCATTACAGTTTCTTTGGGGAGACCATATGCTAAAAGTATTTGATCCATCTTACCTTTGTGTATGGATTCAAATGCTAAGGAGAAATCTACGAACAAGATTGTTGCCATGAGATATTTTCACTAACACCTCCTATGATTTGACAAGTTGTCAGAATCTGTGATGTGTATTGATTTCTCTGAAAACCATTTTGATTCTTTCTAAGAAATTTCTCAATTTTTGGTTTGATGTGATTGAAGTGCACAGTATCATAAGCCTTAGTGGCTAGGCAAGTAAGAGTTATTATGCCTTGGTAGTTCTTTGTGATTCTGAGGTTACCTTTCTTGGGGAAGCGCCTTTTGCCCATCCTTCTATTGTGTTCTGGTTATATATTGTGTTGCAGAATTGGAGCAATAAGTCATCAGATTTCCTTGTCTTCCATATTTTGGGAATTTTTTTATCGAGGCCAGCAGCTTTTCTGTTTTTAATTTTTGTTAGTACAATATTTAGTTCTTCTTGAGTAAACTGTCCTTGTTTGATGTCAAGTTATTTATTAATAGTTTTCAAGATAGGTTTATCTGTGACTTTAGAGGAGTTTCCAAGCAGATTCTTGAAATATTCTTTTCATATCTGTATTTGTTCTTCTAGGCTGGTAACTTTTAGTTTAGCTCTTGAGGTGCTCTTCCTTTAACTCACTTCTTTTACTGTCTGCTATGCTATTTGAAATTGTCTATTTTCAACTGAGTTTCGAATTTTATTGATCTGACCTTGAATGTATTCTATTTGTTCTTTTTGGTATGTGTTAATTAGTTCCTTTTGTGCCTTCTTAAGTTTCTGAGAGTTGCCATTAGCAGAGATTCTTTTATTACAAAGGGATGCTGTTTTCACGTTACCTCATTTTTTTCCCTAACCGCTAGTGTCTCTCATGGAGCTTTGTTTGGCTCTTGGTTTGGTTGTTAGGCATTCTGCTGCTGCTTCCAAATGAGCATTGACAAAATTTTTGTATTAGTCAATCGGAGTAAGTATTTTAGATATCTCCTGAAAAGTATCAAATTTGTTTCTTACTGTTATATATTTATCATATTTACCAACCCCTCCGCTCGGGCAGGATATGAAACAAGGTCAATTTTTAAGCAGAATTTAACAGGTTTGAATTCAGAGTTTTCCTTCTCATAGACTAGTTGCCTTACCAAGGCTAAAGAACTCAGTCTGCCCTCCTATTTACCCATAGCTGGAGGGAGAATAATTGGATTCATACTTTTCCAAAGGGTATTAGTGTGATGTGAAATGCAATGTCTCGTCCAGGATTTGAACTCATGTCGCCGTGTCCATTTCCTACGACGATAACAATTACACCACGGGCACCTCCTCATATATCATATATTTATAGCTAATATCTCTATAGTTAAGAGGGGACCAGTCATAGTATGTGGTCGTTTGCATTGTATTCCTTCGTAGGCTCAGATGTATCTTTGTAGTGACAATTCTGTGATTAGAATATACTCCTTCAAAAAAGGAATAAGCCTCATAGTTCCAAGCGCTATAAATCCATTTCTTATTAATGAGTATATAATCTATCTGTGCTTAAGCATTATTTACTTAAGAGTAGGTCTATTGTTTTCCCTCCCTATTCTGGAATTTAGTATTAACACATGTTAATCTGTTTTCAAGTGAGAATTCTGTTAGATGTTCCCTATCTAATACATAGTAATTCTTTCATTTTTGGAAAAAACCCAAAACTTATCAGCCCTATCAGAGGGCTTGGAATACACTGATTGAATCCTTTACAGAGGGGTAAAATACCATGCAAAAAGTGGTGTCCTGGGTATATTAAACTGCATCTGATGACAAGGCTACCAACCAGTACCACTCCAATAAAAATTTATACGATAATTGCTACAAAGACTGTGAATTCTACCTATAGTGGCAGAGTTTCCTCTCCAAACTTGTAATTGATGAAGAGGACATAACTCTTGCTAGGAAAGGTATTAATTTTGAGTGTACCACACCAAACACACCCAACTTTTCACATCAACCTTTTTCTACACAACTTCTCCCAGCAAATCTACTTCCAGCTCTCCACCACTTATGGACTAATCATTGGTATTTCTTGCTCCAGAGCATCAGTATCATGCTGGTTGGAAGTCTTCATTGTGACCTTCCCAGTTGTAAATTTGGAGGTACATTGGTTCTGGGGTGGTCTCACCCACATGACATCTCTAATTTCATATGCTCCATGCTCTGTCATCGCTTGTGAAGTAATCAAATAAGAGTGAATTGCATTAATGAGTACATTCGCATTTGACATGTCATCCTTCAGCATCATATTGTACCACTGAACAGCTTCTTATATGGAGTACTGCTTTCAAATGGCAATCTGCTTTACACTCCTATGGCACCTTTCTATTATCCAATTTCTGGATGGTACATGTGTGCACTGTAAATGCAGCTGAACAGCCCATTTCTCCATGAAAGCCTTGCTGTTGAATGTGGTGTCATTGCACTAACAATGACAACACATTCAACACCAAAGCTTTCAGCAAGGATCTCATACAACAGACCTCTCACAAAATACTGTCTCCAGCTTCCAAATAACTCTCAGAATCTTGTCATGCTAAGAATTGCTAAACAGGGAACCGTGTTGGTTCACCATCAATCAAGATCAGGTAATGTCTGTAGCCATAATGGGTAATGTTCATCCCTAGCCTGGACCATATACTGCAAACTCCTATTTTCCATTCTGCTAGCACACCTGAAAACAGGCCCAGATTAGGTGCATTTGATGCAGTATGCACACTCAAAACTAGTAGTTTCTAGCAAGAGTTATGTTTTCTCCCATCAATTGAATGTTTGGGGAGAAAACTCTGCCACTACAGTAGGAGCTAACAAAATCTGCATGGCAGTCATGCTAATTTGCAACTTTTGCCAATAGTCAACATGGGTTTGAGGCAAAACAGCCATATAAAACTGAAATTTTCTCAGTCGTGGTGAAGCACTCATTATTGTGCTCAAGCCTAGCTAGTTCAGTTCAGCATGAAATTCTTTATTTCAGGTTAATGGATTTGGACCCTATGCTGGGAAAAATTGTTAAATGTTAAGGTGATGAAAACAAAAAATGTCAGCACTACCAATCCTCAAATCCAAATATCCAACTCTTTCACACTGTCCGCAAATCAGAAACGCTTCACTACGACTGAGGAAATCTCAGTGTTATATGACCGTCTCACCTCAAACTCAGGTCAACTACTGATCAATATCTGGACAGTACCAAATTAGCATAACAACTGCCATTCACTCAAGGCCCCTTTTCACATTAACCTGTTTCTCCTCTACAAACTCCTTCATTGCCATTATTCTCAGGTTTACTCTGATCCAAAGTGGTAGTATCTGTTAGGATCTTATCTATGGGACAAATAAACCTGTTTAAAAATCATTTGTATTCATAAGTAATGAATATGGCTATTTAAGTTCAAATTCTAGATGAGGCTGTTTGCATTTCATATAACACTAATACCCTTGGGAAAGGTATGAATCTAAATATTATACCTTCAGCTGCAGGTAAATAACACTGACCAGTGTTAAATTTTTTTTTCCAAAGGTAAAAGGTTTATTAAGTGATATATGATCTCCCTTTTAATTGCTGAATTCAAAAATACCATTCATTGTGTTTGGTCAGGTGTGGTTTTTAAAATGTACTTGAATACTTCACAAGTTGTACACAATAATAACACTTATTCAAAAGCAAATGGGCTCTACTTTTCACAGCTGATCATGGTATAGTACATAATATTGTACTACCCTACTCGTTAATACCCACATACCTTGAGTGGGGGGGCAGAGCTTATCCCTCAGCTTAAAATGATTTTAATGTACAGTCTCAAGTGTCAACGACAAGGTGAGTACTGATTTATTTTTTTCTCTTTTCAACTTGACATTTCTATTTCTGTAAGAATGGATCACAAGCATAAGAATAATCCTGACAGGTTCTGTTATATCTACCATAATGTGGTTCTTCTTAACCACCAAGCAAAAATCATTGACTTTGGGAAGAAGACATATTGCAATTACTCTGGAATCAAACTAGGAAATCAGGATAAGTCATTCGCTCCCCACATTTGTTGTAAAACGTGTGGATTGAAGGAATGGTAAAAGGAAGAGTATGCCATTTGCAATTCCAATGGTCTGGAGGGAAGGAAAAGATCACATTACAGACTGCTATTTCTGGAAGCTAAATCTATAAGGAATAAATCACAAGAACAAGCACTATGCCCAACACTCTGATGTCCCTTTTGCCAAATAGCCAAGACCTTCCTGTTCCTGAGCCAGATTGTAACATGGAATATAGACTTGAACCTTTCAAAGGAGTCTGCTCAGCTGCTGAGTTTACGTCTCAAAGAGAAACATCTGTTGATACCAGGAACAACGTTCTACTGGTATCGAGACCATGAGAGAATTTTTCACATTCCAGTATATCATCATTGGTTTATTGCAACAATATCAAGGTTTGATCAAATCGATGGCCTTAGAGTATGATGCTACAGAATGGAGACCTTTTATTGACTCACAGCAAAAGTCTCAAAGCAATTCTACATGATGGGAATAGTTTTTTATCTATCCTTACTGGGCATTCAGTACAAATGAAAGAAACTCACAACATCATGGATCATTTACTGTCTGTTGTTAATTACCAGGAGCTCAAATGCTTAATCTGTAGAGATCTTAAGGTGGTTGGACTGGTCCTAGGGCTCCAAGGTGGGTACACAAAGTATCCTTGTTTTCTGTGTCTCTAGCACAACCTGGCTGATGACCAACATTATGTCAGACAAGAGTGACTGTTCATGGGTTAAAACCTGGTTCGCATAGTGTCCAGTCTTACCCTCCCATTGAACAGAACAAAATACTATTTCTACTCAAACATCAAGTTAAGAGTAATGAAGAACTTTGTGAAGGTAATGGACAGGGAAAGCAACAGGATGATTTTCCTCCAGGAGAAATGCCCATAGAGAAGCATGCAGAAACTCAAAGCTGGTATATTTGATGATCCTCAAATAAGAAAACTCATAAAGGACTCAATGTTTGACCAAACACTGAGCAAAGATGAACTGTCTGCCTGGCAGTCACTGAAGTTAGTTGTTACAATCTTTCTGGGAAACCACCAAAGTGCAGAATATGAGAAGGAAATTAAAGAGGTACTGAAGAGTTTCCACCAACTCAGGGCATAAATGTCAATCAAACTGCAATTTCTGCGGTCATACTTGGACTATTTTCCAAAGAACTCTGAAGATTTGAGCGAAGAGCAGGGTGAACACTTTCACCAAGACATTCACATTATGGAAGAGCACTACCAAGACCAGTGGAACATAAACTATCTTGCTGACTACTGCTGATGCTTGAAACAGGCTGGAATGGTTGCCAAACACAGGAAGACTTTTCATCCATGAATAGCTTCTTTTGTGTATTTTTCAGTTTACTATGACACAATATGAGCTTTCAGCAAATATATCAGCCCTAAATTTGGCATTATTTGTTTAATTCAACAAGAAAATAAATATACTTATAATATTGTTCTATACATTTCAAGTAAGAGCTTGTATCTTAAAAATTTGATCTGATTAGAAAAAAAATGAGTACGATTTTTGGATTCAGTGTAAAAAAACTACCTTAAAATCAGCTATTATGTATTTGACCTTGAAAACATCGCAGGACAGAGTAATAGTACAGATTGGGCTCTTTAATCTTGGTACGACTACCTGTCAAGAAAGAAAACTCAGGATTTAAACTCCACTTAAAAACTGAACTTGTGTTACATCATGCTCATATAGAGGCGTTGGGTAAATATATTTTTAATAGGACCATGTGCAAAAAAAACTCTTAAGAAGCAACTACATAAAAAAATACAATGAATGCAATTCCCTAACCTTGAGGTATAAAATAACCCTAGATGAGTTGACATGCCATTAAAATCAATCAATCAACCAAAACTCATTTTCATATTAAAAAATTAATCATTCCTTATATCATAAAGATATGAAACAAAATAGATGGCTTTGAAAAACAACTGAGAATGAATTTCTGTCTGATGCAAATTAAATTCCACGAACAGATATTTTGATCAAGTTTGAAGATGAGCCCTCCAACGTTTTTCTTCTTTTCTAAAACAGCCTGTCATCAGACTATGCAACAAAATAGCTGGTTACTTGAGTTTTATGATATATCAACCCTTGTAGGTTATTCAATACCAAATTCTGTTCATGCATATATCAAATATATATGATTTGTAAACGAATATTTTGTAGGTAACATCATTTATGAACCAGAGCTCAATGTTTGAACACAGTTGAATGATTTCAAGTATAGGAAATGATTAAATATTTCTATTTGACCCATAGATCAGACCCTAAATAGTACTACTGCTCTGGGTCAGAGCAGACCAGGGAGTAATGACAATGAAGAAGTATTCCACATTCCCCAAAGCTCCGGAACTGGAGCCTCACCATCAGATATAGTTTCATGTCATACCTAGGACACTAGTTTTATTTGACCCATAGATGGGACCTTAACAGCTACTACCACTCTGGATCAGAATGGACCGGGGAGAAATGGCAGTGAAGGGGTACTCCACATTTCCCAAAGCTCCAGATCTAGTGCCTCATCATCAAATGATTTAGTGTCATAAACAGGACATTCATTGGTGGGGGAGTTGTACCCCTCTGCAGAGATACAGTTGTCATATTCTACCACCCCAGCCCACAGAGCTTGCAACAAAAATGTCAGCATTCATAACAAAATCTGTTTAATGGAGTATTAATTATATCCACAATTTTGCTTCAAGCAGATTTACTACTTTCACCCAGGTGACATGAGGATATGCTCCAGTGAAACAAGTATAAGCACAGCTAACAAGATATGTCTACTTCATTCTAGTTAAACTGATAATGGCTCATGAAAAATTTCAGACTTGTAATCTCTCTTATAAAAATTAAGTAGTATAAATAGTTAGAATCTTAAGTTTGTCAGAGCTTGAATAAATATGAAAGAAACAAAAACTTTTCTGCTTGAATAAATTGTCAACAATAAAAGAAATGAGACTAAGAATAATAACTAGACTGGAACATTTCTATGAAGTAATCTAATGCAAGTCATAAAAAATTCAAGTAAGCATCATTGGCAAACAGATTAAAATCCAAAGATAGCTAACATCAAATTGATTAATATTATTCAAATGATTGAATGTAGAATACAGAAAAAGACAAGGAAAAAATATAAATAAGAATTAAATGTTGTGAATGGGAAGAAATAAAACACCAAGTAATAATTTAAAGGAAAAAGTTATTCAAATTGAAAATTAAGGCTAAAATTCACTATTTGCTAGAGTGAGTAAAAAGACTTTGCAATAGTTTGTGGCATATATATCACATGACCAAAGGTGTTGCATATTGCTTCACTTCATGTGTGATTTGAAAGCCTCAAAGATGAATGTGCAATGCAGTCTAATTCAGGAACTTATGCTTTACAAGTTCAAACTGAGCCATAAAATTATGGAAGTAACCAAAAATATTTGATATCAAAGTTGAAGGTGCAGTTGATCCCAGTACAGTAACCAGATAGTTCAAGAGATTTTACCGGGGTTGCCAGAACCTTAACAATCAGGCAAGGTCAAGTAAGCTTAAAACCATGGATTCCAAGTCTATACTCCAAGCCATAGAGGCAAATCTGGCAAGAAGTACTCAAGCATGGCCTCTTAGAGTCCAATGTGTTTTGTCTCCTTCAAAACCTCAGCAAAAGCATAAAGAGCTGCTGAATTATGCCTCACATTACCAAAATATTGCAAAACTTTTGACTCATCCAAGTAAAAATTTTGTATTCTGAAACTTTCTGCTCAAAAGAGAGACAAAACTATTTTCAAACCTATTTGTAAGTTAAATATTTTAGAGGTTTCACTAATTAATTAACCAAATTTAAATATTTATTATTTCAAGAGTCTCAATTATTCAATAAGTTCTTTAATTTCAAAATCAAATTATGTGGTTGTTATTTTTTCATAATATCAAGAGCTCATGAATGCTTTGTTTCTTATTTATAGATATTTTAGATTTCATCTTTGGTTGTTGGGGTTTATGGCATATCAACCCTTGAAGGTTATTTAATGCCAAATCCATTTTTATACAAATAACCAGTTCTATTTCAAAGAATTCAGTTTAGCATGAGTACACAGTTTAATTGTCAAAAACATTTCTATTTCAAGCTTGAAATAGAAATGTTTTTGACAATTAAACTGTATAGTCAAACTTCTAATTCAAACAATTCAGTTTAGTATAAGTATAGATTTGGTTTACACACAGTTAAATGTCAAAACAGTTCTATATTAAACAATTCAGTTTAGTGCAAATACAATTTCAATGTCAAAAACAATTCCATTTCAAACAATCCAGTTTAGCATAAGTATCAGTTTAAATATAAGTACACAGTTTAATTGTCAAAAACATTTCTATTTCAAGCTTTTCAGTTTAGTCAAACAGTTCTAATTCAACGTATGCAGTTTAGTTCTATTTAACCCATAGATAGGGCCCTATCAAGTGCTACCACTCTGGGCCAAAGTGGACTTGGGAGCGATGGCAATGAAGGGATACTCCACATTCCCCAATGCTTCAACATTACTGGAACCTCACCATGAAATTGTTTAGTGTCATATTCAGGACACTCATTGGGGGATGTTACCCCTCTGCAGAGGTGCAGTCGGCGTATTCTACAGCCCCAGCCGACTGGGCAAGATTTCATCTTTATAAATCTGGGAAGAAGAGAAATGTCACAATGTAATCAGCTTTTATAAACAAGTTTGTGGCATTCCTAAAAATAAACAGTCAAATTGGTAGAATCAAATAACTGAAAACTGATAGCATATTTGATTTTAATGAAACAATTTACCAGAGGAAAACTTTATCACTACAAGTTAATAACATGCAGCAAAATCTTTCCTAAAAATCTACTGACTTCAGAAAAAGAAAATGAATAAGTAAATTAATGTTCTTTTATGAATCTTTCATTCATTAAACAACTGATTAAAATGATACTCTTTTAGTGTTTTTAAGGATTTTGTGCATGTGCATCAAGTAACATTATTAATCCCTTTTGTGTGTAGGCGGGGGATATCTCCGCAAGTATTTCCGTGGCCTGTTTCTCGGCGGGGAAAAATGACAATGACCCTTTTCAGGACAAATTAAAAACAATGATACAACAATTTTTAAACAGAATCATACAAGAGAAAACCAACATTAAACAGTTTATTATTGTTTCTAAGTCATTGAAATGTTATGACTTTACACTCAAAAAAATTTTTTTTAACTGTTAGATCGAATTTTTAAAATTTGATTTTAATGTACTCAAATTACTTTAGTTGGGGTATTAAGATAAAAAAAAATTATTTGGGTTGGGTCCAAAATAAACAATTTTTTTAATCGTGGAAGACATAACATTCACTTTGACAGTTCATTTTTAGATCATTGTATCATTACAATTTTCAAGATTTAATAAGCAAAGATGGGATTAGTTAAGGTTAAATGGTTGCTTAATCTTAAATAAAACAAAATTGTCAATTGTTATTCATTTCATTGAATCAAAATCTCTCAAATAACCCACAGGAGATTCAAAGAGAAAAAAAATAGCAGATATTTAAAATATTAATTTTCATTTGTTATAAAATGCAAAAATAAATCGTAAAAGTGGCTTTTAGGATATGATAAATTTCAAAAATATGAATAGATAAAATTGTCATTATTTTCAAAAAGAAAAAAAGGATTTTGTTGATTAAGTTGTTTCCCTTGGTCCGAACAACGACCCCTATTTTGTCGTTTCCATTTCGCACCCTCGTCAATTCCACTTTAAGTGAGAGAAATCAAAGAATTTCTTTTAACCCTTACTAAATAAAGGGTGATTTATGATGTACTTAAAAGAAAAACGTATTGGGAGTCTCGCCAACCATTAAGTTCAATCTCACTTTTTCAAACAGCCTTGTGTCAAACTAAGCAAATAAATACATTTTTTTAAATCAATATATAAAGTTATTCGTTGCCCAGTAAACAAACACAAAAACTGAAAGATATTCAGTCGTTTACTACATTTACAAAACATTTTCACTTGAACAATCAAGATAAAATCATGCAAATATTAAAATCAGGTTGGTACACGTGGATTGTTTGTAGATGAAAGTAACGAAAAAGAAGCAAACATTTTTTGCAAAACTTTAAATATATTTTCAAAATAAAATAAACCTAATCCAGATTACATCAATTTTTATTACGTAAATATGAGATAAATTAATTTTGGCAATTGAAGTATATTTTCAACTTTTTTATTAGTTTCGTAAATTAGAGCTGGGGATGTAGTAGTAGAAGAAGGAAAAGTCAAAAACTGGGGGATTAATTCACAAAATCCAAACAATTTAAAATCAATCCCCCAGTTTACGTCCGCTACGAAGGAGTTAAATGGATGTGTTTACACAGCGAACACGACAGAGGAGAATAGAATGTTTAGAAATCAAACACTTTCAGACATCGTGAGACAATGCAAAGAAATATTACAAGATAAAACAACACTAACCAATCGGGAGTTTTCCACTCGATGAATAAAGTGATTGACGAAAAACATCATCTAGAAGGCTAACATTTTGAAGCTTTTGTTGTCGAAGACAACGAAGTTCACCGCTCAAGTTTGTAATGGCGGCGATATCAAGGGAGATAACTGCATTCTTCGCTACAAATATGAACGTTGGAGGCAACTAAGAATGAAAGTCCATACATGCTACAATTATTAACGGGGGAAAAGTTTATAGTTAACGGTGTGATTTTTATTCGTTACAAGTAAGAATTAAGTTAATAAAATTAATGATATATTTTTAAAAAATACCATGAATTATTTGCATAGTTTTCAACTAAAAAAAAAAGTTATTGTTGTGATTGGATATGATATTACCACAATGATCTTCCATAGCATGCTTCAGTCAAATCCCAATGTTTTTCAAATATCCTACATGTCGAGGCGCGTCCTTTGAGTTTGTGAGAAACGGCTTTCCCAAAGTTTGGCCGATAATTTTGTTGTCGGCTTTTCTGTCTCTGATTTTAGGATAATGTTTGGAAATTTCCGGACAACTTAGCGATGTGGAATTTGCCGGGAGGACTTAATAATGGCAGATCCGTACAGTTTTGGCGAGAAAATCGAAGATTACAATGTGTTGAACTTGCTAGGCAAGGGCGGCTTCGCGTGTGTGTACCGCGCGAAATGTCGCCGCAGTGGCCAGGAGGTGGCCATCAAAATGATTGACAAGAAATTGATGAAAGCTGCCGATATGGTTAGTCGAGTTCGGCAGGAAGTCGAGATTCATTCTCGGATGAAACATCCATCTATCTTGGAATTATACACGTACTTCGAAGACCAGAACTATGTCTATCTCGTTTTAGAGTTGTGTCACCTGGGTGAGTTGCATGGGTACCTGAAAAAAACCGCTTCTAACCATATGAGAATGGTTTTATCAGAACAAGAGGCTGCCACCCTAATGGAACAGATCACCAGTGGTATGCTTTATCTTCACTCTCATGGGATTTTACACAGGGATTTAACTTTAGCCAATTTGCTTCTTACTCGTTCTATGCATGTCAAGATCGCTGATTTCGGGCTGGCCACCCGCCTGGAAATGCCCGATGAAAAACATTTCACAATGTGTGGCACTCCGAATTATATTTCTCCAGAGATCGCCATGAGAACATCACATGGCTTGGAAGCTGATGTTTGGTCTCTTGGATGTATGCTGTATACATTTCTGGTTGGTCGACCCCCCTTCGATACAGATGCTGTTAAAAGCACTCTTGATCGAGTCATTCAAGCTGAGTATGACCTTCCTGATCATCTATCACCTGAAGCCAAAGATCTCATCCAGCTCCTTTTACGAAAGAATCCTAAAGAACGAGTTGCCTTGTCGGATATTCCAAAACACCCGTTCATGAAAAAGCGTTACCCCGTCAGTTACAAACAGCTACCGTCTCAGAATTATGTGGAAGCATCACTGGATAGCGGCCAGGGTACGATGAGCACGGAAATTGGGACTAACAGCTGGACTCGAAACAACACTTACTCAACTTCCCGACACCGTCCTGTACTTGGTCTCCCCATTAAAGAAGTTCAGAGTTACCTTTCTGAACAGGATTTCTATAAGGCGGAGCAATCACCTGAAAATCTTAAGGTATTTCCTCAAAAACCTAAACGTTATCTTCACTATGACATTCACCCTGCTTCATGTACCCCCCAGAGTGGAACTTTTCCAAAGGTGAGCCCTACTGATGGGGATCTTTCTAAAAGACAAACTAATGATTTGAAAAACCCTATTGTTTATCAAAGCAGAAGCACAAAATCTTCTTTTCTTCCAGATAATTACCATCAAAAAGGAATTGTTGAAGATAGCTCTGTCATTGTTTCTAATAAATGCCTTAATTATAATAACAATAATTGTAATAATGCTATTTGGGGTAAATTTCAAAATGAATACAGTGAGAATAATCTTAAACACTTATATAAATACCAAGAGAGTTCTGGGAGCTCTTCAAGTATCTCATATAGTGGCTCTATCTGCAGCAACAGTGGTAATTTGGCACCACATGATCCTAGCTCTGCCAGTCACCCCAATTTATCAGACCACAGCAGTAATAGTAATTCTCTTTATTTAAAGCATGGGGCAGGATGTACAACATCAGATATTTCATCAGAAGGCAGTAACCCAGAAATAGGACTTGAAAATATGAAAAAAGTATTGACACTAGAAAATGGTGAGTGTCAGACAAAAACATCCAGTCCTCATGATCAACAATCAATATTCCCATCAAAGTTGGATGCAACTTACTCCAATTCACAACAAAATCCATCTGCAAATATTAAAAATGGTCAAATTTCTGTCAGTGTAACCAAGTCTGATAAAGAATTTAGCAAATCTACAGATAATGTTGATTCCTCTTCAAAAGCCTGCAGGGAACTGCTGTCATTTTCTCCACTTTCCTCAACTAGACTGAGACCAATTCGACAACGAACCAAAACTGCTGTTGTCAGTATCCTTGACACAGGTGACGTATGCTTGGAGTTTGTTAAAAATCGCAGCAAAGAGGAACGTGTAGCAGAGATCTTCTTAATTTCACCTGATGGTCAGCAGGTAACAGTTTACCAACCCAATGGTTGCCTGGGACTCAACACAAAAGTGTTGCCACCACCACCATCTGATAATGTCACAAAGAAAGTGTTCCAACTGAAAACACTTCCTGATAAATACCAAAAAAAGTATCAGTATGCATCAAAATTTGTTAAATTGGTGAGATCCAAAACTCCCAAGGTTACACTGTATACCAAAAAAGCCAAATGCATGTTGATGGAGAACTTCCCTAACCCTGATTTTGAAGCAGATTTTTATGATGGAGCCAAGTTCACCATTTCAGCTAATGGCATTCGAATTATTGAAAGCAATGGTACTTCTCTTCTGCTAGAATCAGGTGACACTGGTCAGCGTTTTAGTCGAGAGACACAAACATTGCTGGCCTATGTGAAAGAGAATCGACAACGCTGTCTGGAGTTAGAACAAGTGATTAACACTGTGGAAATGGCTTGCGGTATGGAGGAGAATCTGTTCCCAGTTATCATAGGCCGTAAACCTGCCAACATGGGTATAAAAACCGATGTGGGCGCTGAGGCCAATTGTGCCAAACAAAATTCAAGTGCTACAGTCAATTTGGACTTGTGTCCAACGGATATCTTAAGTTCTTCTGGAAGTACTGTTGTGAGTAACAATCTTATGGGAGCACCTTCATTAACTGGAAGCACCAACACTATGCAAACTAAGCCCTCATCATCATCATCTTCATCGTCGTCATCATCATCATCACACCCACCAACTGTTGCTCTGGCGACTTCTTCTGTATCTTCCAATCATAGCAATGGCTTATCATCTCAATACTGTCAGAACAACAGAATCGTACGGCAGGTTTTTGTTCCTGATGTTGGCTGGTCATTCCAACATTTCAATGGTGAAATCTGGATCAAATTTAATGATGGTACCCAATTAGGAGTAAAACCATCTGGACAGTCATTTAAATATGTTGATATTGAAGGTAAAATGATCAAATATCAAAAAACAGATGTTTTACCAAATTTTGTTAAAAAAAAACTTGAAACTGTCCCGGTTATTGTAAAAAGTCTGTTGTCTGATTCAAAACCTCAGTCTGCTCCAACCTGAACAATCACTTTTCAGTTTTTCCTTGTTTACCCCTAAATCTTATTTCCATTCAGTGTATCACTCATAATCAATGGCATTTTTAAGTGACACAAGGTTGCCTTTCACTTTTTCTCATGTCATCGATTCCCACTGATGCTTTTCCTGCATATTTTTGCCTTTGGATTTTTCCATTTCACTAATCATTGACACTGAATGGCTTCTTTAAAGTCTTTGTTCTTTTTTCTGCTGATCTTCCAGAATCCAACTGTCAGGTTCCTTGTTCGGTCTTCCTTTTTCTAAGCAGAAAATTTTATATGTAAATTTTATCATGTTTTCATACGTATTTATTATGACATTTTTATGTTATACAATGAACATCTGTACAATACAAATGAATAATCTTGCAGGTGAGTGGCCTCTGTGAAAGTACAGTTACAGTCATAATGAATTTCACACTTATTTCTTGTTGATATTTAATATCAGTTTTAAAACATTGCATGCAGAAACTTCCAAGGATTAAAAATGGTTTTAAATATCAATGATGAATGAATGTAATTATGTTTGAAAGTGTTTATGGTATGTGAAAATGTATGTATACACAGCTTTATATTCAAAGACAAATATGTATCAAATGATAAGAAATTAAGGAATTATTTAATGAATGATCTTGAACATTCCTTCATTTCTCTTCCAAATTATCATCTTTTTCTTTTGTCACCATTTTTGTTGGCCATTCTTGTTATTTTCTAAATTCCTACTTTCAACTATTCATTTTTCTTTTCATCTCATTTCTTTCAATATCTTTTCATTTTGATTATTTCCATTCTTCTTACCTTAACAAAACCCCCAGATAAATCCAGTCAAGTGGTACCTCTTTTTATGGTGCCTTGGCAAATCTTATCATACCAAAAACAAATTTTCAGATGAAAGTCCACATTTTGTGCTCTTGCATCAATTAAATCCTCTTTTTTGGAAGATTATCTTCCCATCCCTCCATTTGCTCATGTGCCATTCTATCAGACTGCAAATTCCACATATCATAGGATGCTGTTATTGCCAGCTGAAAAATAATTTGGTATTAGGAAAAAAACACAGGACTGACCATGACTGACCTGTATTGTTAGTCTTCTTGACAATGGCATGAGTATCATGTTTCACTTGTTTTCACCTTTCCTTGACTGCGTTTCTTATGATGTCCCAAAACTGATAAAGCAATATAAAATTTGCTGTATCTCTATCAGGGTGAGGGGGGATCAAGACAAACCATAAATAAACATTTTCTAGACAAACACTGTGTCTTGGCACACAACATTTTTTTAATGTCTTAAAAAGCAGCAGAGTATAAAAACTTTCCTAAATGCAGTTTTTTCTGTCAAAATCATCATAGGAATAAATTTTATCTGATTTTCTCTTTTAATCTTAGCTCATTTGGCCCAGGGTCCAATTCCTGCTCTAGTCACACCAATTTAGACTTCAGATTCTTTTTATAAATTCTCCAAATCTCAACTCTGGCTCCTTCATTATTAAAAAAGAATATTCCCGTTAATAAAATAATTATTGAAAGTGAAATAATTGAACATTCTTGAATTTTTATCCAATTTCCTAACAATCCTATTTAAACAACTGCATGTTTTTCAGTTGGCCTTACCAAAACTTTTGCCTTCAATAATGAATTCGAAATTGGCTCAAATTCAAAAAATTATCAGCAACAAGCAGAAGAGAATCCCAGACTATTTGAAATTCAGATAACATTTCTTTAAATGCTGACTCATATCCAAAATTCTGACCTCCAACAACGAAAGTTGAAAGTTTTTATTTATTTTGTTATTTTATATAATTTTCTGCATCATAAAAATTTCAAGATTTTTTCTTGTATAAAAATTCATTTACTTTTATTTTTAATTTGAACATTTTATTTTTGTTCTCATGCAATTTATTGCATTTTATATTCTAAAGAAACAATTTGATTTGTAAATCATTTATTGTTTCTCTGAGTAAGCAGATATTAATGCTAACTTTTTCTCTTTCTCTCACTCACAGACACATGCACAGGTTCTCTAACACACATTCTCTCCTTTCTCACACACAGTCACACGTGTATACTCTCTCTCTCTCTCTCTCTCTCTCTCTCTTATTTAAGACCACAAACTTTTTATTTTTTAATGATGGCAGTATTTAATTTTTAGCTGATATTTTAATCTATTTTATGTTTTTCTCTGATTTGCAAAATTTTATTGAAAGTGTGTGTTCTCTTTGCTCTTTATTCACTTGTATCTTCTTTTCAATAATTACTTCTCTCTTGATAGCTCGATGTGATGCTGCACTGAATAAAACAAGCAAAACAGATACATGGAAAATATTCCTCTTTTTCTTCTCTACATTTCCTTTTTGCAATGTAAAAATTATTGTCTGATTACAATTAAGATATTTGTTGACTTAGCAAATAACCAATGTTACACAAACCCCCCACCCCCACCCCTTTAAGGCCAAATATAAGAAGTTTGCAAAAATCCTAGAAATCTTTTTTCTTCTCCACTGAGTTTCCACATGCACAAATAAAATTTTGTGCATTGTGTTTTGGCTGTGTTGATATTTTTGTTTTGTTTTTTGAAAATAGAAAATTGCCCTAAGCATTTTTTTTATTTCTTATCACGTCTAATGTAGTATTTTCATTACAATTATTCATGGTAATAATTATAACCTAATGATTATTCATGTTAATAATTACAATTTAACAATTTTGGTATCCAATATTTGCTATATTCTTAGTCCCATCTTCAGAAGATCTTTTCATCTAAACAAAAATCAGGTTTATAAATTGATTGCTATGTATATTTACTTTTACTGATTTTTTTGTTTCTTTTTCTAATCTATTGATGGGAATCAATTATTTCTTTAACTTTGATTAGTTGCTTCATCAACTTATAGATTTTCAATAAGAAGAATTATTTTTTAAACATTCACAATGCTTTGAAAATGATTTTACTTTGAATACCAGTTTTTATTTATATATGAAATATAAATACCTATTCATTTATATATCTTTATTATTTATGTGTAATTTCTAATGAAATTTCAGCTGTAATGGGTTTTTTTTTTGTCGTAGATTCAAATTTTCAAGACATTTAAAAATATTTTAATGAATGACAATTGAAGAGAGTGGGTCCAATGGATTGAAAAATGTCAACTTGTATTTTGAAAGTAACCATTCCAGCCAACTTTTCCTTTTTGAAACAAGTTGACTTTGATATCTTGAAATTGTCTGTCTTCACTTTGTACAGTGACATATTTCTTTACATTATAGCATTCTTTGAACTTACTCAAATGAAGAGGTGAATTTTTAACATTTTGGTAAATTTCTTTTTGAATGCTGGATATAAAGTTTCTTTTTTAATCAGCAATTTTTCATCAGACTGTGATGGGAAATCAAACCTTCACACTGGTGAAGTCTTTTTTCAGTGCTGGAGTAACTGAAGAAATTTACTTTCCTTCTTTCTCACTTGCATCTGCAATTACCGAAAATATCAAATGAATATTAGTTACTTGAAAAGACAGGGAATATCAAGTGACAAAAATCAACTCTCATATCACCACTTGAATATTTTAAGGCCATTTATTTTATAAATTTTAAGCCTAAATTAACTGAAAACTTTTTACTGTAGAATTATAACTTTTATTAAAATGGGGGGTTGTAATAATTCTAAAATCCAATGACCCAACTTAGTAAAGTCAATTTGGATAGCTGAGCAAAGAAATTTTTAAAGTGGCCATTGCAGTTTTTTTCTTTTTTAAAACATGATAATGCACTTAAGAGACAATATAGGATCTGCTATTTTATGTCCTACTTTCCATCCTCTTTACTTCTTTTAAAGAATCAATCTTAACTGCTTCAGGGTGCATTGCTATTATAGTACCTTATTCATTTTTCAGCATTTGTAATCACAGAGTTTTGTTGTATTAATGATTTTTCCTGACCAACTAAAGTCAAGTAAATAGTGATTCTGATACATCATTTCATCATCACTCGACCTTTATATAATAAACATTTAATGAATGCACAGACACAATATGGCTCATTTGTCTTTCACTGTTTTTCTTCAGTTGATGTAGACTGGTGCTTGCACCTTATGTCCTTTTTGACTCTCACATCAATCTCAAGCAAAGCTAAAATCAAAACATGATAAAAAAATTATCACAAATTGAATGATCAATGCTACTATCATTGGCCAGCATATAAATGAGTCTCTTTCATTGCAAGAACCCAAAATAATTGTACACACACCAAGATTAAAAGTTTAACAACGTATTCAAATCTAAAGTATCATAAATTGTTTGTTTGAAGAAATTTCTTATCTTTTTTTGTTTATAATTTCAGTATTTTTATTAACTAAAGTTAAAGGAGTTTTTTTTTTTTGGGGGGGGGGGTCAACAGAGGAGTGACTTGATTCCCTCCCCAACATTCTCATTGTTTTTTCCAATTCCATAAATTACTTCAGAATTAAATGTGAACAATTAGCCAGGCATACTCTTACAGGTTCCACTATATTTGAGTGAGTTAAAAGTTTTGCAATATTTTAGTAATGTGAGGTACAATTTAGCTGCTCTTGATGCTTTTGCCATGGTTGTGAAGGTAACCAACCCCACTGGACTGTGAGATGCTGATTTTGCCTGATATTTTACACCCTAGATTTGCCACATAATCCACAGTTTTAGGCCTACCTAACATTGCTTAATCGTCAAGGTTCTTGCAGTCCAAGCAAAACCTCTTGAACCATGTGGTTACTGTAATGTTATCAACTATGTCTTCACATTTCAAACCACAAATGTTTTTGGTTGCTTCCATGTTATTATGGTCCTGTTCAAACTCTTAAAAATATAGGTTCTCAAATTAAACTACATTGCATGTTCATCTGTGTGGTTTTCCAATAACTCACATACTGAAGCAATTGCAAAATTTTTGACTCATCTTAGTATCAAGAGGAGGTAAAGCCTTTTGAAAGCAAATTCACAAGGATGGAAAGGAGAAAAATAGTTTTTCAACTTCCAATTGGAAAAAGAAATCACTTACATCATAACTTGACTTCTTATCCAAGTTTTGGTAACTGAAATGAAGTTATTTTTGATTGTTAAAATCAACAACACTTATTAATCATGTTTTGAGCCATATTTTACCTGCTATTAAATGGGTGAAAAGTCAGACTTAATAAAAAAGATGTAATTCAGACTCCAAAATGTATTTTAATAGCACTAATATAAATGTAAAGGCAAAATTTTAACTTTATAGTTTCAGTTTCTTTCATCCATACTTCAATTAGTGTGGGATAGGTCACCTATCATGATAGTTTAGAATCTAATATCACAGATAATTCACTTGTATGGTGACTTCAATTGACCTGCTGTTGAGTTTCCCTTCTATTTCAGTCTTGTGTCAAATAAAGCTCAACTGATTAGATTGTCATATATCATATTTAGAATTGATCTATAAAGTGAAGACTTATTGTGTATCTTCCAAAGTTTGGATTTTTAATAACTGAAATTTGAGATTATCATATGTTGAAAAACCAGAAAAATTAGTTCATAATTTTACACATCTTTAAATTGTTCATATTGTACATTGCTTCACAGTTTATAATTTAAAGAATCATAAGAATTATTTCATATCATTCAACATTAAACCAAGTCAAAAGAAATCCAATGGCTATGGATTCAAAACCCAAAGAAATTAATTTCCTTGCTAAAGATTTCATTAAACACACAAAATGTGTTAATATATGTGTGTGTATATATGTATAGTTCTAGTGTGTGTTTATACATATATGTATATATATATATATATATATATATATATATATATATATATATACCTGTATGTATGAAAATTTATATATGCAAATATAGGTCTATACATATATGTATATATGGATTCACAAACATGTGCACATGTATATAGGTATGTATGTACATTATGTATATATACACATGTATTTATGTGATATATATATAGGTATATGTGTGTATTATATATATATTTTTGGTCCAGTTAAACCAGAGTTGGGAGTAATTCCATCAGGACAAGAAGGTATTCAAGCATGAATATTTAAAATTTTCCTGGTAAAGAGCTCAATGTACCAATAATACAGAGCAATAAATTCTTTAAGAAAAAGTATATATATATATATATATATATATATATATGTGTGTGTGTGTGTGTGTGTGTGTGTGTGCATATATATATATATATATATATATATATATATATATATATATATAATATTTGTGTATATCAGTAATATTCAGTCTGAAGACTGGGTATGGATTATTCGCATATAGAATATATAGAATATATGAGGAGTTTCATATAAATCTATTGGAATGCTCGATGTATGGCTATTGTTATATATTCTCTATCCTGGTTTATATAACAAAACTCAAATACAAAGTGTATACAATGCAATTAGAAGGGAACTCAAACCTGGTTAAATTGTCATTATAAATTTATTTCAGCGAAGGATATCATTATACTCCTTGTCTCATCAGATTACTTCACACATTTAATTTGTGGTTGGAAAACAGCAAATATGGATTACACAGTCTATATATGTGTATGGAAAAAAAAGAGAAAAACTTATGTAAATTTTAATTCTCAGGTGAAAGTAAAGGAGGTTAAAACAATAAAGAATTAGAAAAATTTAGAAACCAGAAAAAGGGTGTTCCTGTAAATTAACCCATCCTAATTTGAACATATGCTAGATTTTTCTTAACAGGTAGAATTTTATGAATGATGTAAATTTGTAAACTAAATTATCTTCATATAGTTTTCGTTTACTTCTTATACATATGTTAATTCCCTCAGCCAATGTAGTCTTAGACTTCCTCCTTAAAAAATAACTAAACAAGACACCTTTCGGCAGCCACCAGGTGCCTTTAATTACCCCCCCCAAAAAAAAATGGTCAAAGGGAATTAACTACTACAGAAATTAAAATCCCTAATTTTTAATTAATATGTAAATTTCGAAGAATCTCCTCTACATAAATCTCCCTGTTATATAATACTAGTAACTACTGAAATAAATGTTCTTATTTCCAATAAAAATCATCCAGCATCAATATCCCTGCTATTTTCTAGAGTAGGAGCCTCAGTGGCCCCCAATCAGGATAATTTAAATTTACTTTTATGTCTACATTTAAACACAAGCTCATTACATTCATTTAACAGTCGTCTGTGATCTTTAAAATTAATTATACTAATTTTTTCATTGATACACAAGTTACATCTAAGATTAAAGCTATTCGCAGTTGAAGACTGCCTGACTATTTTCCACTTTCATCTGATTCTTAAGATTTGAAAAAATTTTAGAGCAGTTTGGTTTCTAAGTCGTGGATTGGAGAAAGCATGTCTGGTTATACAGCCTTTGTTTCCAATTCCTAGTGGAGATACTTATGTAGACCCTCTCCCTATCATTATTATATTCCATGGTGGAAATACATGCTTGGTATACAAAGTTCTTCTATATATATATATATAGAGAGAGAGAGAGATTTATGTATATGTATAAATATGTATGAATCTATTTGGATAAATATGGATATGTATATATGTATGAACATTTATATATATAAGTGTGTGTGTATATATATATATATATATACATAAATGTTTGTATACATATATATATATGTTTAGTAATATATGCATATGTATATATGTGCATACATATATGCAAGTATATATGTCTATACATAATAGTCTTTATGGAACGAAATTGAAAGGCTCATAAGAAATTGTATGAATAGATTAATAAATAATAAATAAAGAAGACTGTAGTAGCTGAGTAACAAGGCCGAAAATGACTAAAGAAAACTTGAGATCCAAAATCTTGCATGCTCAAGCGGAAGTTGATGTTTCTGCTCCTGACACGACAGGCAGAAGTGAGGGGACAACTTATGTCCTTGGAGAGTCGATGGCAAGACACGATAAGGTGAAGACGTTAGTAGAACACCAACCACAAAGATGTAAAGGACAAAAGTTTATTAACCCTTTTTGGGAGGGGGCGTTCCTAAGGGGACGTTAGAGTACTCAACCCAGCGGACAAGCATTTTTGAACCAGTTAAAAATTCAAGGTCTCTGCTCATCTTTTTCTCACTAGGATATATTGCTTATTTTTGTCTAGTTGATGGTTGTCTCATGTTTCGATACCCACTTTCTTTCTCCCGGTGCCTACTTATTATCTAGGAGTAAATAAACCATTGGTGTATGTTTAACAGTTTCGCGTTCGTCAACTTGTTACCACTGTGGGGCCACAACGGGGGTCTAAAGTCTCTTTAATACCGCAATGGCACATATATATATATGTATATACATATATATCTGAGGATATATATATATGTATGTATATATGTATACATATATATTTGACTGAATATAATGGACGTTTTCGAAAGTAAACGCTACACAATACAACAGTACAGACGCTCTCCTCCTTACAAAGTAGTTATGTACATACTGAAGTTACATCACTTTTGTAATACATCTTCCCCTGATGATGGCTTAAAGTTAGGCAGAAAGTACTTGGGAAATAACTAATTATGGAAGATCTATCAACCAATTCCAGCCGAATATCATAAGATCAATACAGCAATTCGAAAGGATTAACAAAAAAATATGTAGACAAAAAATGTCTTTTATATTCAATCAAATATGTATTAATGAAAAAATGCTGCCAAAATATACACACACACACACACACATATATATATATATATATATATATATACACGTACTTGTATGCATGAATATGTTTACATATATGTAGGGGCATGTATATGTTTATATACTTGTGTATATGTATGAATGTACACATGTATGAATGTACACGTATATTATTTTATTTATATATATGTATGTGTGTATGTATATATGTATAGTATGCATATGTATATATATGCACGTATGTTTTATATATATATATATATATATATAACAAACCCTCTGCACAATCCGGATGTGAAACAAGGTCAATTTTTTATGCGGGATTTAACAGTTTTGAATTTAGAGTTTCCCTTCTAGGCTATTTGACATAGCAAGGGTAAAGAGCACAGTCTGCCCTACTATTTTACCTAAAACGGAAAATAGAATAGTTGGATTAATTCCTTTACCAAAGGTCTTAGCACTAGGTGAAACGCTAACAGACTCCTCCAGGATTTGTGTCCATTTCATATAACAGTATCCATTACGCCATGGGCGTGTGGGTATATTTACCTATATATATATATATATATACATGTTTATGTATGTGTATATACATATATATATATATATATATATATATATATATATTTGTGAATATAGATATGTGTATATGTATATATACATATACATGTGTGTATATATATATATATATATATACCTGTAGATATATATACAGGTGTATGTACATATAGATGTATATGTGTAGATATATATACAGGTGTATGTACATATAGATGTATATGTATATTTACATATATGTTTATATCTATATATACATATACGTGTATAAGTATATATATGTTTGTATATACATATTTATGTGTGTGTATATATATGTCCCTAACTCTCTCCCACCATCCATCCCTACGATTCTTAGATCCTCGTATGTCTTCAGGGTTTTATTTTGTGTTTGCACAGAGTAGATGTAAATTTCTCTTTCCTGGTCGACCAACACTGGCACTTCCATATGTAAGCGTCCTTATGTGTTCATCCTTGCTCCTGCAGCGTGACCTGTTCGTCTTACATTAATGTTTTTTGAGATGGGAGGCATGTGGTCATACAGCTGCTGTTTTGTGGTATTTTAATTTCAGGACTTTTCAAGACAGCATGCTGCATTCTTGTGTAGTTCCCATCTATGTTTTTTGTTAGCATTCTTATAGTGCATCCATGTACTATTATGAACATAGCTATAGCATATATATATATATATTTATATATATATATTAAAATGAATAGGTGTGCAAATGATTTCGAATTTGGTATTTCGGTTTTTATTATTTCATATACTTGGGTTCTACACACATTTCAAACTTTACTTCTTCAGGAGATTTCAAACCCTTAAGTTATGCATGGTTGTTGTTTTTATAGTAAAGAGTGTTTGCTATGATGTGGTCGTTTTATTCCAGGATTTGTGTCTGAATGTTCCATTGGAATTAATTGTCCGTGAAGGCCTATGTTCTTTGCATATATATATTTATATACACATATATATGTACGTTTGTGTGTGTGCGTAAACATGTAAGCATATTCATATATACAGTGGATAGGGTTTGTTTAATTTTGTTTAGTTCCAGATTTGTCTGTGAATATCCTGTTAGAGTTAATTATCCTTGAAGATCTCTAGTCTAAAGACATTTTTTAAAATGAATATATGTATATATATATATATATATATGTGTGTGTGTGTGTGTGCTTGTACATGTACATGCATGCATATGTATACATCCGTGTACACACACACCTATACACGTATTTTCTGGGGTGTTGTGCTGTTTTTTGTTTTTCATATGTGTACATTTATGCATATATATGTATATACGCGTACTCACATACGCAAACAGAGAAAAAGATAAAGAAAGAACAAAGACGGACAAAAATCAACACAACTCCCCTGAAAATATATGAGTGTACGTGTATGTATATGCGTGTGTACATATACGCACAATATATTCTTATATATACAACAAAAGTATTTACATAGACCAGAGGTCTTCACAATAAACTCCAGTTGGACTTACACAGACACAAATCTGGAAATGAACAAAATTGCAACAACCTATCTAATGTATGTATACATGAGTGTACATACATTGATACATGTATACACGCATACATACTCTGAATACATATATATAAGAAAAAACATTTACAGGGACCAGAGCTGTCCACGGACAATTAACTCCAATGAGACAGTGACAGACATAAAAATTGGAATTAAACACGATCACAATAACCGATCAAAACAATTCTTACTGTAAAAATAACGTTTAACTTAGCCATTCAAAATCTCCTTAAGAAGATGTAAAGTCTGAAACTCATGTAGAGCACAAGTATATGAAATAATAAAACCTCAAAACCCAAATTTGAAATCATTTGCAGACCTATTCATTTTAATAAATTTACTTTTCTCTCGTTGGACCTACAACAATCTTTTTATGCATATATATATATATATATATATATATATATATATATATATATATATAGTTTATGTGTTGCTTGAGCGAAGTGGGTTTTAAGAACTTGGCTTCAGGAATGAAATGGACGAAAGAAGTTCAATAAACAAAATAATAGCAAGAACAGACATACTGGAAATAAATAAAAACTGTTACTTTATTTATTTATTCATATTGTTATGTGTGTTATGGTGGGGAGAGTCCTTAGTTTGCAATTATTTTTGTGTCAGAAGCAACTTTCCGTAATGGTTATTGAAGGTGCTTGTATGTGAAGAAAAGGAAATCAATCACTGGAATATTTTGTCTTTCTTTTAGGTGGATAA
The DNA here is from genome assembly GCA_963585895.1 of Sepioteuthis lessoniana. Lineage (NCBI taxonomy): Eukaryota > Metazoa > Mollusca > Cephalopoda > Myopsida > Loliginidae > Sepioteuthis > Sepioteuthis lessoniana. Next base: position 93,768,689 of record OY757927.1, read on the forward strand.
GTTATTTTGTTCGGCCTGTGCTTTCTCTTTTCTCTCTATCTTCTCTGGTCCTTCTAGAATTGAATAAGAAATTTAAAAAAATAGAATAAATTCAAAAAGTGTAGCAGTTCCCGGAAACCTCTGACAAGAAGTAGGAGTGTCACATACCTACAGAAAAGGACTTCCGACCGCTAAAGAAAAATTCTACCTCAATTCAGCAGTATCCCTCAGACTGACCATACCTCTTCCTCTTAGCTGCTGGCAAGCAGTGCACGCATCCGTCCAAGTCTCGGACTTAGCAGAAGACCATGTCTTCTGTTAGCAGCGGCCTCTATTGAAAAACACCTATTGGATATTACCACAAACCTTAACTTCATAAAACCACTGAAAATGTCACTTCACATACTTTAACACATGGTCTGGGAGACGTGACCATTTCCATTGGTTTCAGGAATAATTTTTCACTCCCTAGAATAGTCGTTACGCCCAGAAATAAAGTTTTGAGTTAAAAGATATCTTCGTCTCCTTCCTCCCTTCCTTCCTTCCTTTGTAATTCTCTTGCAGCCTTCGACAAAGAAGATACCAACAAGTTAAATGGGGTAAGAAGAGAACAATGGCGTCAGATACAACAACCGACAACCACCAAGAACAACAACCCACAACTTACGAAACTAAAACAAATAACCAACTCAATCTTCAATGCATCATACCTTCTCCAAACTATCAGTCCTTCTTGTAGTCTTGGAAATCTAAGTTGTTGGAGTTAAATTTTGTTTTCTCTTATTTTAGTGGTTTATTCCTTTTCTTAAGGAGTATGGTGTGTCTTAACTGTGGAATGTTTTAATCGGTTTCTGGCGTCGATTAATCGGATTTTGGTCAATTTTTAGAATCTATAAAATCTATTTTTTTCCGATAGATCATTTTTAGAAAAAAAATTTTTTTACACAAAACCATTACATATATTGTTACATAAGGCAACACAAACCAATGAACTCAAGATTCTTTGAATTGGAATTTTCTCCCAGTTTCGAATTGCAATCAACAGATGCAGAGATGTAAAATTGAACAAATAATTTTAATATAAGGACAATGATGCAATGAATATGCATACACCTGGATCCCCACTCACAGTAATATGATTGGCTGGTGTCAAACATAAATACAGACCAATGTAGAGGTACATTGATTACAATGTCGCGCGTCCAATGTCGGTACGAACATACGTCCAGTACCAGTACGATTATCTACCTGCTCGATTGTACTACACCTGTTACAGTAGCCAAACAAATCAGTTACTTCGATTAAATATATCACTTCCTGGGACATATCAGACAATCAAAAAAAGAATTCAAGGATTGAGATATATGAATAATGTGATAACGTTGAAAAGTGTGCACTTATCTGTCCGATGGCTTCTGCATGAAGTCTCCGGATATGTTTATCTATTCCCTCTTTTTGATAAAACAGAATGGAAAGTTCTTTATCTCTTACTTTTTTTCTCTTCTTTTTTTCGCTTGCAGATTTTATATTGTCTCTGTATACACGTTGGCAAATATTTCTACAAAAATCCTCTGAAGATCTTGTTTTTTCATCTCTCTGCATTTTCATACAATGGGATTTATTTCCAGTCTTTCCCAAATTATATGTCTCTCTCTCTCTCTCTCTCTCTCTCTCTATATATATATATATATATATATATATATATATATATATATATATATTGCAAATGCAATAATTTTTTATCCACACCAAATTATATATTTTTCTTCGGTTTTCAACATATCTGAAGTTTGTCTGGTTCATTTGATTTTTCTCTTACATATATGTATAGGGCACCCAATGAGACTCGAAGTCACTCGTGAAGGTTAGTCTAGCGTGCTAACCATTACATCACTCGAAGCGTGCGCGCACGCACACGCGTGTGTGCGTGTTTTGAATGCTAACGTCAAAATGAACGGGTATCTTTTACGTCTCTACTGCAAGTGACGAAGCTTTATTTATTTATTTATTTATATTTTAACATAATGTTAAGAGAGTTACTTTAGTCTTTCTACATAGCTACCCTGCTTTTCTTCTTGGTCATTTAAATTTGCTCAGAATTTTTTTCGAAACAGTTATGGTACACGTCTTTACAGTACATTAATATTTGAAATTAAGTGATGCTAAATTTATTTATTTACCCATATATTTATTTTTATTAAATTTTATTCAATTAATTAATTTATCTTTTGATAAATTATCGAAGACTGTATTCATTTTAATTTAACTCTATTTTTCTTTGTACTTATCCATGAGATTATTTTTAAGTTACTTTACCTGACCTGTCGTAAAAGCGTCTCGAATTCTAATGTTCATTTCTGCCGGGGTTTTTTTTTTGGGGGGGGTATACACATTGTAGCCTTTTTAATTGTATTAGTGGTGGTGGTGGTGAAAGTAATAATAAATTAATAGTAATAATAATTATAATAATAATAAGAGAAAATTTTCGTTTTAATTTGTTGATATGTTAAAAAATATGTGCATACGTTTTTCTGTATTTTGATAAATGATCGAAGTAAATCAGTCTTTCTAATTAAAAAAATATAGTTAAAAAAAACTTCCCGGATGCCTTGTGATTGAACTTTTATGCCAACGAAATTAGCCTGATCCTTAATATAAATAAATAAAATCTATTCAGAAATTAGAAAGATGCATAGCTAAACTTTCAATTGTTTGTCTTATGAATTGTTGGTCCAAAAGTAACTCGTGCAAAAAATGTTTAAAGATTGATAACAGTAGGAAATCAATAAGAAAAAGTATCAGATGTGAGGTTAAACCCTACTAACTCTGATTAAAATAGAATGGGGACAGTTTGAACCATACTAAGTTAAGCGTTAGAAATTTTAAAGGCGTAAGTATATATATATATATATATATATATATATATAGCTTGAATAAAATACAAAGGAATAGCTGGACTGAGACTTAAACTTACAAATCCTAATTTGCATTACAATTTGTGCTTAAAAGCATGCATAACAAAGTCAAGAATATGATCCAGCGAAGTTGTAAAAGAAAAAAATTAGAATTTCCATCAACCCCCCCCCCCCCGCTCCGCTTCCTCTAAAACGAATCAAGTGGATATCATCGGAAGCTTTGGGTTATGTATGTGCGGATAGAAAGCTTGTTCGTACTAAAATGAAAGACGGGGTATTTAACCAACACCCAACCATGTTGGTATAAGACACAAGGCCATTTTTAGTGGGGGTTTCGCACAGGTGAAAACCCAAGCGAAACAGTGGCAAAAGGTCTTGGCCCCGTCGGTATTCCCATAATGGAGTACATCAGGCACCAAGCAATAAACTTGATCTTGTAAAGCAGGTAAAGCCTGGGGGACGGCCTCTGAGACCAAGGGTGTGTTGATCTCTGCCACCCGAAACAAATGCCAAGCAGCCCCGTCAGCTACTAAGCACGCATGTCAGGTAGCCTTGACCGAAATGTCCCGTCGTTTAAAATAAAAGACGAAGATAGAACAAACACGTGTGTGTAGTTTTAAAGATTTATTATCATATTTACCAGGATAGGACACAAGGTCAATTTTTAAGCGGAGTTTAACAGGTTTTAATTCAGAGTATTCCTTCTCCTAGACTAGTTGCCTCACCAAGGCTGTAGAACCCAGTCTGTCCTTCTATTTACCCATAGCTGGAGGGAGAATAATTGGATTCATACCTTTCCCAACGATATTAGTGCTATGCAATCAGTTTCGTGCAGGATTTGAACTCGTGTCGCTGTGTCCATTTCCTACGACGATAACCATTACACCACGGGCACCTCCAAAAGATATTTTCAAGATTTATTATATACTACTAATTAGCAGCAGCAGCCGCTATGGTCAGAGTATAGGCCGACTACCGTGGTGGCAGTATCAGGAGCCTCGTTGTGATGAACATTATCCTTTCTTTTCTTTTTTTTAATTCTCTGTATCTTTGTGGAAGGTTTATTATTCTTCTACTTTGTATAGTGTTCCTTTTTTGTATTGTTGTATTAGGGGGTGGTGTTTCTGTTTGTTTATTCTGGGTGTTTGGTTTTTGATTCTCTGGAAAATAGCGTCATAATAGTCGATGTTAGTATTTGTTCATGGTTCCTTTATCCTTAGTAATTGACGCCTGTTGCGTTTTATTAGTTTTCTTTCTTCTGTGAAGACTAGATAAGAATGAGGTTGGGCTATTTTTTAAAAATCATTTTGTCCTTTCTAAGCCAATTGTTCTATCTGATTTTCTTTTAAGAGCCAATCTTTCCTTTGTATATTCGATCAGTGCTTGTAGTGTTAGGTCATTCGCAGTGATTTCTCTATATGAGTTTAGTTTGTCATCAGACATTAAATGATTCTTTATTATCATGTGTATACAGGTTGCTATATCAGTCTCGGATATTTCTGAGTTTGTATCTTCAAGGTATGCGCGAGATAGGGTGTCTGCAACAACTGCTTCACGAGCTGGTATGTATTTCAGTTTGAAGTCGTACGATTGTAGGGTTTGTGGGGGGAGTATGTAATTTGGTTATTTCAGTAGATTGCTCTCTAAATTATTTCCACCACAAATACAACACGAAACATTACAATCGCGCAAAAGAAATGGAATAGAACACAACGAACATTAAACAACAAACAATTTAATATGCATATAACAGAATATGAAAAACAAAATACATGATGTGTAAATGGCCTTTTGGAAAATAAAGTTTGAAGAAGAGAATAAATTTGTTGAAAGATGTGTGTATGGTCATGTTATCAGAGTCCGTAAATAAGTCGTTCTTACTTACATTAAGTTTATAGCGGGTTTTATGATTGTGGCGACAGCGTGTCTCGCTGATGAAAGAAAGTTTGTCGGGTTTTCCTTTTGAATATAATTCTCGGCCATTTGAAAAGAGGTCATGAACTTTAGTTGATGAAGGAAAGGAATTGGTTGGACATAGTATCGGCTACTGGCTTAGTGGCTTGTGTTCGTCTGTATCTTCGTTTGTGTGTAAGCTTGTGTCTTGTGTGTCTGGCTTCCTAACCCTGTGTTATTTATATCCTACAGGTGGATCAAAGAATCGCCCTAAAATCTTGGCGCGTAGACATTTATTGACCAATCAGATTTGTATTTTACTATTTTATTTTCGAGCCTAAATATTTTCTGTTAGTTCACTTCCGATCCTAATTTTCTAGAATGTTCTATTCCATGTTTTTAGCTGATTGGTTGAAAAATATAAAAATGTAATTTAAATGCTAATGCGGGTTTGATCCTAAATTTCTAGAATGTTCTTAAGTATGTTTTTATTGCTTATTTTAAGACTAGAAGAAATGTGTATCCTATATACCCCCCCGCAGATTGATAAATATTGAAAGTATTTATTAATATGTAATATAAGTCTTAAAATGTTTCGGCCAATATACCTTTCTTCCAGATTTTGTGGTGATGTTTGCAGGTGTATTTGTCGGTGTGGAGGTTGGTTTGGATAATGTGGTTTTTGTAGGTGTAGGTTGTTCGGTCGTACTTTCCGTTATTGGTAAGTCCAAGTACGCCGGTTTTAGTCTGTCTATGGAGACAGTATCAAATTTGCCTTTTATGGCAAGCTTAAAATATTTGGGGTGTCGTTCAACTACCTGGAAAGGTCCGGAGTAAGTAGGACATAAAGGTTTTTTGACTGCATCATTTCGAATAAAAACGTATTTGCAGTCGTGAAGGTCTTTTGGTGTGTAAAGTTCTTTTGTTTGTGTTCTTGTGGGTGTGTAAATTAAATCGTTCATTTTCTGTTTAAAATTTTTGACAAATGTTGTAGTAGGTTGTAAGGAAATGTTTTTTTTTCACAAAATTGACCTGGCAATGTTAAGGATGTTCCAAAAACCATTTCGGAAGCTGTACATCCCAGATCTTCTTTGATAACATTCCTTATTGATAATAAAACAAGAGGCAAATTATCAAACCATGTTTTGGAGTTGTTGTTAGCTGTTAAAGCTGTTTTAAGTTGTCTATGGAATCTTTCAATTAATCCATTTGCGCAGGGGTGATATGCTGTTGTTTTTATATGTTTGACTCCCAATAACTTTGTAAACTCATCGAAAAGCGTTGATTGAAATTGGGAGCCTCTGTCTGTTGTTATTACTGAAGGACAACCAAAGACTGAGATCCATTCTCGTAATATGGTTTTAGAGATAGTCTCTGCTGATATATCTCTAAGTGGGACGGCAACAGGCCATCTTGTAAATCTGTCAATGATGGTGAGTATATATTGACAGCCATTTGCTATTGGCAATGGCCCGACAATATCGATGTGTAGGTTTGTGAACCTACCATCTGGTTTTTTGAATTGTCCCGGAGGAGACTATGTGTACCTGTTTGTTTTGCTCTTCTGACAACTCAAGCAGGTTTGAGTCCAGTTTTTTTTATGTCAGTGTGCATATTGGGCCAAACAAAACGGTTGCTAATTAATTTTGTGGTTGCTCGGCGTCCAGGGTGTGAAAGGTTGTGGAAATGTGTAAATAACCTTTTTCTAAGGGATGGTGGTATATAAGGTCTTGAGTGACCTGTTTTAACATCGCAAAGTATTGTTTTTGTTCCAAATGGGACAGGATATCCCTTCAGCTGTAGGGAAGTGTCCTTTAGTTTGTCTAATGTGGCATCTTTTCGTTGCTCATCTGCAATGAGCTCGAAGGTGAGATCTACCGAATCAATAGACTGTATTGTGGAGCGTGAGAGTGTGTCTGCCACAATATTGTCTGAGCCTTTTATGTATTGGATATCCGAGGTAAATTGCGAGATATAGTCCAGTTGTCGAGTATCTCTGGGCGTATATTTCTCGGTATTTACATGTAAGGCGTAAGTGAGTGGTTTGTGATCAGTGAAAACGGTGAAATCTCGTCCTTCGAGTAAGTGACGAAAGTGCCTTATTGACAAGTAAATTGCCAGTAACTCCCTTGGGAAGGTGCTGTATTTTCGCTGTGCGGTGTTTAATTTCACTGAGAAAAAGGATATTGGTTTTTCCAAGCCATTTTGTTTTTGTTGTAAGACTGCTCCAATTGAATCTCCTGAAGCGTCTGTTGTTAGAGAAAGTGTACTAGTGTTCTCATTAGAGATGTAGGAGAGCTTGGTAAAATCTGCTAATGCGTTTTTAGCATTGTGAAAAGCAGTTAAAGCTTCTCCTTCAATTTGAATTTTTGCGTTTTTATTTTTTTGTTGTTGCAACATGTTTGTGAGTGGGGTTAATATTCTGGAACAACCTGGAATAAATCTACGGTAGTAATTTACCAAACCGAGAAATCTCCGAAGTTGTCGCAGTGATATTGGTTGTGGGAAATTTTGTATAGCCGTCACTTTTTCTGGGACAGGTGTGATTCCCTGTTCATCTATCATATGGCCTAAGAAGTTTAATTTCGAGACAGCAAACTCACATTTGCTTAAGTTGATTTTCAAGCCGAAATGTGTTAGTCTCTCGAAAACTTGTAACAAGTGGTCTTGATGTTCCTTGATGTCACAGCTAGCAATTAGGACATCGTCGATATAGGCAAAAGCAAACGGTAACCCTCTCAATACCTCGTCAATGAGTCTCTGGAAAGTTTGGGCGGCATTACGTAATCCAAATGGCATTCTGGTGAATTCGAAAAGTCCGAAAGGAGTTGTAATAGCTGTTTTTTTTTTATATCTTCCTCTGCTACTGGAATTTGGTAGTAACCCTTAACTAAATCCAGTTTTGTGAAGATCTTGGTTCCTTGCAAGCCCATGGCGAAATCGTGTAGATGTGGGATTGGATACCTATCAGGAACTGTTTTTGCGTTGAGGTTTCTGAAATCCCCACAAGGTCGCCATGAGCCTGTTTCTGGCTTTTGAACCATATGTAGGGGTGAGGAGTATGGACTACTAGAAGGGCGTATGATTCCTAATTGTAACATGTGCTGAAATTCGTCTTTTGCTGCTTTATATTTCTCTGGATGTAGTCTGCGTGGTGATGCATGTGTAGGTGGTCCAGAGGTTGTGATATAATGTTTAGCTGTATGACGAACTTCATCAGAATGTTTAAAGGGCGTAGTGAGTGTTGGAAATTTAGTGATCAACTCTTGTAATCCATTTGCATCTGGTATTGCCGCACAAATTCCAGTTGATCGGTAGATTGAGGTGATTCCCTTAGCCGTCAGTTCGGTGTTGCAATCGACGAGAGATCGCGTAGCCATATTCACAGAAACGTTAAAATGGGACAAAAAATCAGCTCCAAGAATAGGTGTTTTGACTTGGGCTATGGTGAAAATCTACGGAAAAGATCGACGTAAACCCAAATTGAGCTTAGTGCTATCTCTCCGTAGGTTTCAATTCTTGATCCATTTGCCGCTTGCAGTGTGAATGAAGATAGTTGGTATTTTTTCTTGGGATCCGGTGGAATAACGCTTATATTACGTGAGGGATTAATTTAGGGCTAGACTGACCGCCGCTGGCAAGGGGTTCCAAATTTCACACTATCCACACACCCACCAGGCCGCTTTCCTTCCTTCCCCTAGACAATGGAAGATATGGACCTCTAGGTTGAGACGTAATAATATTATATTGTAGTAGTCGGCAACTCCGGTTTCCCGTGTGATATTTTAAAGGAATTTATAGGACAATTTTAAGCAAGATAACATAAGGCGAATAGAAGCTGAAAAGGAAATGTGACACAACAAATTCGTAGCAGAACTGCAAAGAACAACTTCGACCACGTGGTAACATTAAAATACATGCATCCTTTACTATACAAAGAGATACACTTTCAAAGTGTCAAATATATAATAAATGGACAGTCCACGAACATAAGTGTCTTTTCTTGACTTTTGTTTTTCTTCAAATTAAGAGAGAGAGAGAGAGAGTGGTATATAAAATTTGGGTATAAAGGATAAATAGTCCCAAAGTTACTTATCTTATTTTTCGACGGGGTTCCACTGGAGAATCTTTCTTCTTTTATGGGCTAATAGACTTTATACTATTTTTAATACTGGCTTGAAGAACTCGGGTCCCTCGTGTCTCAGATATTCTTTTGTCTTCTACCCGGAATACTGGCTTTGGTTCGTCTGCCCGCTACGAACCCTGCCAAACAACTAACTTTTTTCTTTTCTATTTCCGCTGACGGGAGGGAGTCCCCACTTCCGTTTTGGGGTCCCAGCCAATCACTTGGCTTCTCTCTTCCTCCTTCCTGGTCAGCCGATTTCTTAGAGCTACTAGATGTCACCCAAGTCCGGTTACTGAGTACAAACATCTGTTGGTCTTCACCCCGACCAACATTCTTTCTTAACGGTTTGCCACTATTCATTCCAACGGGAGGATAGTATTAATCTTATTTCTATCGTCTCTGTGGGATATCACGTGACAGTTGTCACAGCAGTATTGAAAGTCGGTGCAGTCAAACAGCGGAGATTCAACTGTCTAAAAGTTCTTGGCGACTGTGAGTCTAGATCAGGATGGTCTTGGTGCTTAGTGCAAGTCATAGGTGTAGCTGCATGGTCAGGAATCTGGAGACGGTCGAAGAGGTGGATGCTTATCTTACAGAAGCTGGATGATTAATGTACCGGTGTTGTCAAGAGCGGGCGTAAAAGACAACAGGAAACTGATTCTTGTATTAATTCAAGAGAGGACACTGTTGTTAGTTTCAGGGCGTATTGAGTCGAGCGCTTTCTCCCTATCTCTCTCTCTCTCTCTCTCTCGTTAGCTGTTCCTTCTCTCTCGCTTTCTCCCTCGTTCTCCTTCCTTCCGTCTTTCTCTCTCTCTCTCCTTCCGGTTCTCGCCTTCCTTCCTTCCTTCCTTCCTTCCTTGAGTTGTAACACGTTCGTCGGGCAAATGCACTCAGAACAAATCCTTTATTTCTTGTAATTAACACAAGAAGGCACAAGGCCTTATGGTTTGTGGGGAGGGGAAGGGAGCGGTCATGCTTTAACTATATTTTCTATGGGGAACCTAGCTAGCCACATTCGCCGACCCATTCAACAATACAATATATAATCACTCATCCATCGCCATGCACGCAGCAACCACCAAAATACCACATTTGCTCTATGAAAAAGTCTTACTTAAAACCCGAAAGCGATGTATGATTTTATTTACAATGTATGGTTTTTTTACACAATGGATATACTGGGAATGGGAGAAAAAACCCCGAAAAAATATATATACACGAAAAACAAGGAAAAATTCCCCGTTTGGTTTCCCTCCCATCCCCCCGTCAAAGAAATTGTAGGCCGACTGTTTTCCGGGCCAAAAAAAAAAAAAAAAAACGGAAACAAGCCGGACCTACCCTAGGTGGGACGGGAATCCTAATCTATAGGGGGAAAAGAAATAAAGGGTCGGGCTCGGTATGGGTCAGTAAAGGTGGGTAATATAATTTTTTACATATGAATGTTCAAGATCTTCAATAAAAGCGGACTCGCCTTTCGTCTCCACACTGAGTCCCCCGTCAAGACTCGGCCCAGATATGCAAGTCTTTCAGCAAGCCAGTGGCTCTCCAGATCAGGCATACCCAGACCCCCGTTGTGTGCACGTTGGATACAGACCTGCCTACGGACCATCGGCCTTGCACCTCCCCAGAGCAATCTGGAGAGGGATCGTTGCAGTGCCAACCGATGTACCTTAGGCAGAGGAAGTACAGCCAATCGGTAAAGGATCAAGGGGAAGACGTGCGCGGCGCACGCCTCCGCCCTGCCCTTTAAGGACAACCTCCTTGAAAGCCAGATTCCCACCTGAGCATGTACTTCCGACCAATTTCGCTCCAGTTGGAGGTCGGGCCCGAACCACACCCCGAGGATGCGGATGGGTCCGCCACTCCAGCGGAAGGGCCCTGGAAGAGTATTGCTACCCCTCCAAGCACCGAGCCGCAAATCTTCGCTTTTGTCAAAATTGACCTTGGCCCCTGCAATCCGCTCGTACTCGACAACCGCCTCTTTCACAGCCTCTATATCCAGCCGGCGGGATACAAAGTGTGACGTCATCAGCGAACGTGGAAACCCTTGCCGCAAGGCGACCAACGAAAGGGATACCGCGCAATGCCGGACTTGTCCCCTCATCCCTAAGCCTGCGCAGGAGGGGCTCCAGCGCGAGGACATAGAGAAGAGGAGACAGAGGGCAGCCCTGCCGGACCGAACGCTCGATCGCGATCACCCCCGAACGCCTTCCGTTCACCTGCACCACTGCCTGAGGGTTGTGATACATCATGCTCATCCATCTGCGGAACTCCGGTTCGAATGCGGCAGTCTCCAAAACAGACGCCAAGAACCGATGGTCAACCCTATCGAAGGCCTAAACTGATCAGCGCGGCTTCGGTGTCGTCTTTTATCCCCTCTAGGACCTCGCGAATCAAGTGCAGGTTGTCCTGGATCGATCTTCCCTTCACAGCAAAGGTCTGTTCGGGCCGATCAGATCGCTAATGACAAACTGTAAACGATTCGCTAAGACCCGGGCCAATATCTTTAACTCTGTGTTAAGCAGAGTTATGGGCCTATGATCATCTAAACCCTCCCAAACATGCCTGCCACCTTTCTTCAGCAATGTGATCACGCCCTTGGTAACGCTACCAGGGATGGCTCCCTGGGCGAACCAATGGTTGAACATATCCGTCAGAATAGGTACAAACATGTGCGACATCCTCAAGTACACTTCGTGGGGCAAACCATCTAGTCCCGGCGACTTGTTGAGGCCGACCTGCTTCAAGGCATCACGGACTTCGCATTCAGTAACCACACCCTCGCAACTAGCCGCTTCAGCCGCCCCAAGGCGGGGGAAGTCGGCGAGATAGCTACGAAACTCCCGGAGCGGGAGATCAGTGCAGCGGGCAAAACGATTCCGAAAGTGCGCCCGAAAGGCGTCACGTATCTCACGAGTCGATCGCAACAGTCACCCGTCCGGGGTCTTGACAGAAGCGATGTACCGATCGGGGAACCTTCGCACTTATTCTTCACGCGCAGTCGCGTTCGATTTCACAGCTTCGTTGAGAACTCTTTTTAGCCTAGATCTAACTACTGCACCCTTGTAACGCTCGCTACTCTCGTGCTCAAGGTCCCTCCTAGCTAGCTCTACACCTAGGGAGTCCCCACCACCACCGCCCGGGAAAGTCTATCATCTATAGATTTCGCCTCCGCGGTCCTATCTAGATTGAGCTGTCGACCGTACTTGGTGGCGAAATCTCTAATTCTATGTTTAAGAGAAACCCACCACCTATTCCTGGTAACCGCCCCCACTAACGCTCGCCTAATTAGGGATTCCAGCCGGTCCCGGAAGTCCCGTATCTCCAGTAAGGAGGTATTGAACTTCCAGTAGCCGGCTAGACTAGGCCTATTAGCTAACCGCAGACTGAATCGCTTTGCCCGCTGCACTGATCTCCCGCTCCGGGAGTTTATGGTCAGTCCACGCTACCAAGTGGAACGTGGGACAACTAACGAAATCAATGTCAGCTCGTCTAACTAACACTCTGTCCAAGTAGGAGCCTACTTTGGCAGAGGGCGAGCTATCTAGCCACGTCCACATCTCCCGCCCTGGGTGATCCAGACGAAACCTGTCGATCAAACCATGACGAGTCATGAAGCCGACAAGGCTGCTTTCACGCCTTCCCAATCTGCCAACTCCCCGCCCGACCTTATCTATCTTGGAATCAAGGATCGCATTCCAATCACCCATTAAGACTAGCCGCTTCGTATCGTCCAGGAACGGTGCCAACCGACGAAAAAAGGAAACCCTCTCCGCAACGATATTGGGCGCATAATCCGCAACCAGACGGAACTTGAAACTTTTCACGGCAACATCGACCACAACCAGCTGGCCCCCGTCACCTGCAAAAACAACGTCAACATCAGCATCAAGGCTGCGTCCAACTAGCAAGGAGACCCCAGCGCCTGCGCCGCTGCCGTATGCTGAGAAAACGTTAAAGTCGCTTTCCATCACCCGATAGTCGGCACCGCAAGTGAAGTGGGTCTCTTGCACTGCAGCAACATCTACACCGAGGTGCCTGAGTTCAGCAAGCAAGCGCGCACACTTGCTTGAATCCCTCAGTCCCCTCACATTCAAACTGGCAAGGTTTAGAGCCATCAGTCCCACTTACCTTACTCAGTGTCGACTACGGGCCGGAAATCCTTCGGGGTGAGGATGCTGACAGCCTGACGCAGGGAACCGGTGCCGAGTTCAGTTGTAACCCGGTTGTCCCTGGTGATTCCGCCGACATCAATTGGAAACCTCAGCTTTAGGGACCTATAAAGAGACGGGTGAACCAAAATAGGGACCCTACCCGAACAAAAAGGTAAACTTTTTTTTCAGGGAGGAGTGCTCCAACTCCGCCAACTTCATGCCCGTATCAGTCTGACAGACTGTATTCAGGAACTTCCATACGCCCCTGGTACGGTCGCCAGCTGACCGGACAAAAGTTGTCACCATGGCTGCACTCCGGAAATTTGCGGGATTTTTGACATTTAGTTCTTTTACTTTTTCTAAGCTAAGCAACGGCTTTAGTGCCTTCCGGAGCTGGAAGTCCCCAACTGCTTCCAGCTCCGCAGAGCACAGAGCCGCTGCCTACTGTATTTGTCCGATTGACAGTTCCTCCTCCTGCCAACTTGGTTTCTTTTTTCCGGCAGGAGGGTCAGGTTTTCTTTTGGGGGAAATGATGGCAGGAAATAGCTCCTGTGATGATATGTCTGAAGGGCTGAGTGAGGGAAGGGATGGGGTTCGAGCTAGGCCTGAGGGTTGGGCTCTTTCAGCAGACTGAGATCTGGGGAGGGGGATTTTGTATGGGCGGTGATATTTTTTAAAAAAGTAATGTTCCTGCTGGGGTGAAAGAGGTGAAAGAGGGTCCATTTGTTGTGGAGGACTCTGTATTATTATTTTTGGGGGTGGAAACGGTGGTGGAGGTAGTGGAGGTAGCGGTGAAGGTAATGGTGGGGATGGGAGAGGTAGATGTGTTTGAGAGGAGGGGCCTGCCTCAGGATGAGTTTTTTCTGGGCACATTTTTTGCGGCCCCTTCCCCACTGTCCCTTCTCCTCTTCAAATTCGTGGTCGTTTCCATATCTTCTATGTTTTTATTTTTCTTTTTTTTGACTTTTTTGGTGATACTGAGGATGGTGCTGGTGTTGCTGGTTTCTTTGGTGTTGCTGGTTTCTTTTGAGTTGCTGTGATTGTTGCTGGGCCTTGGTTTGTTTTTGAGGAGAAGATGTAGTTGGACTTTTTCCCTTTGTTTAGGGGATCCCCTCCTCTTCCGGTTCACCTCGGTCCAGCCCTCCTGGTCATTTGTTTTGGGCTGGACCTGACCCGGATCCTGGGCCTTCGCTTGTTTGCTGATGGTGGTGGTGGTGGTGGCTGCTGAAGCTGTTGTAGCTGCCGCTGTATCTGTTGCTGTTGTGTTTGCAGTTTTCTCTGGGCAGAATTTGGCGATGTAGCCGACCTTTTTACACGCCCAACATCTCGGGCGTCGTCCTTCCACCACCACCATCATCTGCCGGTGCCCGCTGATTAATGTTTCGGGGATGGCATTGAAGCCATCCCTCGTCAGGCACAGCCGGAAGGTGTAATCCCCGTAGGCTGTCCCGGCCGGGGATCTGAGGAGGTTAAATTCTTCTACTTGGCCATAGGCACTTAAGTAGGCCGCCAAAACCTCCCCAGTGATGATTGCCGGGACATTGCAAACCGTGACGCAGAGCCTACGGGTACCTTTGTACTCCGGCTGTGGCCTGAAGTGCTTTGTTATGTCTTTCGTCGCCGTTTTCGCCGCCTGTTCTTCGCTAGGAAGCAGGACATCCCATGTGGCAAAACTTTTCCTACAGAAGTACTGGCATGGGATGCCTGCCTTCCTCAATAGGTCTTCAAATGTCTCTTTGTTTAGCCCCACAAGCCTTTTAGTTTTTAGGTCGGATACGACCAGCGAGAGGACTCTTGGTATTATTTTTTCGGCTATTTTGCCTTTAAAATATTTGGCATATCTACCCACCCGGTCCCTTTCGTGATCTTCAGGTCCTCTCTGCTGGCCCTTCCAGGCTGTGGGGCTTTTTTGGGCCGGCGGTATCGGGCTGTCTTGACTTTCTTGTGTTTCAGCGGGGATCGGCAGCCCCTATTAAACTCTCTTGTGTGGGCTCCTTTTCGGTTTTGTCATTTGGGTCGCAGACTTTTTAGAGGTAGAAGTAGAACCCTCCATGGCTGCAGTAGGGATTGCGGCCAGGAGGGTAAAAATAAATCCTCCAACTGTAGCAAGACTGGAGCGGGGTTCTACTGTTTAACTGAAAAAGACGTATAGAAAAATACAACACGACACGACAACACTGCAAAAGACCACAACAATTAAAACAAGTAGAACCCCTGAAAGGAAGAAATAAAATATACAAAGCGACAAAAAGAGCAAGTAAATTCCGACAACAAAAACAAAAGTCGGATAACAAGTGACAAAATAACAAGTAATAAAACAAGTCAATTAACCAAAGTCACAAGCAAACAATTCTCGATAAGACTTTAAAATTAAAATTAAACAAAAAAACAAAGTCCTACCGAGATAACAAATTTGACGTTTCGTAACGAGTAGTCCAATAATAACAAAGTATTCTGAATAACACTTTCGCAATAATAGAGAATGTGGTCTCCACTCAGTACAAATCCGCCCGTTCAGCCGTTACCGTGCGTATTTGTATGTTCATGAGATCTCGTAAGAATTTGCAAACGTGCAAATTACCTCTCGCTGGTTCGAGATCTCCCCTCGTCAACTATGCTCGAGGCAGCCAAATCGGTTTCCACTCTACAAGCCAGACACGTTCGTGCGCGCTTCGAATGCCCAGGTACATTACCTTCACAGCCGGTTTATTCAGTCTTTGGTTAACCGGGGATATGTTGACGTTGTTTCGGAGAGCTGATGATTGTTTGAGTAGTTGTAGCTCGTGGACTAGAGTGCTATTGCATGATCTGGTCTTCTACAAGAGAAAAGGTCTGCTGGATGCTGCGTCGTCGTCTCATGGTACCTGCAAAGAGGTTTGGTGGGAGGACCAGAGATTATCTTCATGAGACTTTCTTAAATAGCTCTGGTGATGACTTTCGTTAATTAGTTCTGACAAGAGCTGTTTAAGAAAGCTATGCTGGGTCTGCGGCTGGGATTAGTTGGATCCCATGTCGTCTGCCGGCTGTCGGCTGCTGGCTGGTTGGAAAAGCGCTGGTAAGGGTGTGTTGCTATCAGTTGAAGGAGTTCGTCTAGCTCCCTCGCCTCCGGGTACGTATACCCGCTGCTGACTGGTCACGTTAGTTGACGTCACGGATGACAACGTTTTTTTTTTTTGTTTTTGTGCTTTTTTTTTCACCGAGAATTTTAGATTTGAGTAGCCGGCAGGCTATGATAATATTTTTCACAAGATAATAGAATGCTTGGAGCCACGTTTTCAATGGGACAGTAATTTCATTGGCTCCTGGTGCAAAAGATATGGATTTCCATTTTCTATTTGTTCCATCATTACTCCAAGTCTGTGATTGCTGCTGTCTGTGGTGATTTTTGTTAGTAATTTGGAGTTGTAGTATTTCAGTATTGTTTGGCTAGTTATCACTTTTTTTTAGATTGTTTACTGCTTCAATATGTGGCTAATCGAACGACTATTTTATATCTTTCTTTAAAGTTAGCGCAATGGCGTTGTAACCTTCGAATAGTTCGGAAGAAACTTACACTGGTAATTGGTGGTCCCAAGGAGTCTCTGTAAGTCTGATTTGCATTTTGGAAGAGACATTTAACTGATGGCTTCCACTTTTGATAGGGTGTTGAAAATTATTAATTCGGCAGTTAATGTCTGCTCGAATCTGATTGTTTTGAAATTGTGCCATTAGCCCTCCGCCCTTACTGTTACTTAAGTGAGACCCACAAGGGTTCTATCTCGTCTTTTGTTGTTTTTTTCCTTCTTTTTTTTTTTCAGCACGAGCTGAAGGCCTTGCTTCGCTCTGTCCTTTTACTTTGCGAGCTCTTATTTATTCGCCTTCGACTTTGGCATTTTTTTTTCTTTAGCAAAGTAGCTTGAGCAAAATAGGCCTAATTAGTCGCATGGGCTAAGCCCCTTTTCCTTACAGGGTTTTTTATTGTTACTTGTTGAAACAGCAAGCCTACTGCAGGCTATTTGTGGTTTTAGTATGCTGTCCCATTCAAAAGAAAGTGAGTCTTAGGTCTGAAGTCAGTATTATGGGACTTTTGCCGACAAAGGAAACTGTTGGCCGGGTCAGAAAATGTTGTAAAAGCCTCCGTAGGCACAACAGAAGAAAATCCGAGTTGAAACAGATATTCGTCTAAGAAGAGGAAGCAGTGGTTTACTCGAAGTTCACTTAAAGAAATACTAAACTTCGTTTTTAACGAGTCTACACAGGAAACTAGAAGAACACGGTTGTCCAGGTTGATTCTTCACAAGGAGACGCTAATAAGAAGAATAAACCCTAAAAATGAATTTTGATATAGAATACCAAAGAAAGGTATTTTATTATTCGCAAAAGTTAAACTGACTGTAGGTAGCTGACGGCATTGCTTTGCGCAAATTAGTCGTTATATTTCTTTATACCCTTTTTTTATTGGATTATAATATTATCGTTACATGAATGTATGTTATTTTTGTTACCTTATTCAACGTTTTCGACAAGCAAAGGGAAAAATATGGAAAGCAGGATTTTGTAAAGTTTATTTCTCTTGAAATGAATTACTTTATTACAATATGGGAACTGGTTGTTTTTGCTTTTCAGAAATATAGATATACCTTTCTTTCAGGTAGCAAAATTAAGCTTACCTTTCTATTCTTTTTATCTCCTTTATTTTTATACTTTTCTCTTCCCCTTTGCCAGTCCTGAGAGTTACGGCTAGATAATTTCTTGGGCTGGGCAGAGATAAGGTTTACTCGATTTGGGTAGAGTTGTACTTTATGGTGACTAACATTCGGATAATTTTGTTAACTTTTCGTGTGTTGGTTGTTATAATTTAAGACCTAAAACCTAGCATATTTTTTGAATTGAGCACGATTTCTCATGAGGCCTGGTTGTAACCCTTCGCTGGTTATGATGTGTCACAGGTATGCGATTTGTGAATGTTAATTTGCGACCATATGTCCTCTACTGAATTAGACCATATTATAATGTCATCTTGGGAGGGTTTTTTTTCTGTCTCCTCTATGATTTTTGCTACTTCTTTTTGAAACTAGCTCTGTGAGGTAAACGAGCGTAGAGAAATCGTCTAAAAGAGTGTGTTGAAAGTTACCAGCCGTGAGCTTTCTTCATCTACTTACTAATATCCATTAGAGGCATCCACTTTGGAAAGATTTTGGGTTCTGCATGTCTACAAATATTTCTTGTGCTGCTTTACTGCTTTGTTTTGATCCAAAAGATGTAAACGTAGGAGCATTTTTCCGTTTGGTTTTATAACTGTGATGGGGGAGCTAACCCAGTCAGTTGGTTCTTTTACCGGTTTTATTATCCCCAATTTTGCCATCCATTTAAGTTCAGATTTTAATTTTGCATTTAATTTTGTAGTCATCATATTCTTCTGTCAACCCTTGTAAACTTGTTGCGGAGCCGATAAGCATGTCGACCCCGCAAATGTTTTAAGTTTAATGCGTGCGAGTAATGACAGCCAAAGACAATGAAGGAAACAAAGGCGAGGTAACAGATATAACAAAAGTGACGATTTATTGTCAGATTTATAAACGTGTGTGTAAAGTCCGTGGTGGTTGTATTTGGTCTTCAGCTAGATGGGTGATGTCGATAGCTGGTATGGTCGAGTCATAGATGTGCGCTGCTGGATGTTCGATGAGGGTAACTGGCCTTGGTCGAGTCGTGGAGATACAGCTAGATGTTTGATGCGGGTAAGTGGAGTCGTTGAATGCAGCTGGACGATCATTGCGGGAAGCTGAGGTCGGTCGAGTTGGTAAATCGATGTCCCAGTTTTGACAGTACGTTGAGTTAACCGGGGGGGGGGGTCAATTTGGTTGCTAGCCCGTACAGCGAGTCGTACGTAGGCTAGTTGTTGCAATGCTAGGTCAGTCCGTAACAGCGAGTCGTACGTGGACTGGATGCTGCATTGCTGGAGCGTCGTGGTTGGTAGATCGATATCCCGGTTTTGACAGTACGTTGGGTTAACCGGGGGGGGGTCGATCTGGTTGCTGGCCCGTACAGCGAGTCGTACTTGGGCCAGATGTTGCAATGTTAGGGCAGTCCGTAACAGCGAGTCGTTACGTGGACTTGATGCTGCATTGCTGGAGCGTCATGGTCGAAGTCGGTGTTGGCAGCTTGGTCGTGTAGAATCGAGCGAGTTGGTGTCTTAGTACTACGGACCAAGTGAACAGACGGGGAAACCGTGGCTCAGGTCTGCCAGGCCTTAACACATACAAAGTCGAGCGAGCGAATCGGTGAATCTAGGGCTTTGTCATGCCCTTAGTTGTGCGAACGTATCGAGAACGATGGTTGATGCTTTGCCGTGTCAAAGCCGTGCGAACGTATCAGACGGTAGCTAAGGCTTTGCCGTGTCAAAGCCATGTGGACGTGTCAGACGATGGCTATGGCTGTGTCGCGCCAAAGCTGTACGGACGTATTGAACGATAGCTATGGCTGTGTCGCACCAAAGCTGTATGGACGTATCGGACGGTAGCTAAGGCTTCGTGCGCCAAAGCTGTGCGAAC
Organism: Sepioteuthis lessoniana; assembly: GCA_963585895.1. Taxonomy (NCBI): domain Eukaryota; kingdom Metazoa; phylum Mollusca; class Cephalopoda; order Myopsida; family Loliginidae; genus Sepioteuthis; species Sepioteuthis lessoniana. The sequence goes on from OY757927.1 coordinate 93,788,286, forward strand.
GTATCGGACGGTAGCTAAAGATGTTTCGCGCCAAATCTGTGCAGACGTATCGGACGGTAGCTAAAACTGTTTCTCACCAAAGCTGTGCGGACGTATCGAGACGATAGCTAAGGTTTTGCAGTGCCAAAGCTGTGCACTGTCAAGCGAACAGGCCAGGAGGCCGCGGCTAAGATTGGCGTTATCTTAGCGCTGCGCAGATAGCGAAGCGGTAGCCAAAGGCTAACCCGTGCCTTTTGCGCTGCGCAGCCAAACAGACGAGCGGAACCGATCGAAATGGTTATTACCGGGTGGTCTTAGAGTCCTCTTCGTGTTTGCCTCCGGGCCGTCTACTTCGACTGGTCGTTAAGGACCGTAAGAGATACTCCAACCAGCTGAAGAGGACCTCTTATGGTCCTTAAAAGGACCTATAGTGCGTATAAATGTGATGGGAAAAAAGGGGTGATTCTGCCACAAGTGTTGGCGGTGTGGTGAATGCAACCACGATACATAGGATTCGACCTCGTGGAGCCGAGTGGCCCCTGAGAACGTCCGCGAGACCTCTCAATTTTTCGCTGCCGAAGCCTTGTTCATATGAAGGATAGGCAACACCACTTCTTCCGCGCCACATAAATAAAAAGTTCTTCAATAAAAATTGGACGCAGAAAATAACTCCATCTTTAGCCTGATATAGGCTAGCAAAGATAATTAATTCCAATTTTTATGAAGTTATTTCTGGCAGAAATGTTTCGTAAATGTTGTTAAATGTTATTATTTTCCCTTTTTTAGCTGTAACGACAGGTTAGGGTCGAAAAGGGCTTCGTCATTTCCGGCCGTACCCGGATGTAATTTTTCTAGGGCGAACGAGTAATCCGATCTGTTTATGTTTGTAGGCAGGTCGTGGCAAATCTATCACTAGAAGTGGCGATGATGGGAATGTAACCACAATATGTAGGATTCGACCTCATGGAGCCGAGTGGCGCCTGAGAGCGTCCGCGGACCTCTGTATATTTATCATACGTCCCACCAACGCACGAATGTGGCACAAGGCCGTTTTTAATGTGAGTCCGGTTGCAGGGCCGAAGCCCACACGCGTCCGGCAAGGCCAAAAATACCTTCGGCTCTGAATTTTCTCGCCGCCGAAGCCTTTTATATATAAAAGGGAACGAATTCCACTCTGCCGCGCCACGTAAATAGAAAGTTCTTCTATAAAAAATGGACGTAGAAAATAAGACCTTCTTTAGCCTGATATAGGCTTGTGAAGATAATTAATTCCAATTTTTATAGAGTTATTTCTGGCAAAAGTGTTTTGTAAATGCTGTTAAATGTTATTTATTCCATTTTCTTAGCTGTAACGGCAGGTTAGGGTCGAAAAGGGCTTCGTCATACCCGGATGTAATTTTTCTAGGGCGAACGAGTAATGCGATCTGTTTATGTTTGTAGGCAGGTCGCGGCAAACTATCTACATTACAATTTATTTTAAAAATTCTTATTTGATTTAATTCTTCACGGTTTTTTTTTCACTGAGAACGGGTTTTGAATTGATGTCAGCTTCTATGAATGTTGCACATTTTTTTTTGTTTTTTCAGATTGCTGTACATTTTCCTAGTGAATGAATACTTGTATTGTTGTAAGCACGGAAATTAACTAAAGTTTTCTTTAATTCCGGCCGTCGAGAGAGATTTTTTTATAGATTTTATTTGGCAGTACATTTACTCCAGAGTCTAATTCAAAATTTACTTTGATTTTATTTATATCTATTGGTGTCTATATGTTTACTTCTCCTTATATTCGCTATTTCAACAGACCTTTGCTCAAAAGTAGTATCTGGTATTTTTGTTTGTCTTTTCGTTTCTTCAGCACTCTGTCCAGCCTGAATTGCTTTGTCTAAGGTCAGGTCTGGTTGCATTAGTACATGTTCCCTTAGCTTCGAGTCTTTAATAGCACATATTAAAACGTGTTGAATGAAGTAATGTCTCCACTTTATTGAGCTTTGTGACGAAGTTCAGTCACGTAATCGTCAAATTTTGTGCTTTCCGTTTGTTTACAGCTGAAAAATCTGTGTCTTGTGATAGTTATATTTTTCTCCGCTGACAGTATGCATCAAATTTTGCAAGTACCGTTTCTAGGTTTATTTCATCTTCTGGTGAATTGAAAATAAACGTGAAATAGATTTCTCAGCCTTTTGGACGTATGGAAGTTAAAAAAATTGAAGTGGTCACTTAACTTAGTTTGGTATCACTTTCTGTTGCTAGTGTCACGTGGTCTCCCACTGAGAGAAGAGAAATAAGGAATTTATACTATCCCTCGTGTTTGAATTAGCAGGCCGTCAAAGAATGACCGTTAAAAGAGGGATAGTAATGTAGGTCAATCCTGAAGTAACAAATCCAGGTCAGAATTGAAACCAACAGATGTTTGCACTCTGTGACCGGATGGGTAAAGAATGGAGTATAGGGACATATAGTTGTCCCAACGAATCGTCTGAGTGGGGGATAAGAAGATAGAAGCCAAATGATTGGCTAGAATCCCAAAGCGGAAATAGCCCCCTTCTTCCGTCAGTGGAAATAGGGGTAAAGAATATTAGTTTTGGAACAGAGGTCGCGGTGAAAGGAATATTATGCCACACTCCGGGTGAAGAAGAGTTTTGAAGAGAGATGTCGTCGTGAACAGACGGGGCGAATCTCGCGCCAAACTCCGGGCGAAGCACCAAAACTGGGATTTGCGGGACAGTAGTTGAAGTGATAAGATATATTGAAACTACTGCCGAAATCACCGGGGGAAGACGGAAAGAATCTTGGACAAGAAGAACCTTATGCCTTCAAGCCAGAGCTAATATAAATAAATCCACCAGCCTGTAAAAGAGAAAATACTCTCCGAAAGAACCCGCCGAAAAGACTGTTTCTCCCTATACCCAAGTATATACTCACACACACACACACTCTCTCTCTCTCTCTCTCTCTCAATTTAAAGGAAGACTAAAGAAAAGAAGAAAAGGAAGAAAGACATTTATAGTCATGTATTATCCGCTGATAATATAGCCGACACGTTGAATATGTGTATCCGCGTGTGTATTAAAAAGATTGTTATATTTTAATGTTCCCACGTGTTGAAGTTTGTTCATTTGTGTCGTCTACTATCAAATAGTCTATTTCATATTTGTTTTCTGCTTCTTTCGCCTTAACATATTCTCGCATAAATTGTCCTATTCTTTCCTCTAAAAATAGTATACGGGAAACCGTTGTCGACAACTGTAATCAATATTATTATATCTAAACCTAGAAGTCCATATCTTCCATTGTTCTAGGGGTAGGAAGAGCTAGTGACCTGGTGGGTGTGTGTGTTAACGTGAAGTTTGGAAACCCCTTGCCAGCGGCGGTCAGTCTAGCTCTAAATTAACCTCCACATAATATGCCAGTTCTTATATGCCCGAGAAAGGACTCTGAACAAGGACTTATTCTACGAGTGATCCAGTGCCAGATCGCCCCGTCTTCACACGTGCGAAAAATAAATTCCCGTCTTGGGATTTTTATAATTTTGCCGTCACATTAGCAGGAAGAAGTTGAACTCGTTTTTCCATGTTTTGAATGCGGCTGTGGGATTTTCCTGAGAAAAATTTAACGACTGTTGGGAAGGGAAACGTTGAGTTTCCCTTCCGAACAGTCGTTAAATTTCTTTCTTTTTTTATAAGAAATTTTTCATCAAACCTCTAACACCATTATCAAAAATAGAAAGCTCGCTCGGGCTAAAATAAAAGACGGGGTATTTAACGAAAACCCTACCATGTTGGTATATGGTAAAAGGCCTTTTATAGTGGGGGCCTCGCACAGGTGAAAACCTATGTGAGGCAGAGGCAAAAGTTCTTGGCTCCGGCGGTATTCCCCTAATGGGGCACCTCAGGTACCAAGCAATAAACTTGATCCTGTAAAGCAGGTAAAACCTGAGGAGTCAGACCTTTGAAGCTTAGGAAATGTCGGTTTCAGCCACTCGACGCGAATGCTAGGCAGCCTCGTCAACAACCCAGCTCGCATGTCAAGCAGTCTTGATCGAAATGTCCCATCGTTTGAAAGACGGAGACTGAACAAACATGTGTGTGTAGTTTTAAAGATTTATTATGTATTACTAATTAGCAGCAGCAGCAGCCACTATGGTCAAAGTATAGACCGACTACTGTGGTGGCAGTAGCAGGAGCCTCGTTGTGATGTATATGTATTGGATTTACACTCCTATATTTTTTAAATGGCCGGCGAAAAAAGAGCAAAAAATTCTAGATAAATAGGACTCAAGACTCAGTTATTCCCAAAACAAAGGATGGAGAGAATTCAATAAATTGGATGATTTCGGGAACCAGATTGGACTATCTCGTCACGTGCCGGTGCATTTAACTACGTTCGCGCGTTTTAAATTTTTCCCGCGCAAAAATAAATCTCGTGTTTGGAGCCGGTCACGTGACATGGTTACATATATATATATATATTCTACGTTCTCGAAAGTTCTCTCTCTCTCTTTCTCTCTCTCTCTCTCTCTCTCTCTCGTTCGCTCGCTCACTCTCAGCTTGATAGCTTTCGCTCCCGTTCTCAGTTCTTCCCAACGAGCGAACCATAGCTCCAGACAACTCTACAGTTTCGAACACATAGCCGGAAAAATGGGAGAACATACAGCCAGCGAAACTACGTTCATCGCCATAATGAAATTTATATATTTGCCACACTCCAATATTCTAAACTTTGCATGGACGCCAAAATCGCCTCATTCATACAGATACACACGTTTAACGAGTGGGCAGATGAATACTTCGCTGCTATGTACTCTTTAGTTTCTACACGCACACATACACACGCATACATATACGTAAGTAAGAACTGTTACCATGTAACCCCTTATCTTAACAACGAACACATGTACACATAGATATGTTCGAACAAAACACACATTCGCATTATTTGTATTAGACACACCCACACACACAAATAATATTCGAACATTTTTCTACTTTGTATTGTTATTTTTTTTTTTAGTATGTGGTGGACTAAGTACCTTCCGTAGTTTACGGGAGTTACTTTCAGGTTTCGTTTCCACAAATACAACACAAAATTTTACAAGCACGTAAACAAATGGAATGTGACAACAAGAAACATGCAATTTAATAATCATAACAAACAGGATAAAAACAATTAAAATACAACGTTCATTTTATGTGCGTGTATGTGTATGTAGAAAATACAGCTATGGCTAGTTGAATAAAAAAGATTTGTTCGCCCGTGTGTGCATGTGTACATGTTAGGGAAGTCTATTGTGTCCATAGTTGGCCGAAGTAAAGAGGATAAAAATTGACATTACTTACATACATGTGTATGCGTGTGTATATATACATGTGTGTATGGGCCTTTTGTTTTCTTAAGTGTACGCATGCGTTTTTGCTAGTGATTTATGACCTTTGGCGACAACGTGTCACATTCCGGTAGTTGGCAAAAGAACGCCGCCTGTTTCTTCGCTCTGTGTCCTGTGTGCGATGCCTTCTGTGTCCTTGCCGCTCTCTGTCTGGTAGTGGAATACCCTAGTTAATTAAATTCTTCGTTATTTATACTTTTGGGAGGAACTAAAGTGGATCAAAAATAGGCTTTTGTTGAGTTTTATTGCGGGTCTTAAAATTCAAGCGCGCAGACATTTCTTGACCAGTCAGATTCGTATAATCACTTATTTATTTTGGGGCCTAAATATTTTTCTGTTAATTAGTTTCTGAGCCGGATATTCTAGAATGTTCTTATTTTGTGTTTTTTGCTGATTGGTTGAAAAATATAAAAGTATAACTTCAGTGTTAATGCGATTTTGATCCGAAATTTCTAGAATGTTCTTATCTATGTTTTTGGGGTTGATTATTTTAAGGCTAAAAATGTGTATTCTATAAATATATAATATTGTCTGTTTTATGTTATCATGTTGAGAATTTTCTTTTGTCTGCGTTGTTCATTATCTTCGTGTTGTAAATTGTGGAACAAAACCTCGAGTGAACAAAACGGTCAACTCATCCTCCACATATGACAATGGTAACATGACTCTAATTTAAACCATATGTCCAAACCGCATCGCTCTTTGTGCGGGTAAATAAAGGGCGTGTTCTGCTGAGGCTGGAGCTTTAGCCCCAATATTGGAAAAATCAGTTACAGTGCACAAGCCCAAACCAAAATTATTTAGTTGCAAAAAACATTGCTAACATAGCGACTTTTAACGTTAAAGCAATTACCTGAACTGAAAGCGTCTCTAGCATCATATGTACACAAGAATATAGGTGCTATGATAGTAAACTAGAAATAAAATACCATAATACCGATAAAGGATGAACATTTGTCTCGACATCTGCGTTGAAAAAATCCGTCAAAGCCACCATAAGAGGTGTAGGAATATTTCTCAACCCTTGTGCCTTAAAATCACTAAATAACATAGCTAAAATCCAACTTAGAATTATGTGTGCTTAATGTAATGGTAACTCCTGCACAATAATCGTCTCTTGCTACAATTCCACCTATGCCAATGATGAAATGGGTATCATTGCCTTCTACGACGAACTATCTTCCCTTTTCCGACACATTCCCAATCATAACATTCTAATCATCGGTAGAGACATGAATGTGACAATATTCGTCTGTGGCGGTACGTGAGGAGTTAACCAAAAAGTTGAGCAGCCAAATATAATTGCCAAGAAGTGTGGAGTTGAAATTCTGGGAAAAAGAATCGAAAATGCTGTGACCGAATTTTTGTTGACAATAGCCAAAATTGAAACAAAGAAGTTGACAGGTACGGAAGATTAAGTTGTTTACAGAACTCAGGCAGAAATCGAGAAAGAAAAATATTGTGATTAAAAAGGTGAAAAGAGTAACGATACTAAGATAATTTTCGAGCCTGGAAAAAGTTAATTTTTAAAGGATTTGACAGCACAGAGATTCAGATACGGTGTGACTTGCACTCCAGTTAAAAGGTGGAACTCAGAGCAAACAAAGAAGTCTTTGTCAAGATAAAGAAGGCCACCTGGCATTTGGGGAAATACCTCAGCTAAGGGTTGAGAAAATTATCCAGAATTACTTATCAGTGTTGAAAGGGGATTATTAATTAGCCTGAGGATAGGCCAGTCTTTTCGCCTACGTGGAATTGAAACCAGTTCCATCAAAGGTGACAGTCCAGCATATTTGGGCAAAAAGGGGTTGGACCCTTTCTGACGTCATGAGCCGTAAAATGATAGAAACTATGTTGGTAGGATGAAAGCTATCCTCCTGTAGTCCTCACTATGAGGGTAGTGAGAGGAACAACTCTGTGGAAGTAGTGAAAAGAGGGTTGGACCCTTTCTGATGACGAAAATTAAAACAAAGACATGAAGGATGTCTAATGAGTTGAAAATGACATTAGGGAGATCACCCCTGCCTCAGTCAGAACCTACCCCAGAATATTGGCAATTATTATATAAACAGGCTGATTTCCGAACTCAGCAGTTGGTGGCAGGAGAGCGAAGCAGTTGGTACCAGACGAAGTAGACGTAGCCGACGAAGACCAGGCAGGGACCAACAGATTGGAATTGTGCTTTGCGCTACCAGCTCATATATCACCAGTTCGCCGCTGGAATACACTGTCGTTAAGAAAACTTGGACCTTTGTAAGTTGGTGGCAGGAGAGCGAAGCAGTTGGTACCAGACGAAGTAGACGTAGCCGACGAAGACCAGGCAGGGACCAACAGATTGGAATTGTGCTTTGCGCTACCAGCTCATATATCACCAGTTCGCCGCTGGAATACACTGTCGTTAAGAAAACTTAGACCTTTGTAAGTTGGTGACAGAGAGAGAGAGTGAAGCAGTTCGGTCCCAGACGAAGTAAAGCCGACGAAGATCAGGCAGGGACCCACAGATTGGAATTGTGCTTCGCGCTGCCAACTCAGATATCGCCAGACCGCCGCTGAGATAAACTGCTGTTAAGAAAACCTAACCCTCGTCAGACCGCCGCCTTAGACTATTATATGTCACACCCGCAGATTTTTTTTTTGTCGCCATCTGTAACTTTGAAGTTTTATAAACCCTTTTCTTATCTACTGCAGAAATCGGAGTTATTATTATTTTTCTTTGTTCTGCAATATATGTACCCCTTTGGAGTCCAGTCTTCAGCTGCCAGTAACCCCTCTTCCTTTCAGACAGGGCCATCGGCCTTACTTTTAAAGAATCACAACGTGGGGCAGGGCTGTACATGGTCACTTTCCCTGGAAGGAACTTTTGATCTGTTTTTTCCCACGCTGTAGCAGAGAGATTGGAGGGAGGCGGACAAGGTTGTGGCAAAGAGTTACCATAATAGGTATAATCAGCGCTGTGATCGAGGACGGGGCGAAGAGGGTGGTATATGAATGCTCAAATAGGCAAAGATCAAAATAACAAATTCTTCTTCAACAACTTGACAAATAGAAATGAGGAATATCAAGCAAATTTTACACTCGAGAACTATATTTTAAAATGGCCGTGATGCCACTTGGTCCTGAAACAAAGATGGCGGACGTCGGTAAACTAATCAGTCTCGGGAACCTATTGGCCAGGAAAACCACGTGGTTAGTGCTCACAAGTATGTCCGCAACTTCAATTTTGTCCCGCGTTTTTGGAGACTACTGCATGACAAAGATTGTCTATAAATACTCTCATCTTCCAACACTCATTCTCTTTCCATTGTGACTTCCAGAGAGAACACTCTCATTCTCTCTATTTCGACTAAAAAAGTCAACACACTCTTCCTCTTTTTAACATTTGACTTCCAGCAGTCAATCGCCACGAAAACGTATACTTTCTGCAACCATTCTTTTACTTGTTATACTTTTTTGGTGAGACTTTTTCCAGCCTTGAACACAAAAATTTCGTCAAACCACAGAAAGAAACAAACAACCAACATGGGAGAAGACACGTTCCTCCTAACATACACTATCAAAATACTGTAGAGATACCTAGTCAACATGCATTTTAATCTATAGGACACTTTTATCATTTAGCCTTCTTTTCATAGTATTTGTGTTAGTCACACACACACACACACACACACAGGGGTATTTTAACGGACAGTAGTAGAACACTCGTAATGTTTTGAAATATTTCATTTAATGTACTTGTTGATATATAAATTTAATTGTGTTTGTGCTGCTTTGTTTTAAATGTTCTTTTGTACGCGTTGTTTCCCATTTTACTTTTTGCCTTTTCAAATATACTAACATTAAATGGCGGGGGAACTAAACACCAAACAACGTGTCTCCTTACAGTATGCCTTAATAAAAAAAAAAAAAAAAAAAAAAAAAGCGAGCGAAAGCTATGGACCTACATCAACTCAAATAATTATAAATCACAGCTAGATTATATATTAATAAACAAGAAATGGGTCAATAGTGCTCTGAATTGTGAGGCATACACCTCTTTTGAATGAGAATCTTCCTATCATAGAATCGTCACAGCAAAGATACACCTGAATCTACACAAAAATAAGAAACACAGTTAAAACCACAAGTTACGACTGGTCCTCACTTACTAATAGATATATTAGACATAAATATACGGTGACTGTAAAAAACAAATTATATACTATTTAATGGATATCTGAAACATACTCCGAATGACGAATATGAAAACTTCGTCATTGTCCACATGGAAGCAGTAGCAGTAGCAGAGTGCATACCAACCAAACCAAGAGCCAAATGTAGAGTTCCATGCGATTCACTAGTAGTTAGGAAAAAAGAGATAACATGAAAATAGCATTCTTACTTAAATGAAAAACCCAACAAACTCCAACGCGCAGAAACTTAAGAAAGCCCAGAGAAAACTTCAGAAAGCCCAGAAAGCAAGAATACATTCAAGGCTGAATAAATAAAATCAGAAAATCAGTAGAAAATAAACAATCAAGAATCGCATGGCAGACAGTGAACGAGGAGAGCTGAATGAACAACTCCTCGCGAGCAAAACTAAAAGCTACCAGCCAGGAAGAAAAACTATAGAAGTGGAAAGAACATTTCAAGAATCTGCTTGGAAACTCCTCTAAAATCCCTGATAAACCTATCAAAAAATTATAAAAAGCCAACTAGATATCAAAGTAGAACACTTTACAGAGGTAGAACTTAAGGTAGTACTGACAAAAATTAAAAGCAGAAAAGTTCTAGGCTTCGACGAAATACCTCCTGAAGTATGGAAGACAAGGAAATTTGATGACATAACTCTTCGGTTATGCAATGCTATCAATAAACAAAATACGATAGAGAAACGGACAAAAGGCTGCATTCTCCTCTTCCCCAAGAAAGGTGACCGCGAAATCACTAAGAATTACTGAGGCATAACTCTTATTGTTATGGCTGTTGAAGCTTAAAATGCACTGTTTCTTAACCTTATCAAATCTAAAATGGAGAAAAATCTTAGGAAAAATCAGAACAGTTTTCGGGGAAATCAATCCACAACTTCAAAAATTTTGACTATCCGTCAAATCATCGAAAGAGTACGTGCAAAAAATATCGAGACAACACTAGTGTTCGTAGATTTCTCAAATACATTTGATTCCATACACAAAAGGATTATGGAGCATATACTACTAGCATATGGTTTCCCCAAAGAATGATGCTTTTTAAAAACACGAAAGCAAAGGTTCACCTGCCTGATAGAGACACAGACTTCATTGACATTGTTGCGTGAATTTTGCCTGAAGAAACACTCGCACCCTATTTTTTTATTATCTGACAAGACTATAAACTTCAAACGTCGATAGTGTTGGGATTTTACCCGTTTGGAATAAGACAAAATCTACATCTGCAGTTTTAGGAAAATAAGGCTTACTGTAGCACGAGACGGAGACGAGAAAAAAGGAACGAAGTACAATTTGGTTGAAAAAAAGGTTTATATTTAGAGAAAGATAAAGAAAAAGGAGAAAAGAAGAATAATTTCAAAAAGAGGTGTTTTCTGCAGACTTAGCTATAGCATTCGTCTTGGTAACAGTTCTTTTAGTTCCATGTAGTTTTGATGGCTGGTCCTGGCTGATCCTTACAGGTTCAAATGCTTGTAGTAGGAGAATTCTGGGTCCCCATTTTAGATTTTTCCCCACTTGTACAACTTACTGACTTCCAGGATGATAATAAAATATAGGCAAACTGCCATCTTGTACATATCTAGATTCTCGTTCCATCTTTTCGTTACACTTCTTCACACAACAGATTTACGCCAAAAACATCACATGGTGTCAGAAGTAAAACGAAAACAAAAATAAGAAAGAAGAAGAAATTCAAGTTCACCCAGGATTAATTGGAAAAAAAAACGAAACAAACCAGTCGTAACTGCTAGTCCTGTTTCAGGAATCGAAAAAAAACAAAAAACACGAGATTTTGAAAGGAAATACATTTCTTCTGAGAACTGTTAGTTTTTTAAATCATCTTCAATAAAGGCTATGAGGCAATATCCAGCTAATATACCACCTCCAGAGAAAATGAGTTTAGTTAGAGACATCGCTAACAACTTGCAAACGTTTAAACGTAACTTTTTAAACAACTCAATAGCTAGTAGACTCTCGAAAAAGGTCGATACTGAATATCAGACTTCGGTTTTTTGGCAACAATAGGTCAAGGTGTATTTGACATATATGATCAGTTAGAATTTGATAATGAAGAAGACAAAATGGACTTAGAAATTGTTATGAAAAAATTATATTTTTTCGCCGGCGAAACGCAGGAGGCGTTCGAGTCGTATAAACTCCACCTCCGGAAACAAGAACCAACAGAAAGCACCAAGCATACGTAGCTGCATTACGTCAATTATCAAAAAATTGTAATTTGGGCCAGATACGAGACAGGCTAATTAGGGACCAGGTTATTGTTGGAGTTAGAGTTGATAATATCATAGAAAAGCTTCAAGCAGATAAGCAACTCACTCTCGACAAGTGTTTACAAATTGGGAGAGCATACAAAACCTCTAAACAACAGACAAAAATTATTTCCTCAAGCACAGATACTGACGTTCAAATAAATAGAGTGAATAAAAAATTGAATTAAAGGTACCATAGTAAAAATAAAACAGAAAAAAACATGCCAACGATGCGGTAAATTTCATGCCCATAACAGAAATGACTGCCCTGGAATTAATGTACGCTGCAAACAGTGTTCAAAAATTAGACACTCTGCAAATCTTTGCAAAAATAAGTGTGAAGTTAGAGAACTAAAGGAGAGTGATTTTCTCGGTTCAATTTCACTGAAAAAAAATTAATTCAGTTAAAGGAATGGAAGAATTAGAATGGCAGGCAAAAATAAAAATCACCATTAAAGTCTGCTGCAAAATCATCAATTTTCGATTGGACACAGGTGCAGACGTGACTGTAATCCCCGACAGGTTTTTTTCGAAAAAATTCCCCAATAGAGTGGGAGACAAACAAAAAACTCTATGGACCTGGCCACAAAGAAATTCAGGTCATAGGCCGTGTGGAAGTCATTTTAGATTATGGAAAATTTTCTTCAAAACAGGACCTATACGTGGTGAAAAATTTGGACGAACCACTACTAAGAGGACCAGCTATAAAAGCATTGAAAATATCAGGGAAAATTAATACAATCAATGAGAGTCACAGATACGAAAAGGAATTTCCAAGAGTATTCAAAGGCCTTGGAAAACTGAAAAATGTATATAGGATACACTTGAATGAGACAGCCCAGCTGTTTTCTATTGCCACTCCCAGAAGACTGACTACCACTCCCAATGAAACAAAAGGTCCAGCAGGAGCTAAAACATTTAGAAAAAGAGAACATTATCTGTCCAGTAAAAATGCCTACAGATTGGTGTGCCCCCATTGTTGCAGTTTTGAAGAATAATGGAAAAGTTAGACTTTGTGTCAACTTCAAAAAACTCAACAGAAGTGTAAAAAGAGAAAATTTTCCACTACCTTCTATAGACCAACTATTAGCTGAACTAGATGGTGCCTAAGTATTCACTAAATTGGACTGTAACAGCAGATTCCATCAAATCGTTTTACACGAGGATTCTCAGAAACTAACCACTTTTATGATATCATTTGGGAGATATTGTTACAAACGTTTACCCTTTGGAATCAGTTCTGGTCCTGAGATTTTTCATCGTGAAATGACACACATTTTGTCTGTAATACCTGGAGTTATCTGCGACATAGATGATGTTCTTGTCAGTGGAATAGTAGGAGCAAGACCAGCGGCTAAAAATGATGCTACAGAGAATGGAAGCAGCAGGAGTCACATTAAATGAAAAATGTGTATTCTCAGTTAACAAAATAAAATTTATAGGTCACATCATCTCAAAAGAAGGGATCCAAGTAGACCATGAAAAGATAAGAGCAATTGTGAACCTGGCCAGACCACAAAATGTGCTTGAGCTATGACGGCTACTAGGCATAGAAAATCATGTGGGTAAATCTGTTAAAAATTTAGCGGAGACTACAAAACCACTCAGAGATCTTCTAAAGAAAGACACAGCATGGATCTGGAATGAGCCTCAGAAAACTGCATTCGAGTCACTAAAAGAAAAAACTGAGTACAGCACCAGTACTGATCCACTACAGTGGTGACAAGGAGACAAAAGTTTCAGCTGATGCATCTTCCTATGGTTTAGGCAGAGTACTTCTTCAGAAACAAGGAAATGACTGGAGACCTGTATTTTATGCTGTCCCGGGTTTCAGTACCAAATCAATTCTATGTTGTATACTCATATACAGATTCATGCAAAATACATATTGACGCAATAATAAAGACGAGCGACACAGTTCTTAGAAAAATATACCTGTCACTTTATTTGAAAGGTTTGTGTGTGAGAGGGAGTTGGAGACCGAACAGAACTGCAACATATTGACCCCCACTCATCAGCGTTGTGTTTTTCTTGTTCTCCAGGGCTGCTCAACCGGAGGCCCGGGGGTCCCCTCTGCTGAGTGCGGGCTTTCTCTACCGCATCTTGTCATCAACGGATTTCCAAACTCAATCGGGGGTCCTGAGGGCACCTTCTGCAGGGTGGTGGCTTTCCCTACCACATCTTGTCTCCAACTCATCTGATCTCCAACTCAATCGGGGTCCCGAGGGCCCCTTCTGCCGGGTGGTGGCTTTCTCTACCACACCTTGTCTCTAACTCATCTGATCTCCAACTTACTGACTTCCTGTCTCCACCGAGTTATATAATAGTTCAATCGCCCGCTCAATCTTTGGAATGGCATGTTTGATCGTCATCAAGCGGAAATAACTGTCATGCAGTTCACAGGTCACTCTCTTCCGGTGCATCAGTCTATAAGTGTAACAAGGGATTTTACCTTGTCCCATTTTTTCAGCCAAGCCCACCTACGCGATTTCTTCTCATAACTGCCATCGGAATGTGTCACTTCCTTCCGGTGCATCACTTTGGAATGGCATGTTTGGCCGGGTCGAAAGTCAATATACAACAATGCATCCAGATCCCATACAGAAACTGAGCAGAGATACGCTCAGATTGAAAAAGAAGTTCTAGCAGTCACTTGGTGTTGTGAGAAATTTGCAGACTTCCTAATTGGACTACACAAATTCACCGTTGAAATAGACCACAAACCATCATTGGTACTGTTAAAAACTAAACGTTTAGATGAACTGACTCCAAGAATTCAGCGTTTTCGTATGCGTTTGATGAGAGTTTCTAACGAAATCACACACACAGCAGGGAAAAACCTCATGACAGCAGACACATTGTCTAGAGTTCCAGGGAGCAGTCCAGTTAAAGAAGATTTGCAGCAGGAGACAGAAACAGATATATTTGTTCGTTCTATAATTGGAAATATCTCTGTCAGTAATAAAAGGCTGGAAGAAATCCGACAAAAACAGAATACTGACAGTATCTGCAGTCAGGTAATAAATTTTTACAAAATGGACTACTGGCCTGAAACTGCTTGGCGAGACCTAAAATTAAGACCATACCGGTTTGTAAGACAAGATCTTACCAAGGGCTCTTGTTGAACCAGAGTAAACTTGTCATCCCTGTGGAGCTTCAAAATGACATAATGGAGTGTATACATGAAGGGCACCAGGTTATAGTCAAGTGTCGAGCATTAGCACGTGAAAATGTGCGGTAGCCAGGCCTATCCAAACAAATTTCAGAAAAAGTAGGAAACTGCAGTGTATGTGAGAAGGAAAGAAAATATCCTCCAGAACCACTACTACCCTCAGAATTACCAGACTACCCATGGCAAAAGGTAGGCATGGATTTGTTTGAATTGAAAGGACACACGAATCTGTTAATCATTGATTATTATTCTAGGTGAATATAAGTGTCCCCCTTACATAAAATCACTTCAGTTAATAACTGCAAATCAGTATTTTCTTGGAATGGGGTCCCAGAATTAGTGATATCAGATAACGGCCTGCAATTCATATCAAATGTGTTTTGGGACTTTTCAAATAGATTTGGCTTTGTGCATCTCACCAGTAGCCCCATTATCCACAAGGAAACGGAGAAGCAGAACGGGCGGTACAAACCATTAAGAACTTATTAAAAAAGGCAAGTGACCCATTTATAGCTCTACTAAACTATCGCAGTACTCCTCTCCAGCGTGGTAAAGGTCCTGCAGAATTATTCATAAATAGGAAACTCTGAACTCGAATTCCCACCATCACAGCAAAATATACATTCTGCCTGCACAATGCTAAGAAGTATAAAAGCATAGATGCTAAAATAAACAAAAAAATAAAAAATGGATTTCGACAAGCGGCATCGAGCTCAGGAGCGTTCCTCTTTTGTAGAAGAGCAGCCAGTTTGGGTAAACACACCAAAAACTACTCAAAGAAAAATAGTAAAGTCGCTATCTCCAAGGTCAGTTTTAGTGAAAACTGAATCGGGACTACTTCGAAAGAATAAAAGTCATCTTCGTAGAAGAAATGATCAAACCAAATTTTCTCAAGTCGCCATCCCGCAAGAATTGTCGACACTACCAAATGTACCCAGAGAAGTTCCTGAGTACAGTCATGATGACAGCACATATGGAAATATGAACGAACAGTTTGACGAACCAGAAACGCAGCCTACTGCGCAGTGGGAAGGTTCAACCAACACAGAAAGCTCACAGACAAGATACACCAGAAGGGGTCGAAAAATTCGACCACCCAAAAGACTGTCATTCTAAAGTTAAAAGAACTTTAAAAACTAAAAAAGGGAGGTGTAGAGTTATCCCCCTTGTACAACTTACTGACTTCCGGGATGATAATAAAATATAGGCAAACTGCCATCTTGTACATATCTAGATTCTCGTTCCGTCTTTTCGTTACACTTCTTCACACAACAGATTTACGCCAAAAACATCACACCCATGTGCGTAGAGTATCATCTCATGGTATGACCTAATATGTACCTCGCTACTTGGACTCGTCGCCTATTTCGGCAGCAGTCAAGATTCCGTGTTACATCGTTGACGCCAAAGCAAGAAAAATGGATGTTTGTTTTAAAGAACGCGCGTATGTGTGGTGGTACGACAGATGGGCTGATAGCGGCCCGTGGTTGGTTGTTTTTCAGCCAATCACAGGCACGTAAAAAGTGACTCAGTAAATAATTTCCAATAATAGATCTAATAAAAGAAAGTGGCTTAACGCAAAAAGCAAGAAGCGGACGATATCCTACAGAAACTATAATAGACGCAGACTATGCAGACGACATAACGCTTCTTGCAAATACATCTGTCCTAGCTGAATCCCTACTCCATAGCCAAGAGCAAACAGCAAGAGGCATTGGCCTCCACGTGAACGCAAAAAAAACCCCGGAGTACATGTGTGTTAAAGGAGAAGGAGCTATCTTCGCTCTAATTAGGGACTCTTTAAAATTAGTAGACAATTTCACACAGCCCAGTCGGCTGCGGCTATAAAATATACCGACGGCATTTCAGCAGAGGGGTAAGACTAGCCCCCACCACCAACGAGTGTCCTGTTATATGACACTAAACAACTTGATGGTGAGGCTCTAGTAATGTTGAAACTTTGGGAAATGCGAGGACCCTTTCATTGCCATCGCTCCCAGGTCTACTCTAGCCCGGAGAGGTAACACTTGGAAGCATCTGGGTGCAAAGAAATTACTTATGCTTAATTAAATTGTTTGAAATAGAACTATTTGATCATTTAACTGTATGTAAACAAATGACTGATGTTTGATTGATTGAATGGATTGTGATACATAGCAATACTTTGAACCACTTACCTGTGTGCAAACGAATGAGTAATGTTGAATAGAATTATTACTGTTAAATCACAATACTTGAAGCTCTTTAACTGTGTGCCTAAATTGAAATATTGGTATTAGAAAGCAATACTTGAAACCATTTGACTATGTGCAAATGAATAGTGTTGAATAGAATAATTAATGTTAAATAGTAATACTTGTAATGTCTTCACTGTATGAAAATAAAATATTAATATCAAATAGAATTATAAATGTTAGATAGTGATAATTGAACCCATTTAACTGTGTAGAATTAATAGCAATGCAAGTGTGCAAACAAATTACTTCTAACTCATTTAAAAATAAAACTACTGACAAACTATGTGAGCAAAGAAATGACTGATGTTACAACGCCAAAAATAATTGTGATTTTTTATATAGCAATACTTGAAACAATTTCACTGTGCAAAAAATGAGCTCAGGCTCATTTTAAAAAGTTACCACGAAAATGTATTGACAAATCATATATATTCAATATATATTATAGCGTTTCGGGAAATTGTTAATTTTTCTAACACTATATTTTTTAGGCAACACAAATGAATGACGAAACTTTTCTTTAACAACACAACAAAGAAAGTTTTTTTATAAATACGTTTTTTATTGCAGCATGGAATATGGTTTGCTTTTGGTGCTGCAAGACTCATGGAGTTTAGGCTTGTTAGTGTTGGAGTTGAAATGGCGTAGCGGGATGTTGAGATGGCAGCGTGTGTTGCGGGACGTGTGAGAGATTGTGTTTAGAGTCACCGTGTAGTTTTGTATCTGGTATTTGGGGGAGAGTCTGCGTTGTCTCCATGTGGTCGAGAGCGGAGTTACGCTCAGATCGACATAGCCAATTTTTGGGGTGACACAAAGTTGGGCCTGTGCGAGGCATGTTATATGTTTCCAATTTATGTTCAACTTGGATTCCTTGTAAGAAATCCATAAATTAGATGGGTTCCCTCGATATGTCCATATTGTTGCTACTATGTTAGAGCCACAGTGAGATACCTAAACTGGGTGGTGTTGTCCAGCTAAAAAGCATCGCTAAGTAGAGACGGCTAGAGGAACGTCTGTTCTGGTCGCCGTCTCAAGCCAAAGAGACTGGGTTTGGCGGCTTACAAGCTTTGGTGGGCGAAAATGAAGGTCCGGGCTGAATAGGATTAGTTATCCTGATTGGTTGAAATTAAGTGTCGAAATAAATTGAGCGCCAAACCAAAATACGAGATTTTCCTCTTCTCTACAATATGTATAAACAGGATTTAGCATCTAATGACCAACAATGATATGCCGTAAAACCTGTAGGAGGTTATATTGTGTTTTGATATTAAATTTCTATTTTGTAGTGGTATATTTAATTTGTTTTTTATATGTGGTTGCGTGTTCTCACGAGTCGGAAGGTCGCCATTTATAGCGATGGGGATAACATTATTATTATTAATTATTATTAGGTTTTTGGTTTAAGGTTTAAGTTGGTTTTGTTAGTATTACTTTGGTTGCGTTGGTATTACGTTGGTTGCGTTGGTATTACGTTGGTTGCGTTGGTAATTCGTTGGTAGCGTTGGTAATTCGTTGGTAGCGTTGGTATTTCGTTGGTTGTTATCCCCTCGCTAAATGTTGATGGAAAATAAAGGTAGTGGAGAAGAACAAAGACGTCGTTAGGTTTTGTATCAAGGTTTTAATGGTAGCATGAAGTAAAGGGGTTTACACTGGTATGCTGCGAGGTCTCGTAGTAAGGAAAGAAGGTAGGAAGTTGTTAGAGTGTATCATCTAATTTGTTTTTAACTAGGATCCTTTGGTCTAGAATGGACTCAAGGAGTCCATAAACTAGATGGCTCTCTTCATAATGGTTGATGCTGCTACTGCTATTCAGGAACAGACATTAAGACGTCCGTTCCCATTGAGGATTTCTGAAGGAGAGAGAGATTCGCGGGCTTTCTTCAATTTTTGGTGCTGCTAGGAAATATGGTTCGGGCTGAATCGGATAAGTCATCCTGATTGGGTGAAAATGTTCTTTCTGCTACAAACCCAACCAACCAACTGAGTGTAAACAAATGACTGAGGTTTAATTGAATTGTTAATGATACAAAGCTATTATCATCATGTCGCGCCATCAGCACAGATATCTCTGACCCTCTCTCGCCACCCCTCCTTATCGTCCATCGCTTCTGGCTGGTCCTGAGGGCAACATCCCGTATCTACACAGAGCTGCTGTATGTAGGTTCGAGTTGGTCGCCCTGCCTTTGCTAGACCATGTGAAGAGGTCCACAAGAGTACATCACTTATGAGCTCGTCCCTACTTCTCCAGAAGTGTCCGGCATGTCTGGTTCATCTAATTTTGTTAGTTTTCGTGATGAGTGGTTGGTGGTCGTACAGCTGCTGCTTTGTGGGGTGTTGCCTCCAGGATTTGTTCAATATTGCTCGCAGCATTCTCGTAGCATTCAAGCTTTTTCTCCATCCGTTTTGTTAGCGTCCATGTAGTACATCCATATAGCAGTATCGACACGATCGCTGCTTAGAAGAAACTGTGCTTCGTTTCATCGATCAGATCTGACTTCCATATGACCGAGAGCCTATCGATAGCTGCCTATGCCTTTGCTAGTTGCGTATTGATGTCTGTCTCGGTTGATAAGACACTGCTTCCTAGGTAGGTGAACTTGTCAATTAGTTTCAGAGGGCTACCGTTTAGTGTGGAGATGTCGCCTGTTTGATTAAAGCACATATATTCCGTTTTGTGTTCATTGACATGGAGGCCAATGCAGACAATGTAGCAGGGTTTCGGCTTGGGCGGGTGTATTTGCCAGAATCACTATGTCATCGACGTAGTAGGCGTTGGTAATTGTTTTTGCGGGGTACCTTTTGCTTCTTTCCTTTGTTAGCTTGAAACCGTTTTCTTTGATTTTATTAATAAATGTTCTAAGCACATAGTCTAGACAGACGATGAAGAGGTATGGGGCAAGTGTGTCGCATTGCAGTACACCTGCCACAATGTCGAAATATTCTGTGTCTCCATCCGGAGAACGGATGGTGTTTCTATAGAGAATCATTATGGCTGCGACGGTTTCTTTTAGTAGGCCGTAAGCGGGTAGAATTTGCTCTATCTTTCCTCTGTGAATGGAGTCAAAGGCCTTGGTAAAGTCGACAAATAATATGGTTGCTTGTAAGTTTTTTTGCACGTACACCTTCAAGAATTTTACGGATAGTCAAAATTTGTGATGTCGTGGATCTATTTCTCCGGAAGCCATTTTGGTTCTTCCTAAGTATGTTGTCAATTTTGGGTTCTATGCGGTTGCGTAGAAGGGCATTATATATTTTGGCCGCTATGGATGTAAGTGTTATACCTCTGTAGTTTTTGGCTAATCCAAAGTCGTCCTTTTTAGGGAAAGAGAGGATGCATCCCTTCATCCATCTGTCTATTGGGTTTTGATTATATACCGAGCAGTATGTTGTCGAATTGTCTGGTCTTCCATACTTCTGGGGGAATTTCATCAAGCCTTGATGCTTTTCTATTTTTAATTTTTCTAACTACTGAGTCGAGTTATTTTTGAGTAAACGGTCCTAGTTTGGTGTCTAATTGCTTACTTATAATTCTCGTGATTGGTTCATGTGTAACTTTCGGAGGGTTTCCGAGTAAATTCTCGAAATGCTGTTTTCACAGGTGTATTCGTTCTTGTTAGTTGGTAACTTTCTGTTTAGCTTTGGCAGTCCTCTTTTAGAACCATTTAACTATGTACAAATAAATGATTGATATTGTATAGAATTATAAACGTTAGATAGCAATAACTGAAACCATTTAACTGTGTAGAAACAATAGCAATACTAGTGTGCAAACAAATGATTCTAACTCGTTTAGAAAGGATATTACTGACAATCTAATCTTTACCTATCATGTATATCTATTTAAATGTGTACAAACAAATGACTGATATTAAATTGTTACTGTTATGTAGCAACACTTGAAACTATTTAACTGTGTGCAACCAAATGATTAGTAGTACATAGAATTATATATATTTGATATCAATACTTGAAATCATTTAACTGTATCGAGATGAAAAATGGGCTCAGGCTCGTTTAAAAAGGTTATCAACAAAATGTGTTTATAAATCATATATATTCAATATATATGTACAGACAGTATTTGACATTAAATTACCAACAATGGTAGATATGCCATAAAACCAAAACCAAAACAAACTAAACCGAATTCTCATTCTTCGGCAGCAATATATCATCAACTGAAAGTGATGTCAACATACACGACTGCTATCCATTGATTATCGTTTATATGGAAGAGTCTGATTTATCTGATAAAATAAAACGGGATTTCTTCAAACTGTTGCTGTGTCAAAACTACAGTATGGAAGCACCACATGGATATTAACGAAACGCATGGAGAAAAAGCTAAATGGGAACTACGCAAGAATGCTCCGTGCTATCTTGAACAATCCTGGAAGCAACACCCTACAAAACATCAGCTGTATGATCACCTGCTTCCCATCTCAAGTCATGCGGGGCACTGCTAGAGAAGTAAGGACGAAATCATAAGTGACGTTCTTGGATGGACTCCTACAAATTGACCTACCAGTGTTGCCCAATTGGTAAAGTCATCCATCAGCTCTGTGCAGACAAAAGATGCAGCCTAGATGACTTGCTAAGATCGATGAATGATAGGGATGTCAGTGCTGTCAGTGTTATTTGATGATTATGATAAGTATATTTTATAATAAAAATTGTTTTGATAGGTCATTTTGATTTTATTTAATTCCAGATTTGTGTCTGCAATTGTCCGTTTGGAGTTTATTGTTCGTGAAGATTTTAAAGATTCTATTTCTGTTATAGGCGTTCTGTCTCATGCAATGTAATTAGTTCCTTTTATAATAAAGACTAATTTGATTGGTTGTTTTGATTTTGCTTAATTCCAGAGTTGGGTCAATGATTATCCATTTGGAAGTATATTTATATACATGGCAGATCAACCTTCGTGGGTTATTGATACCAAAGCCATCCTTGCCGAAGAACTACATTTTTTAAAAATAAATTTTGGAACGCTAATTACATCTATAGGATTTACATTTCTTTATTTTAAAATGGCCATGATACCACTTGTTCCCAAAACAAAGATGGTGGACGTCGGTAAACTAATCAGTCTCGGGAACCTATTGGCCAGGAAAGTCACATGATTTGTGCTCACAACTACGTCTGCACCTTTGATTTTATCCCGTACATTTGGAGCCGACCGCATGACAAGGATTGTCTATATATACTCCCATCTTCCAAAAACTCATCCTCTCCATTTTGACTTGCAGAGGCAGCAAACTCACACACGCTCTCTCTCTCTCTCTCTCTCTCTCTCTCTCTCTGTCTCCCTCTCTCTTACACATTTTGACTTCCAGAGACAGCACTCACACACACTCTCTCTCTCTCGCATTTTGATTAACAGAGACGGCTCTCTCTCTCTCTCACACACACACACACACACACACATTTTGAATTCCAGAAACAGCTTGACCATGCCTGTTAGTAAGACACAACTCAATACGCGTAACATTGGTGCGTATACATTATGCGACCTTTTTCTTTCCTGTTTTGCCTTTTCGGTTAGAGTCGTTCCAGCTTCGAACTCAGCCTCAGAAATTTCGTCAAACCCCAAAAGAGACAAACAACCAATATGGGAGAAGACACGTTCCTCCTAGAATACATTACTATATTTCTGTATATTGATACCTCGCATGAAATACTTAGTCAACATACATTTTATAGTCTACAGGACACTTTTAATATTTAGTCTTTCACCATTATATTCGTATTAGCTACATACACACACGCACACAGAGAGGAATATTTAACAGACTATATTAGAATATTCGTAATGTTTTGTAATGTTTCCTTTTTATGTATTTGTTGATATATAAATTTAATTTTGTACTGCTTTGTTTTGAATGTTATTTTGTTCGCGCCGTTTTACTTCGTTTGCTTTCCTATAATAAGCCAACATAAATTGTAGGGAACAAACTATCAACCAAATAACAATACCACCACACATCACACAAATTTGAAACAGAACGCTACACACGGAAATAGAACGCTTTAAAACTTTTTCATCTTTTTCGTTTCATTTAATAACTTACATGAACTAATGAAGGTCTACAAATCGAAAACCGTTGATAAATAATTCAATAAAATAAAATCATCCTCTGAAGACCTTGTGCTTTTAATCTCTCTATATTTTCATACTGAAGGTCTTAGAGCAAGTTTTTCTCATGTGTATATATATATATATATAGAGAGAGAGAGATGATTATATACATATATCTATGTATATACTAGTGGCGAAGGGTAACTTGGAAACCAGGGAATGCAATCCATTATGCAAGCTAATCGCCAAGGCAGTGGGAGAAAAGGAGAAATTATTTGTCTACCTACATCTGTGAATGTGATGTGAAATAATTTTAAACACACCTTTACCAACAGGCATTGTTTCAGACATGAAACCCCTCTCCACTGGACTTGATGCCCCACCCCCATTAGTAATACCCTGGCAACGATGTTGACCACTATTGGTTACAAGAGAAAAATGATAAAGTCTACAAATAATGTGAATTCCAAATTTATTTGTAAATCAATTCAATTCTCCGTTTCTTTTTGACAAATTCATCGAACACTTGTAAAAAGTGTTATTACCCGTTCTACCTTCATCTTCGGTAAAAGGTCTTTATTCATGGAAATGAAAACCAAATTACTTAATCTTTCTTTATTTTGGGAACACTTTATGCATGCATAAATGAAGAAGATGATTCCTCATAAGAAGCAGATGTGGTCTGAATTAGCAATAGTAGTTTGGTTACTTTTGACAGAGCTTGGTTTAGTTCAAGTTTCTCTGTATTTATCAACGACTTCCCGGAAGCTTGATTCCAGATCACATTTCAATCCATCTAAATTCAGTATATACTTGATTTTTGTACGGGATTTTAGGCCTGGATGATTTTAGCTGGAGAAGTTGATTTGTTGGTAACGAGAGAAAGTTTGTTTGGTTCAGCGAGGAAGATGGTGTAACGTATGTGTGTTTACGTTGTGTTGTTTCCTCGCTGAGAGTTGTTAGTCCCCTCGCTAATAGTTGTTAGGTAATAAAAGGTGGTTGAAGATGAAGTAAGATGGCGAAGGTCGAAAGGTGTTTTTATGAATAGGTTTTTTATTGCAGCATGGAATATTGGGTTTGCTTTTGGTGCTGCAAGACTCGTGGAGTTTAAGCTTGTTAGTATTGAGACGAAACGGCGTTATGAGATGTTGAGAAGGCAGCGTGTATCGTTGGACGTGTGACTGGTTGTGTTTTTTGCATTTTTGACGAAAGATGTTGCAGTTGTAGGAATTGAACTTTGGATGTCACCGTGAGTTTCGTGTCTGGTATCTGGGGAGAGTAGGCGTTATATCCATTAATGTGGACCAGAGGTGAAATGGGAGCTAGTGTGTCGAGAGCGGGATTACGCTCAGATCGACATAGCCAATTTTGGGGTGACATAAAGTTGTGCCTGTGCGAGGCATGTTGAATGCATCTAATTTATATTCAACTAAGATTCCTCGTAAGGAATCCATAAATTAGATGGTTTCCTTCGTTTGTCCATGTTGCTGCTGCTGGTATATTAAAGCCGCAGTGACATGACTGCACTGGGCGGCGTTGTCCAGCTAAGAAGCATCGCTATTGAAGAACGGTAGAGGGACGTCTGCTCTGGTCGCCGTCTCAAGCCAAAGAGACTGGGTTTGGCGGCTTAGAAGCTTTGGTGGGCGGAAATGAAGGTCCGGGCTGAATAGGATTAGTCATCCTGATTGGTTGAAATTAAGTGTCGAAATAAATTGAGCGCCAAACCAAAATACGAGATTTTCCTCTTCTCTACAAGTATATTTTTATATACATCCAAAGTTGAAAACGCTTCCATCGGAAAACTTTTTTCGTAAGAGTAAAAAAGCTTCGAATTTAAAAATTCAACCAATCTGAACTCAGCCATTGTTGTAAATCTTTGCTCAACGTGAACAATAACTTAATCCAAAATGTTATTTAGAACCCTATAATACAAATTTATCTGTCTGACTATAAGACCTTTTAATAGACGAGTATTTCAGTCACATGAAGTGATGAAAACATCATCACTTCAGTTGAAACTGTCTCTTGGCTTAATACGACAGAAAAGCAAGCAAAAGAATTGCTGCTTTTTCAGTGATTTTTTCTCTATAAACATCACTTTATTATTCTGTCTCTCTTTTTCATGCACCATGTTGGAATTACTTTATTGTAATGGGAACATCTTCTTGGAAGGGACTTTTATGGTTGTCACCACCGGGAAGAAAGGACGGGATTTTTTGGAACTGACACCGTCTGCTGAGAGAATAAGCCTTTTTGCTGGAGCCATGACTTTGTAAAGACATCATTTTGTTGTCTTGTGAATTTTTTGCAGAATGTGCTGTTTTTTAAACCTTCCTATTCCCTACCCTTAAGGGAAAATAGAGAATAGGGAGTAAATCCCTCAGAGAATTTTGCTGCTTGTTGTACCTTTTACTGGTACTATTTGTTAGTATAATTAATAATACGTAATGGAGAAATGTAGCAAGAAGTATTTAGTAGTAAGACCATATTTTATTGTGTCAAAGCAAGGGCAAGTAACCCATACAAACATATAAGACGTGGATAAGATAACTCATGTCGTGACATCCCTCTTTCATTAAAGGAAGGATTGTTAGTTTTTTTTTAGAGGGGGTTTCAGGTGTGAATCTTTTCTATAGGTCGTACCTTTTAGGGGGGGGGGTTACGATGCGACCCAATCTGGTGATTGTTCCAGATGGTTTGTGGTTGCTGGGCTGTGCTTTATGTACAGGTCCATGTGTTTCTGTTGATGGAGTGCAGGTATTGGCATGTGTGTTGGTATTTTCTGTAGGGAGAATGTTTGGACTATTCGGTGGTGTAATTTGTATGTGATGCGGGGGTGTATTATGTAGAAATGCCTGTGTAGGCATCTTCCTTGAGATGTCTGCGATTTCTACGAAGAACCTGTCCTGTTGAGGTCTCAATAATGTAGGAACGCGGTTCAGCGCAGGCTTGTCTGATGATCGCTGGACTCCATCTTCTGGTGTCCTGGTCTTGTACCCGGACCCGCTGTCCTGCGATCAGATTAGGGAGATCCTTAGCATGTTCATCATACTGTCTTTTTTGCGTCAACTGCCTCTGTAGTAGGCGATCTTGAATTTCCCCTTTTCGGAAATTTTGGTTGGTGCATTTTGTCGGGAGATTGCTGACTAGCTTCCGATTAAATAGTAGCTCTCCCGGGGATGGGATGATGGGATCTATCGGAGTAGATCGGAGACACAACAGGGTCATGTTTATGTCTCGAGAGCTTATTTCAGCTTTCTTCGTGGCTGCTTTGACGGTCTGTACACATCGTTCTGCCATGCCGTTTGATTGGGGGTATCTGGGAGAAGATGTGATATGCCCAAAATCCCATGCTCTAGCAAATTCTCTGAAGTGCTGAGAGCTAAAATGTGGGCCGTTGTCGCTGATCAGTCTTTCCGGAATTCCTTGCTCCGCAAAGATTTGCTTGATGAAACCAATGACTTCTTTACTGGAGAATTCTCTCAGTCTGCGGATGAAGGGGTAATTGGAGTAGTAGTCCACAAGGAGGAGGTAGTTGATTCCATTAAGACTGAAAATGTCAGTGGCTATGATTTGCCATGGTCACGCAGGGATCTCATGTGGCATGAGGGTCTCAGCAGTTTGGGACTTCTGGAGTTCTTGACATATAGCTCATTTCTGCATCATCCTGTCGATATCATTGTTGATGCCACTCCAGAAAACACAGGTTTTGGCTCTTAATTTACACTTGTCGCTTCCTTGGTGGCCATAATGTAATTTCTCCCAAACTTCTGGTTGCATTGAATTGGGGATCAGAATCCTGTCACCTTTGAGTAATACACCATTTTCTATTGAGAGCTCGTCTCAATAAGACCAATATGGCTGAAGGTCTTTATGTAGTTCTCGGCGAGATTCTGGCCAACCTTTAAGAATTCGCACCTTCAACTCGCATAATGTTGGGTCGGCATTCGTTGCTTGACGGATCTGCGTTAATTTCTCAGTCGAGAATTGCACAAAGTCTACCTTGATGTCTAGATCGATGACTTCTTTATTTTTCTTGCTGGGTAGCCTTGATAATCCGTCTGCCAGTAGCATCTCACTGCCTGGTCGATATTTGATGACCATATCATATTCCTGGAGTCTCAGGAGCATCCGCTGAAGTCGGGGAGGTGCTGCTGTTAAATTCTTGAGACAGATCATTCCCAGGGGTTTGTGGTCACTTTCGACTTCAAATGAACAATTATAAATATACGTTCGAAAACCTTCACAGCCAAATACGACTGCCAAGAGCTCCCGTTCAATATTGGCATAGCGCTGCTCCGTTTCAGTTAGGGATTTCGAGGCAAAAGCTATTGGTTTGCCTTCTTGGATTAGGGCTTCACCCAAACCTCTGGATGATGCATCCACTTGTATAGTGGACTTTTTGGAAGGGTCATAATAGCGGAGTAACATCTCCTTGCATATGATGCCCTTTATATCCTGTAGCGACTTCTGGTGGCTACTGCCCTATTCATATTCAGCATCTTTTTTAAGAGCTCTCTGAGGTTGGCTGTGTGGTCTGAGAGCCTAGGAATAAATGGTGCCATGTAGGTAATGATTCCCAATACCTTTTGTAGTTCGTTAATATTAGCTGGACTGGGGAGTGATTTTATCTCCTCCACCTTTTGAGGATCTGGGTGTATACCATTCTCGTCAAATATCGCACCAAAAAATCTGACTTGTTTCTGATTTATTGCACATTTGCTACTGTTGAATGTTAAGCCAGCAGTGCGTGCAGTCTCCATTAATTTTTATAGATTGTGGTCGTGCTCCTCTTTGGTTTTTCCATGGATGATCACATCATCAATTAGTGCAAGCGCTCCAGGGCGTTTTTCAATAATCATGTCCATCTTTTGTTGGAAAACATCTTGGGACATGACCAGTCCAAATGGCATTCTCTTGAAGCAATATCTCTCAAATGGTGAGTTGAAAGTGGTGAGTGGCTGTGATTCTCTGTCAAGCTTGACTGACCAGTAACCATTTTTCGCGTCGAGCTTGGAGAAAATTTTAGCACCAGACAGTTTGTGCGAGAGTTCCTCCATGGTTGGGGTTTTGTGGTGACAACGCATGATGTTTTTGTTTAGATCTTTAGGGTCTAAGCATAGGCGAAGTTTGCGGTTGTTCTTGCGCACATACACAATGTTGTTCACCCAGTCCGTTGGCTCATCCACCTTTTGGATTATTCCGTGGGACATCATTTCCTCCAGTTCTGCCTTTATTTCGTCCCTCATGTGGATGGGGCATTTTCTAGGCGCATGAATCACGGGGTGGTTGTTCGGGCGAAGCACGATGTGGTATTCCCCTGCGAAGTCACCAATTCAATCAAACTGTTCTGGGTACGCTTCTATCAGATCTCTCGTAGAGTTGATTGGGGTATGCTTTGGAGGAGCAGCTGGTGTAGCTGTTATATCGTTGAGTGGGGTATACTTTGTTCTCTGGATGGGGCAGTGCAATGTGACCAGTTTTAGCTCTTGAAGAGAGGGTAATCCTAGTATTGTTGGTCCATTGGAGGTTACTACATAGAATTTTATGTATCTCCCTTCACTCTTGTAGGCACAATGAATTCCAACGGAACCGTACTGCAGAATACTAGAGCCGTTGTATGCCGTAAGTATTGCTGACTCCTTTTGCGTTGTGCCTGGGCGTGGATGACCGTTCTGGTCTACCCATTCCGGGAACATCTGCTGGAATGCACCTGTGTCCACCTTGATTTTCAAGTCATGTATTCCTTTCCTATTTGGTAGAATGACGTCCAGTGTGGCGAATGCTTCTGACCGAGGGCTCTTTTTTTTTTTTTGTGGTCACGCACTGAATGGAAAGACATTCTCTCAAATTCGTCACACACCTGGTCCTGAACGTTAATACAGCTCTGCTGGTTTTTAAATGCAGGCTGGGCTGGTCCAAATTTTTTATGTTTGGCAAACCTGTTTGTTTGTGGCTGCCTGTCAGTTTTTTTCTGGCTTGCTGGCACATTTTAGCCCAGTGGTTTTTTCGTCCACATGCTGAGCAAGTGCTGCCTTGAGCAGGGCAATATCCATGTTGATGGTGAAGTCCACATTTACTACAGGTATTTGAACGCTCGGGTCTGTGCTTGACTGCATTTATTTGGCTTTCATTCTTTCTTTGAAGCTCGCTCATTTTTTTTTTTTTTTCATATATTCTATAGAAGCCTCATAGCTTTTACACATGTTTAGCACTTCTATGGTCATAGTCTCATTCTTGCTAAGTAGTTGCTTTTGCAACTCCGGGAATCTTTGTTCCAACAATTAACTGGTCAATTATACGTTCTTCCAGCGCTTGCTCATCTCTGAATTTGCATTTGCGTGCTTTTAGTCTGCACCTCGCGAGAAAATCATCGATGCTTTCCGTCTCGTTTTGAGCGTAGTTTTGTAGGCTGAAACGTGCGATCCGAAAATTTATTTGAGGCTCTAATTGTTGTAGGAATTTTTCCCAAATTACAGAGGGGTTCCGTCTGTCGGCCTCGTTTGCAAATGACCAAGAATTGTACCGTCTTAGACCTTCTCTTCCCGACAACAAAAGAATATAATCAACCTGTTTATCTTCGTCAATGCCTTTCACTGAGAAGTACAACTCACACTGTTGCTTGAAAAATTTGAAGGATTCCACCAAATTAGTTTTTTCCCAGCACATATGTGGTTTATTTGCATGATGTGACATCGTTCTTGTTATTATTATTAAAACAATACAAGGGATTGTGAGAAGAAAACAGACAACTTACTGTTTACAGGTTGAAAATTCAATATGGCGTCTTCGCGCACGTGTTTATACTTGTCGCCGGTAAAGGACAGAAATGTTGTTGGAATGTTAATATTCTCCTGTTTTTTCTTTCAGTTTTTGCTTAGGGTAACGCTCCATGTTTGAGTTTTTACCGCTGCCACCATGTTGTACCTTTTACTGGTACTATTTGTTAGTATAATTAATAATTCATGACGGAGAAATGTAGCAAGAAGTATTTAGTAGTAAGACCATATTTTATTGTGTCAAAGCAAGGGCAAGTAACCCATACAAACATATAAGACATGGATAAGATAACTCATGTCGTGACACTGCTGTGCTGGACCTCTCCTAGCAAAATGTGCTGTTACCTATATCTGTGAATTTGTGCTGTCTTGACTTTAACCACGAGGTATTCCAGGACTACACTGCTGAGCTGTATCCTCTCATGGAGAAATATGCTGTTACTTAGATCTGTAAATTTGTGCTGTATCGACCTTAACCACGAGGTGTCCATTTAGATTTACTGTCCTATAGAAGAGCTGAAAGAATTAATGAATGAACCACCATTTGTCAACACTATTTGCTGTATTCTTGATGGAAAAGTGAACAGGTTTTCCCAAGAGATATTTTTTTCTTTTTTTTTCCATTCATAGAACACCTTTTTTTGAGTTGTAAGTTCCAGCTCCTTTATTCGTTGAAGACATATCAGTTCCTTGTAATTCATGAGTGACCAAGTGTTTTTTTCGAAAATAACTGTATCATTGTTACTTGATTCAGTTTTTTTGACAGGTCGCTAAAATAGCAATTAATTTTAGTAACTAGTGTTTTTCTTCAGAACTTTGTAACTCCTTTTTATTCATTTTTATTCACTTGATAATAAACAGTTCTTAGTTGTACGCACGAGGCACACTGTCTTTTTATTTTTTCCTTTTTTTTTTAAGTGCTGTTTTATTTTCCGTGAAAGGATTCGTTTTTCTTTTTTTATATAAAAATTAATCCTTTTATCCAAGCCTGAAGGGAATAATAAAATAAGGAAGACTAAAGCCACGGCTTTTTCAAACTATGACTACAATGCAAGCAAAATATTTTTGCGTTTCTGTAACTATATACACATACATATATTAGTTGATTAATTGGTTTTAGTTTAACAGCATATAGCTCTTGTAGGTTATTTATAACAAATTCTTAATATATATATATATATATATATAATTTATAAATGAGTAGTTTGTTGGTAATATTTTAAAACAAACCGGAACTCATTTTTTGTACACAATTGAATAGTTTCAATTATTGCTATTTATTACTTGCACACTGTTAAATGATTGCAAGTATCGTAGTCAACCGAGTACTCATAACCCAAACAAAAACAAAACAAACAAACCACCTATTCCAAGAAGTGATGAGTCATGATGTCGGCAGCCAATAGCATTTAGACCACATAGCGTAGTAGCACAGGGTAGCTATCAAAGCAGCGGTATCAAACTGGGTCAAATCAGTCGGGCTACACGCCAGCCGAGGATGCGGGAGAAATCAGATTCTCCCCTGGTGGTTCTACGACCGAAGCCTAATCAGCAGCAGCTGCCCACGAGGACTGCTCAAAGTTTCCCCTAAAGCCGACGTCCTGATTCCAACCGCAAACGACACAGGAAGATTGCCAGCCTCTCAGCTTAAAAGCTCTATTCAGAGCTAACAGTCCTGCACCGGCGACCATCTTCCTGCACCAGCAGATACCAGTTCTGCACTAGCAGATACCAGTCCTGAACCAGCGACCTCTTTCCTGCAACAGCAGATACCTGTCCTAAACCAGTGACCATCTTCCTGCACCAGCGGAAACCAGTCCTGCACCAGCGACCACCGATCCAACGAATACCAGTCTTGTACCAGCTATCCAGACCTGCTCCATCGACTAGATCCTGCTCCAACGATCACCATCCGGCCTCTGTGAATCGTAATCGGAAAACTGATTGCGATTCGCCATAATAAAGTTTGGCCTTTCGAAGCAACACTCTTGTTTTGTCATTCTTGCCTAGTTCGTTGTCAATCACTTAAATTTCAAAAGTTTGCAGGGACCAGTATATTTATCTGGCCTTCGCAACACAAGTATTGCTATTTATTGTTTGCACACAGTGAAATGGTTTCAAGTATTGCTATCTGACACCGATAATTCTATTGAATATCAATCTTTTATTTGGACAGACTTAAATGGTTTCAGGTATAGTAAATGAGGCTCCAGCAATTCAAAAGTTTTGGGGAATGTTGAGGACCCCTTCATTGCCATCGCTTCTTGGTCCACTTTGGTCAAAACTAAGGCATTTATTTCCTGCCTCACTTCCATAATTCTGGACGATTTTTTTCATTTTGTCATTTTGATATTCCATTTCTGTTGGTCAAGACTGATGAAATTTGATAAGCTTGACGGTGGCAGTCACCGCCAATAACCCCTGCCGCCACCACTCTGACTATAGCTCTACCTCTCCCATTCTTTTATTTTTGTCTCTCCTTATGACCCCTCCCTCCTTTAATTTTTATTTTTATTCATCTATTTCCTCCGATGCTGAATTTTAGAAAAAAAACCTGTCATTCTGATTAAGTCTTTCTAAGATAAAGACGAAATATCATTGCTAAATCTGTTGTCAGTGTTTTGGTTAATCCACTTATTTTTCTCATATATATATATGTAAGTATATATATATATATATATACTAACACAAATACTTAGTATAAGAGCAATACAAAAATCTAATGTTGGCAACAGTATAAGAGTGCTTTGATATTAGCATGCAGTTAGTTATTAACATGTTGAAAAAAAGTTGATTTGTGAGACAAAGGTTAAAAAAGTGTTCAATATTAATATAGCATTAAAGTAAAAACAAATTTGTATTTTAAACATCCATTTTTACTTATATAACTCATAATGTATATTTATATCCAGCACTGTTACCAAATTGAATGATCCCAATTTATCAATATTCAATAAACATATGAAATGAGATAAAATCCACAAGAAATAATGCATATACAACAAGTATAAAGGAAAAAAATATTGACTGAATTTTAGAATCAGAAAAATTCAACTCCTGTGGCAAGAATTACCACTTATTTGAAAATAACTCAAGTTGTTTTTGTTCGAGAAAAATTACTGTTCATTTGACATCAATTCGCAACAGAGAAATATATAATGATTATTAAGTTATGTGGTTTACTTGCAAAAATTCATATGCTCTAATTTGTATATATATATATACAGCTCCAAATTATATTCAAATTCATTAATAATTAAACAGTAAAACTGAACAGAAGGGATGAAAACTCGCTTGTGCCAGCAGAAAAATAGCTTCAATATTGGTTAGTATGTCTTTAAGTCCTACTAATTTAAAATGCCGAAAATTTTACAAAATTGTATGCTGTTTTATTCTTTGTAAAATATTTGCTTGAACTCTGTGTTTTAAATGTAAAGACACTTTTACTGTAAACCCAAATTGAATATATGACTCTGTCCAAATTGTCAGCGCACACGGCAAAAAAGTTTCGAATCTTTTCTAAAAGTTTAAAATTGTTACAGCCCCACCTACAACAGTAGTTTAGAAGAAAACTAAACAGCCTAAGTAGAAGTCCCAATGCCACAACCTCCCCAAACCCATTTTAGTGCCAGTATCAGAAGATAGGTGAAAATATACCGAAAACTCTGACTAATATACCTTAGTCCTGGACTTTAACTAAGTTAAAACTTAAGGGAAATTAAAGCCCCCCTTTTTTATGTACACATGGGAAGCAGTATGATGGACGTAAAAGTATATGAATAAACCATTCACGGCCAAACTCAATACCTAACCTGGTCCTGGACGTGAGTTTTGCGACCTAACGCTCAGGATCGTCAGTTCGATCGGGGAACTACTGCTGCTCATCTATAAGAGTGGCTTCTATAGATGAGAATAAAAACAGCCATTGAAAGATAACCATGACCCACACTCAGACCACATACATAAACCACATCGCTCTTCGCGCGGGTAAAAAAAGGGGCGCGTCCTGCTGAGTTTGGAGCCCTGACCCCAGTGTTCGAAAAATCAGCTACAGAGCCCAAACAACAAAAACTACTAAAATGCAAACAAACAATACAAATAGCGACATTTAACGTAAAAACCTTAAATAGAAAAGGACAACTACCAGAGCTAACTGCATCGGCCGTAGAACATAAGATAGACATAATATGCATACAAGAACACAGATACACACACACCGAAGATATCAAATATCACGAAACTGGCAATGGATGGACGCTAGCCACTGTATCGGCATGGAAAAATTCAGTCAATGCTACAGTAGGAGGGATAGGAATTCTTATAGGACCTGAAGCGTTAAAAACACTTAATAGCATTGAGAGAATACAACCAAGGATGTTGGTAGCTACGTTTAATGGCAACTCCAGAGCAACAATCATCTCCTGCTACAGCCCTACCAATGTTAGTGAAGAAACTGAACTAGTCGCCTTCTACGATGAGCTATCCTCTCTAGTGCGTAGCATTCCGAAACACAACCTGTTAGTCATTGGCGGAGACATGAATGCCCAAATAGGGAAAAACAGAAACAACAAATACAGCCTACACAACACGTCAAATAGGAATGGACAACATCTAACAGATTTCATGATAGAAAATAGATTAACATGCCTCAATACAAACTACCAAAAAAGGGAGGGAAAATTATGGACCTACACGTCCGCAAACAATAGTAAAGCACAGATAGACTACGTCTTTATAAACAAGAAATGGAAAAATACCGCAATCAATTGCGAGGCATACTCCTCTTTCGAGGGTGTGTCCTCCGATCACCGAGTAGTCACGGCAAAAATACGACTAAGCCTACGAAAAAACGCCACACGAACAGCGACCACCAAACACTATGACTGAACCTTTCTCAACAACAGAGATGAAAGAGATAAATATGTAGTAGAATTGAGAAACAGATTCGAGACACTACAAGAGAAGACGGAAAAAGGTACCCCAAATGACCAATATGAGAATTTCGTCAATGCGCACCTCGAGGCGGCAGCGAAGTGTATTCCAACAAAACCTAGAACTAAATATAGAGTCCCATGGGAAACGTTAGCGGTTAGAGAAAAATGTGCACACGTGAAAACTGCCTCCAAAATCTATCAAAAGAACCCAACAAACACAAATGCCCGAAAACTAAAAACGGCACAATACCAATTAGCAGGCATATATATAAAGGGACAGACAGAATACATACAAAATCAGATAGATAAGATTAGAGACTTAGTGGAAGGTAGGCAATCTAGGATAACCTGGCAAACAATAAACAAAGTGCGTAGAAGGAAGAGCACAGTCAAAGCAAAACTGAAAGCTGCAAACCAACAGGAAAGAATAAAACTTTGGAAACAGCATTTCGAAAACCTACTAGGAAACCCACCGAAAATAACGCATGAACCAATCACCAGAATAATTAGTAAGCAATTGGACATTAAACTGGAAGAACTCGACTCAGTTCTTAGAAAAATTAAAAATAGGAAAGCTGCAGGGCTGGACGAGATTCCCCCAGAAGTATGGAAGACCAGACAATTCGATGATATACTGCTCCGACACTGCAACGCAGTCTATAATCAAAATACGATAGACAGATGGATCAAGGGATGCACCCTCCCCTTCACTAAAAAGGGTGACCTCGGATTAGCCAAGAACTACCAAGGCATAACACTTACATCCATAGTAGCTAAAATTTACAATGCCCTACAACGAAACCGCATAGAACAAAAAATTGACAACATCCTTAGCAAAAACCAAGATGGCTTCCGAAGAAATAGATCCACGACCTCACAAATATTGACCATCCGTAGAATCCTTGAAGGCGTACGGGCAAAAAACCTACAAGCGACATTACTATTTTTCGACTTTACCAAGGCCTTCGATTCCATTCACAGAGGAAAGATAGAACAAAATCTACTAGCATACGGCCTACCTAAAGAAACCGTAGCAGCAATAACGATTCTCTATAGAAATACCAAAGTGAAAGTACGTTCACCAGATGGAGACACAGAATACCTCGACATTGTAGCAGGAGTACTAAAAGGAGACACGCTAGCTCCATACCTCTTTATCATCTGTCTAGATTACGTGCTTAGAACATCGATTGATAAAATCAGAGAAAACGGCTGCGAGCTGATAAAGAAAAGAAGCAGAAGGGACCCCTCAAAAACAATTACCGACGCCGACTACGCCGACGACATAGCGATACTGGCAAATACACCCAACCAAGCCGAAACACTACTGCATAGTTTGTAACGAGCCGCCGCAGGCATTGACCTCCATCTCAATGCACACAAAACGGAATATATGTGCTATATTCAAACAGGCGACATCTCCACACAAGACGGAACCCCTCTGAAACTAGTAGACAAATTCACCTACCTAGGAAGCAGCGTCTCATCAACCGAAAAGGACATCGACACGCGGCTAACGAAGGCATGGACAGCTAGCGATAAGCTAGCGATCATATGGAAATCAGACCTGACTGATGAAATGAAACACAGTTTCTTCCAGGCAGCAGTCGTATCGATACTGCTGAATGGATGTTTTACTTGGACGCTAAGTAAACGGCTGGAGAAGAAGCTAGACGGCAATTACACAAGAATGCTGCGAGCAATATTGAACAAGTCCTGGCGGCAACACCCAACAAGGCACCAACTATACGGCCACCTGCCTCCCATCACGAAAACTATCCAATTTAGACGAACCAGACATGCAGGA
Source organism: Sepioteuthis lessoniana (assembly GCA_963585895.1). Classification (NCBI taxonomy): domain Eukaryota; kingdom Metazoa; phylum Mollusca; class Cephalopoda; order Myopsida; family Loliginidae; genus Sepioteuthis; species Sepioteuthis lessoniana. The sequence continues at coordinate 93,825,109 of OY757927.1, forward strand.
CACTGCTGGAGAAGCAGGGACGAGCTCATGAGTGATGTACTCCTATGGACCCCCACATATGAAGACCTGCCAGAGGCGATGAACGATAGGGAGAAGTGGCGAGAGAGGGTCAGGGATATCCATGCTAGCGCCACGACATGATGATGATGATACAGGTGGAATGATAAAATTGTCATCCTAAAGAAAACAAGACTACAGCTTTATTTTAAAACTTTTATTGAAAAAATCAATTCAGGTAACTTGACTATATAGTAGAGTTGACATCTATTCAATGTAGCTGCCTTCAGCCTCAATCACCACCTCAATACGGATCCGGAACTGGGAGCATGCCTTTTCCACACGCGCCAGCGGGAGCTCAGCGAATACTCAGCAGATGGTGGCGATCAGGATGGCTTTGGTGTTGTGGGAGGCCATGTTGGTGATGTTCTTGATGTATGACCAAACGAAGTAGTCCAGCGGGTTCAGGTCGGGGGGCCAGTGTGAGAAGGGTACAAAGTCGTAGCACTCCTTCTGAAGCCAAGTCTGGGTCTCTTTGGACTTGTGAGCCGGCACTGAGTCCTGCTGCCACACCCAGGGTCTGCCACCGGCCACCTGATTGCACCAGGGGATCACCACGCTCTTCAGCACATCCAGGTACACTTTGGTGTTGACTTTCAAGCTGACTTCGAAGATGTGAGGTGGCATGATGTGGCCCTCACTTGAAACCACAGCAAAGACCATAACCGTAGCCAGAAACTTTGTTTTCATCACCCTGGGCACGTCCCTGTTATTCATGACGGAAGGCTCCTATCGCTCTTGGGATTTGTACACAACTGACCAACTAGCAGATGGTCTGCAACAACAAAAAGGAAAACTGGTTTTCATTAAACGGGAATGGAATCATGTCTTCTTTTCTAGGTTAACAATTTCATCGTTCCACTCTGTATATATATTGTCATTGATGGACTGTTTCGTTGTATCAAAACTCATCAGTGTGGCTAGACACGCAGAACGCTTCTAGCTAGGATTGAAACCTGCTTAACTTTATACTAGACATGGTATCTAACCGCTCAGCCATTTTAGTGACATACGTCAGCATAGGATTTATAACACATATGTATTAACTTTCATTTGTTTACATTTTGCGTTATCGGATACCAGAGAGTTCAAATTGTTAGAAGAGCTTTGCATTACGCAGGTGACAGCCATTAATTCCTTCACTAGAGTGCTCAACTTCTGGTAGGAGAGTGTATATATTGTCATCCACACACACACACACACACACATATATGTGTGTTTGTATATCATTATCAAGTTGTGCTGACAGCACAGATATTCCTGACTCTCTCTCTCTCTCTCTCTCCATTTGTTCTTATCATCCATCGCTCTAGGCAGGTCTTTCAAACTACATCCTGTGTCCCCATAAAGAAGTTCTTGCTAGATGGCCAACACTGGCATGTCCATGTGTAAGGGTTCATTTAAAAACATCACTTATGTGTTTGTCCTTGGATCTTCAGCAGTGTCCTGCATGTATTTGATGGTTTTGGAAATGGGTGGTAAGTGTCCATATAGCTGTTGTTTTGCAGGAGGTTGCTTCTAGGATTTATTCAAAATAGCCGGTAGCATTCTTGTGTAGTTCCCATCTAGCTTTTTTTCAATGTGTTTTGTTAGACTCCATGTGGTGCATCAATACAGTAATCTTGACATAGCCACCACTTGGAAGAAATCCAGTTTTATTTTATCATATAGATCAGACTTCCATATGATCAATAACCTACCAATAGCAGTCAATGCCTTAGCTAAGCATATATTAACATCACTTTCAGTCGATGAGATATTGCTGCCAAAGTATGTGAACTTATCCACTAATTTTAGAAGGCTGCCACTTAAAGTGGAGTGGGTCATTCTCATTTAAAATACATGTACTCTGTTTTATTTGTATTCATGTGGAAGCCAATGCCTCTTACTGTTTGCTCTAGGCTATGCAGTTGAGATTCAGCTTGGATAAGTGTATTTGTAAGAAGTACCATATCATCTATATAGTCTGCACCTGTTACAGTTTCTGCTAGATATTGTCTGCTTATAGCCTTTTCACTAAATATATATATAATCAATTTACATCCCAGCTCAAAATCTTTAATAGGCCCTGCAGTCTTAAACAATCAAAAAGAATTTTTGGGCTTGTTCAAATAATTATGACTAGTACTTTCTGTAAAGTAATGTTTGTAAAGGCTGTAGAAAGTACTGGTCATAAGTATTTCAACTAGCACATTGTTTTTTTTTTTTTATTATAGAGGTTTTAAGCAAATTGAGCAGAGGTTAGAATACAAATGATATTTACTAGTTTTACAACTCATCCCCACTCTAGACGGAGCCTCTCTGAGGCTAGTGGACAAATTCACCTACCTAGGAAGTAGTGTCTCATCAACAGAAAATAACATCGACACACGGCTGACGAAAGCATGGACGGCTATAGATAGGCTCTCAATAATATGGAAATCAGACCTGACTGATGAAATGAAGCGCAGTTTCTTCCAGGCAGCAGTTGTATCGATACTGCTATATGGATGCACTACATGGACGCTAACCAAATGGCTGGAGAAGAAACTTGACAGCAAGTACACAAGAATGTTGAGAGCAATATTGAACAAGTCCTGGCGACAATACCCCACGAGACGCCAACTGTACGGCCACCTGCCTCCCATCACGAAAACTATACAGGTCAGACGAGCCAGACACGCCGGACACTGCTGGAGAAGCAAAGACGAGCTCGTAAGTGACGTACTACTATGGACCCCCACATATGGCCAAGCAAAAGCAGGACGACCAGCCCAAACTTACATACAGCAGCTATGTGAGGACACAGGATGTAACCCAGAAGACCTGCCGGAGGTGATGAACGATAGGGAAAAGTGGCGAGAGATGGTCAAGGATATCTGTGCTGGCGGCACGACTTGATGATGACGATGATGACAACTCATCCAAATAACAATGTAAATTTGCTTTTTAACTTTCTTGATCAATTTTGAAAAAGATTTTAAAAAGATAGAAAATAAAAACTTTTTTAATCTTAGAATTGAGATCTATCAAAAAATATGTTCATGTAATTTAGCATTGAGATTCATAAAACATGACTACTTGCATTACCATAAAAGTATTAGGTGCTATTTGGATATCAGCTTGACAATTTTTCTACTTTAGGTATTGAGCTATTTATTTGGCAAGTTATGGACCAGAAGTGGTCTGGATTTCTGGATTTGCTACGTTTATGAATACAGGCTAAATATATACTTCAAATATAAGATAAACAATGAAAAAAAAGAACAAAAGTTTATTTAACAGATATAAATTAAAACACTTCTAAAGCAGAGTCTGTTTGATCTTTATTAACCCATTCAAAATTCATAAAACACCTGTACTACATATGAAAATTAAACGAAAATGTATAGAATGTAGTTTTATTTAACATATACAGGTTATATTACTACATTTAAAATTCTTATAATTCCTGTATAAAATACCTTGGATATATATATAGTATGAAAATTAAACAAAGAAAAGTAAAGAACATAATTACATTCAACACTCAATATACCTGCACAAGAAATTTAATATATTTCATGACATTGGATTATTTAACTGAGACAAATTAATAGTTATAAATACTTTAAGCAGGGTTTGTTTATTCAATATTAGTCCATTAATCTTCTTCTAAAGACAATCTTCTTGGATGACAGTGAGAGAAGAAACACAGGTCTTCGAAAATTTAAGGTAGTTTCAAAAAATGGTTTTAAAATAGTCAATTTTCTGTAGTTTTCAGCAAGTCAGAAAAATGGTCCAATACCTGTATAGGGAAGTCAGCTGGACAGTTCTATATATTAGTATCACCTATAAATAGGTAAACTTTTACGAGTTTTTTACAAAATTTTAATTTTCTTTTAAACCAAAGACATTAGGACTTTTATCATTTCTGGTGAAACATCAGTCAAAACAGATATTATAACATATTATTTATTACCAAAGTCTTTACCATTGAAACTCTGATCAAATATAAAATTGCAGTATCTCTATTGCTAAAAATAGAATTGCATAAATATATATAAGGGAGTACTTATTTTTGGACTGCGGCATATTCACAATTTTACAGTTTCAGAGTTGAAGATTTTGGTAATATTATTTATGGGCAATATCATATATATATATATATATATATATATATATATATATATATATATAAAATAGTAAAAATTGTTCTGACGTTCAAACAGTACTTAAAAGATTTGTGCAAATTGATAAAGTTAATGAAAAATGTAGTTAAAATATTAAAACAAATTTCTGTTTGCATTCTTGATCTTTATTTTTCAAGGCTTGGTTGTGTGACACATAGCCTAAATGCTTCCCTGTAAATCTGAATGTCTCTCAGAGAAGAGAAGGATAATTTAGTACATAGTATGAATGGAAGGGGCAGTCAACCATGACAAGTAGAAACCTGTCTCTGTTTGGACAGCACAAAAACTGACAGGGGTATGGATGTGGGGGAAGGGGCTGCTTAGCTGGCTGTCTGTTCATCCTATTCACAGACTGCAAGTTATTCAAGCTCTCACTTTCTACTGAGACCAGAGAAAAAAAACTAAAAGGTTACAGCCACAAAAATCTTGTCAATGCTTGCTTCATTTATTTGAAAGATTCCCTGATCATCATTCCAAAGTCACCAGACTTTTAGGCTGAACTCTCTTTATGCTGAATCAAAAAACCTGTCTGGCATTTCATGAAAACTATGGTAACCAATATTTGCTCAGTTTATTACATTCTCCTAATTGTTATAGAATGAATAGTAGCTCTCTCTCTCTCTCTCTCTCTCTCTCTCTCTCTCTCTTTGGGCATGTCTGCACTGGCTTCATTATCTGCCTACTCAGTTCAGACATAATATATTGCCTTCAATTCTGCACTCATAAATGACAAGCTGGGAGCCTCTTATTAATCTTAGCGCATTCAACAGGACAACCATTGGGTCACCTGATATTTAAAACTCTTGAAATATTTAAGAGATTTACATTCCACTTGTTCATATATTTCACTGAGATTTCAAATGAATAATTTATAAATAAAAGTAGACATGTACCCTCTTGCAACTATAAATTTGATCATTACAAATAAACCCAGGCTTCTTTACAGTGACTGTGTATATATATATATATATATATATATATATATATATATATATATATATATGGGAAAATGGAAGTAAATCTGACAGTATGTAAATATACAAATATGAAAAAACAAGGTATTCAGAGGATGATTTAATTTATAGTTGAATTATTTGCCAATGCAAAACTTTTCATTTTTACATTATAACTTCAGCAGAGCATTTAAATATGTGATGTTTTATCTACTGAATTTTATCTAAATTAAACCTTCCATTTATTATATGAAACAGAAAATGAGAACGTTTTAAACATTCTATTTCCCTTCTTGGCATTCTGTTTCAAAACTATTCGATGTAATTAGTGTTTGAAATTTATTTTAAAAACCCAATGTATTTCCATAATATATATATATATATATATATATATATATATATACACCAGTAATATCCAGTCAGTGTCCGAAGACAGTGGGTGTGGATTATTCGCGTATAGAACATATGAGGAATATCATATAAATCTATGTGAATGCTCGATGTATGGCTATTGCTACATATCTTTTTCCTTCCAGGTTTATATGAAAAAACTCACATACAGAGCATATGCAATGAAATTAGAAGGAAACTCAAACCTGGTTAAATTGTCATTATAAATTTATTTTGCCGGAGAATATCATTATACTCTCCTTCTCATCAGATGACTATATATGTTTAACTTGAGGTTGAAAAACAGCAAATATGGATTACTGTCTATATATGTACGTGAAAAAAAAAAAAAAGGAAAAGGAAAAACCTATAATAATTTTAAATTCTCAGGTGAGAGCAAAGGGGGTCAAAGCAATAAAGTGTTAGAAACATTAAGAAACCAGAACAGGGTGTTTCTGAAAATCAACCCATCCCAATGATGGGTCCAAGTGCTACTCGCCAGCATTGCTTGATCGTCAAGGTTCTTGCAACCCAAGCAAAATTTCTCAAATCATCTGGTTGGTTGTGTTTAATGACATATTAACCCTTTCATGCCAAATCCTGGTTACATATATATATATATATATTGTCATCCACAGACAGACTGTTTCGTTCTATCAGAACTCCCCAGTGTGGCCAGACACGCAGGACGCTCGAAGCCGGGATCGAAACCCGTCCAACTTTACGTTAGACTAAGTTTCAGACCTCTCGGCCACCAAGCGGACCTCATTGGCTAAGAGAATTTTAGGTATTTATTTTAGCAACAGCAGCAGCAGCCTTTGTTTACATTTTTTATACCCTATCAGCTACCAGAGAGCTCAATTCTTTTGAAGAGCTTTGCATTACACTAGCGGTGGCTGACAATTCCTTCGTTGGTAACATCCTTTCTGAAAGAACCAAAGCTCATTCGGTACCTCACAGTTGAATGGTTTCAAGCATTGCTATACAATATTAATAATTCAGTTTAATATTAATCATTTGTCTGCAAACAGTTAAATTGTTCCAAGTATAGTAGATGATTAAACAGGTCTATTTGACCTGTAGATGAGACCCTAACAGGCACTACCACTCCAGGTCAGAGTTGGGCTGGGAGTAATGGCAATGAATGAGTACTCCACATTCCCTGAAGCTCCAGAACCAAAGCCTCACCATCAGATGTTTTAGTGTCATATCCAGGATGCTTGATGTGGGGGGAATCTACCCACCTGCAGAGATGCAGTTGGCATATTCTCAGCCCCACCCAACTGGATTGTGAGTCATTTGGTTACTGTATGGTGATCACCTGTGTCTTCATCTTTCACACAACAAATATTTTTAGTTGCCGAGCTCAAATTCATAAAGCAAAAGTTCCAGAATTAGACAACATAACATGTTTAATTGTGCAGCTTTCAAATCACCCCGAGTGAACAATGCACAGCATTTCAGGTAATCAACTATCAGGATACTACTGACCACAGTTGATACATCCCATGGCTTGAACTGTTTGGGTCACATGATATATGCACTGCAAACTAGCACATACTAACTAATTACAAAACTTTTGACTTACCCAAGTATTAATAATTTAGATTCTGATATTCATTTTGATTCCAACCAAACATTTCACACATTAAACTGACTTGACTCATATTTAATAAAAGCAGAATTATTTTCTTTTTTGCAAACTTAATTTTTTTTCTTTAACTTTGGCTATTTTGTAAATTTGTACATGTTCATTCATTTCTAAATAAAAGAGACGTTTAATTTATGATATGAAGATATTCAACAAATATTTATTTTTGCTATAAAGAAACTCTCTCAAGTTTTATAGTCAAGGTTAAGAGCACAGTATTTTTAACATAAAGCTGAACATTTTAGACCTTATTTTTCTGATGCAGGCATCACTGTGGAATGAGAAAAGTTTTGATAAATGGGGCAGGCTTTCAACTTGGACTATTAATTCTGCAACTTGTATCTTGCTAAATAAGGAGAAAAAAACTTTGAAAAACAGGCAATTTGGTCAGTGAGAAAAGTAAGATTGTTTGATGGTAATTTGAAATGTATAATTTTCAAATTAGTAATAACATCCTTCAGATTTAGCAAATATGATTTATATATTGAATTGACAAACAAAAAAAAGAAGAAAATGTAAAAATAGTTCAGATAAAGCCAGCCTTTTCATTATTGTTTTTATTTTTGTTGGTTTTTAATGACATTTTCAAACCAGTGTTTCACTTCAAAAGCAAGGGCTCATTCATTAAAGGAGATACATTTTTAAATACTTCCAAGCTTACAATAAATCATTACTAGCAATCTATGATAAAATCACCTTTTTGAGGCAACATATCAGGGGTTGTCTATTACATGAAATCGTTCATTACTCTATGTGTGTATATGTGCCATTATGAATATGAAAGTACCAACAGCCTCTCCACATACTAATTAATATAATTTAACAGTACATTTATAATGGTCAATAAATCCACACACACACACACACACACACACATATATATATATATATATATATATATATATATATATATATATATGATAGAGAGTAGTTTACAAAGCTTTTCTTTGTCAGGCCACAATTGTGAAACATTAAGTAACAATTAAACTTTTTACATTAAGAATAGCGTATGTGGCCAGTTTGCTAACTTTGGCTTTATTGTAAATATTTTAGTGTCAATTTATAAATGTCATGCAGCAAAATCACTGGTTGATTTCCTTTGCTCAAAATAAGTTTTTTCTCTTTCAATGCTTTATTCAAGTGAGGTTTAAGCAAAAGTTTTTGCAAAATGAAAAATTTTGCTGCACCTTCCTTCAAAAGTGGAGGGAGTCCCTGTAGCATAATGGTTAAAATCCTGGGGTGCAGCCTCAAAGTAAGAACATTTATACTCTGGTTATGTTCACTTTCAGACTAATACTCTTGAGAATGGTATGAACCCCCTCATCCCCACAGCTATGGGATAAATAGTTTTATAGAAATATGTCAGCAGGTCATGCACTTCACAAAATGATAATCTAATCCCATATTGTTTTCAGGTTGAAACGCATGAGTCTGAGATGATCCACAGTGGAAAAAAAACTTGGAAACAAAAAGCTGAATAAAGGTTGTTTAACAGATGAGGAGGAGGAGGTGTGTGTGAAACTTTACAAAATGATAGTTTGTGGAGTCTTCACTTAAACTACATAGGTGAAATTCCCTTAACTAAAAACTTGAAATACACTTTTAAGATTTCCCTAACATTGTGCAAAAAATGAAGCTTGGAATATTTGCATCAACCTAATAGACAACATTACTGGTGTAATGTATGAAAAGTTTGGGAGCTACAGTCTTTAGGGTAGTACTGGGGATTCCAGTGATGAGCCCTGAAGGTGAGTTTGGAATGAATAAATAGGCTTATAACGCCCACATATGTTTTTTGTTGATAATTCCTGAAGTTATCCTACATGGCTACAAAGATCAGATGAAACTTCGTTGGTGAGCATTATTTTTTCGTTTATTTCAATGCAGAAAATGCTTTTGTTTGAGTGAGCAGTCTCTTTTCGGACAAAATATCCACCAGCTGGATACATGAGGTGCATGCAGTATGATTTCATATGGACGAATTGAAGAGTTTTTTATGGCACAGGGTGATTGGATTACTTACACTGAGAGACTTTCATTCTATTTCAAAGCTAACAGTATTACAGACGCAAATAGAAAAAAAGGGAGTGCTACTCTCAGTGTGTAGAACAGAAACATTCTCCTTATTAAAAGACCTTATCACATTCGATAGCTAATGGGACAAAATGTTTGACGAGCTATCACAAGCATTAGAGGAACACTGCAACCCAGTGCCGTCTGTTATTGTCAAATAGTTCAACTTTTATATGTGCCAACAACAACCAAACCAAACCATTTCAGACTTTATTGCCCACTTAAAAAAACAAGGTTCTGCAAATTTGGTCCCACTATCCAGGATATGTTAAAGGAGTTGCTGGTTGTAGGTATCACGGACAACCATATCCACAAACGTTCAATGGCAGAAAAAAAGTTGAATTTCAACCAGGCTATACAGATAACCCTGGTAATGGAAAACGCTGATAAAAATTTTGATGACATAGCAGCCTGCTCCAACACCAGCCACAGTTCACAAACTCTTCTGCATCTCACAAAAAAAAATCACCCTCTAATGGTATTGGTGGGCATCAATGACTGATGGGTAGAGATGGAAATTGACACGGGTGCTGTAGCATAACTAATAAGCAGCACCATTTTTGACAGACACAGGTAGGGTCCCAATAAACCAAAACTAAGCCATATGGCACAAAAACTTGTCATCTACACAGGAGAAAATATAACCCCGCGTGGTACATACAGCATTTGGAATGGGCAGCCCCAATTGTTGCTGTCCTTAAACCAGATCAATTGATTCCTCTATGTGGGGACTACAAGATGACCATGTATAAGTGTACCAACCTGGACTTGTACCTCAAATCAAAGATTGAAGACCTATGCATGAAACTGAGCCAGAGAAGAAAATTCACAAAACTGGATTTGAGATCTGCATTTTTACAGGTCCCACTACACAAAGACTCTAAGAAATTCTTTACAATCAACACCCCTTGAGGCCTGTACCAGTTCAACCACCTCAGTTTTGGAGTCAAGTCTGCCTCTGGCATATATCAATGTTGCATGGACAACTTTTCGCAAAGGAACCACATGTTGTAAGTTATCAGGATGACTTTCTGACAACAGGATCTTCAGATGTAGAACATCTAGAGACAATTTAGAGTCTTGAAGAAACTCTCAGCCGCCGACCTCCAAGTCAGATTTGATAAAGGCAAATTCATGGCTCCATTAGTTACTTACCTTGGTCACCAGATTCGGAAGGTTTACATCCCACTGAGGACAAAATACGAGCTATCAGAGATGTACTTGCACAATGTAATGTGAGAGAACTGAAAGCCTTCCTGAGATTGTTCTAGTTTTACTCTAGGTACGTTCCCAAAGTTACAGATAAACTGGGCCCTCTATACCACCTCTTGCAGAAGGGCGTCTCTTGTAGGTGGGAAACAGATCAATCTTTACTGTTTCTACAAGCAAAAGAATCATTACAGACAAATTGTGTCCTGGTCCACTATGATTCCAAGAAAGAACTTATCCTCACTTGTGATGCTAGTCAGCATGGCGTGGGAGCAGTTCTATCCCATATCATGCCAAATGCTATGGAGAAACCAGTTGCCTATGCTTCCTGGACGCTTTCGGCAGCCGAAAAAAATTACAACCAGCTAGATAAGGAAGATTTGGAGAAAAAAATTTCCACCAGTACCTACTTTGACAGACTTTCTGGATCATTACAGATTCCAAGCCACTCATCAGTTTTTCAGCCTGACAAGGCCTATCCTTGATAGCCTACCATCAAGAATCATCAGGTGGTCCCTGTTGATGAGTTCATATGATTATAGCATTGTTGCTGCTGACGCAATGAGTCTTCTACCTCTACAAGAAAATCTACATGTCCTGATGCCGGGATGCATCATTCACCAAATGGATCACCTGGATAACACTACAGTGGATTTTGCCAATATTCGCAGATGTGCCTTAAAGGATTCCATTCTTTCAAAGGTCTACCAAACTGTAAAGCTGTATGATCAGGAACAAATCTACCAGAGGGGCCCCTCTACTCAGCATTGCATACAAAGAGATACAAACTGAGCATCAAAAATGGATGCCTGCTCTGGGGATTTCAAATGATTATGCTGCACACCCTTAGACAACAAGTCCTAAAGGAGTTCCATCAACACCACCTAAGTATGGTAAAAATGAAGGCCCTGGCTTGAAACTACATATGGTGACCAGGGATGGATTTGGATATTGAGGAAAAAGTTAACTGTTGATAAACATGCCAGAGCTCTAGAACCTCATCTGCAAAGGGACCATTACATCCCTGAGAATGGCCCAGGGAACCCTGGCACTAGATCCACATGGACTATGCTGATTGCAATGGCTCATAGTCACTGATGTGCACTCAAAATGGATAGAGGTCTACCTTACAGAAGCCACAAACTAAACCACCACAATTGAAAAATCAAGGTGTTGTTTTGCCATGCACAGCCTTCCAAATCTCCTTGTCAGTGACAATGGCCCATGCTTCATCAGTTTAGAGTTTGCTGAATTTACAAGAAAGAATGGTATTAAGCACAAATTGGTCAGCCCCTACCATCAAGCCTCAAATGGCCAGGCTGAAAGTTTGGTTAAAATTGTTAAAAGTGGACTGAGAAGGATACTGGAAGGATACTGGAAACAAAGCTTTCATGGTTCCTACTCTGCTACAGGACAACACCCCATACCACAACTGGAGTTACACCAGCAGAACTTCTGATGAAAAAGAAGTTACAGACAAATATGGACAGCTTGAGCCCATCCACCTCTATCACTGTTCTCCTCAGCCAAGATCATCAGAAATTTCATCATGACAGAACTGCCAAGATGCAGATGTTTCATAAAGGCCAGGAGGTTTTTACCCAGAACTTTAACAGTAGTCCTGGATGGCTGGCTGGGCATGTTTTGAGAGGAATTAATGGCCTATCTTTCTTGATAAAATTACAAGAGGGACGAGTTTTTGACATCATCAAAACGACATGAGGGCTCGCCTCTGTTCTTCTGGGCCAATGCCACTTACTCCAATGAATAACTTGGGACCAGAGTAAATTGAATCAAGATTGCCACCACAACCAGACACAGCACCCCAGATTACTATTCACATGCCAGACACAGTAATACCAAAGAATCCTCCAGTCCAGAAATTAACAGTTGCGATGTTAACCCCACTGCGACAATCTTCCTGAGAAGTCAAAGTACCACAATCAACTGTTGTGATGTCAACCCCACTGCAATGATCCATTTGAGAAATCAGGGTACCCGAAAGTCAGTACTGGGGACTTCCAGTGGCAAACCCTGAAGGTGAGTTTGGAATGAATAAACAGGCTTATGACGCTTACAAATGTTTTCGTTGATAATTCCTGAAGCTATCCTACAACTGGAAAAGCTGAAAGAGTATATATTTCACCATAAAAGAACCCAAGCAGTAAACATAAATACCACAGGCAAATCAGGACTTAGGATATTAAGATGGACTTTATTTGACATCAGGTCTAATGAGTAAGAAGGCTGTATTGTGCCAGTCCTCCAAGTGGCATGGGCCTGCATATCATAAAGATCAACATTTGAAATGTTGGGATTCTTTAATTGTGCAATAAATACTCTTTTATCGTTTTCCAATGATGTTTGGTTTGGTTTTATGGCATATCAACTATTGTAGGTTATTAAAGCCAAAACCATTTTTATACATATAAACATTTCAGTTTAGCATAAGTACACAGTTTAGTTCTATTTGACCCATAGATAGGACCCTATCAAGTGCTAACACTCCATGCCAGAGTGGACCTGGGAGTGATGGCAATGAAGGGGTACTCTGCATTTCCCAAAGCTCTAGCATTACTGGAATCTCACCATGAGATTGTTTAGTGTCATATCCAGGACACTCATTGGCAGGGGGTTAGTCATAGTATGACAAGAATTATCTCCTTGAAGATGGAAGTTTTATAATAAAAGAGATAGGGGCCCACTAGCTGGCTACTCCTATGTGAGTACACATGCATCTTTGTTCTCTCCTTTAACTTATTACTTAAGCATGCTATTCCTACACGCAAATACTATTACATGGTGGCAGTGGTGGGATGAAACTGCAAAAAGAATCCAAAATTCTACAGTGAACAGAAATGGAGAACAAGGTAGTGATTTTTAAAGTCGGCAACAGCTTCTTGATGCTCACAAACCCAAGGAAGTCATCATGTGCATTTAATATCAAGTAAAGCGCCATGATGGAATTTTAATAACCACAACCATGAGTTTCTCATTCTTGTTTTTTAAGTCTTTTTTGTCTTGAAAAATATATAATAATGGTACAAGTAAAACATTGATGTGCTGGGAAACTTCAAATTTGGTGAAATCCTCCAAATTTTTCCAACAGTGCAACTTGTACTTCTCTGTGAAGGGCATACCAAAAAACAAATAAGTAGACAACATTCTTTTACTATCAAGAATAGAGGGTTTAAGACTTTACAATTCATGGATGTTTGAAAAGGAGGCTGATAGACACAACCCAGCAGTGATTTGGTAGAAGTTTTTGAACAAATAGAACCACAAATGAACTTCAAGATTGCACATTTTTACCAGCAAAAATACTTGCTGGAGGAAACAGAGAATATTGATAATTTTCTGACCAGATGTAGGCTTCAAGTGCAAAAATGCAAGTTAGAGATGACTGGGGAAAAAGAAGAGCAAATAATTGACCAGATTATTATGGGAATTAAATATCCAGACCAACAAAAACAGCTACTTAGCAAAAATGAGATGTCCATACAAGAAGAGCTCAAAATTTGTAGGAGCCATGAGGCTTCAATTAACTACAGGAGACAAAAGGCAAACTAAAAGTGACAGCAAAATCAGTGCAATAAAGCACAGACCTGGGAATATAGATAATTGCTGTAAATGTGGACTTACCTATGAAAATAGGAAATGCCCAGCTCATGGCAGCATTTGCTCAGCATGTGGATGGAAGAACCACTAGGCTAATATGTGCCATAATAGGAAAGTCAAAGAAAAAAATGAGAGGCAAAAATCTACATCAGAAGTCCATTCATGTTCAGAACCAGATAGAAAAAACTTTGAGATGTCTTTCTATACAATGGAAAAGCATAGAAAAAAAGAACTTTCAGGCTGAGGCATTTGCCACACTGGACATAATAATATTGAACAGGAAAGGCATACACAACCTAAAAGCCAAAGTGGATACAGGTGTAGAGGGAAATACACGCTCCTCATGTACATTCCAGCTGATGTTTCCAGAATGGGTAGGCTGGAATGACAACCACTCCTCAGCACAACACAAACAGAAAAGACAGTACTGATGGCTTACAATGGATCCAATATGCCACAACACAGATCCATACAGACTCAATGTGCCTAATGGGGTGATAGCCACCAGAAGTCACTGCAAGAAATAAAGGACCTGATATGTACAGACTCAATGTGCCTACAAAGGTGAATGGTGATTCATTAAATTTGTTGTGACGTCTGAGGGACCTATCATACTAGGTTTAACCTCTCTTAAGGATTTAAAGCTGATCACTCTACACTGTGCCATCCAGAAAACAAAGTGTGTCCCAGTCAAATCTGCAACATGTGCCCTAGCTGCACTTACAAACTGTACCCAAATCAATTCTGCTACATATCTGATAGAAGGATACCCAGAACAAGTTGATCGAATTGATCACTTCGTTGGGGAGCACTACATTGTACTTCAACCCTACATCCATCTGATAATACATGCACCAAGGAAATGCCCTATCCACATAAGGGAAAAAATCAAGGTGGAACTAGAAGAAATGATGTCCGAGGGTATAATCTGCAAGGTCAATGAGCCTACAAATTGGGTTAGCAGCATTGTATATGTCCGCAAGAATAATGACAAACTCCAATTATGTAAAGACCAAAATAAAGTCATGGAGGAACTTACAAACAAACTGCCCAGTGCTAAATTTTTTTCCAAGCTGGATGCAAAAAATGGATACTGGTCTGTCAAGCTTGACCAGGAGCTATAGCTGCTAACCACATTCAATTCACCTTTTGGAAGATTTTGTTTCTAAAGAATGCCCTTCGGAATTATGATGTCCCAAGATGTATTCCAAAAAAAAAGGTGGGCATGATAATAGAGAAGTGCACTGGAGCATTGGCATTGACTGATGATGTGATCATCCATGGGAAAACCAAAGAGGAGCATGATCAGAACTTACTGAAATTGAAGTAGACAGCACAGCCTGCAGGCTTCACATTCAACAGTGACAAATGTGCAGTCAACCAGAACCAAGTGAAATTCTATGTTGCCATTTTCAATGAGAATGGGATATACCTAGATCTAAAAAAAGTGGAAGAAATAAAATTACTTCCAAGCCCAACAAATGTTACAAAGTTGCAGAAAGTACTAGGAATCATCACCTAAATGGCGCCATTCATTCCTAGGGTTTCTGACCTTACAGCAAACCTTAGAGAACTCCATAAGAAAGATGCTAGCTACAACTGGGGTGATAGCGACCAGAAGTCATTGCAAGAAATAAAGGACCTAATATGCAAATAAATACAGCTGCAGTATTATGACCTGTCTAAAAGGTCTATAATACAAGTTGATGCAATGTCAAGAGGCGTAGGAGCAGCCTAAATCCGAGAAAGCAAACCCATAGCATTCGCCTCAAAATCTCTGATCAAAACAGAACAGCGCTATGCAAACATTGAGCTAGAAGACTTAGCAGTTGTTTTATGGCTGTGAACAATTTTGGACTTCCATTTACAGGCGTTCATTCGAGGTCAAAAGCAACCACAAACCCCTGGAAATGATCTGCCTCAAGAACTTGACAGCAGTGCCTCTTCAACTTAAAGGAATGGTATTATAGCTCCAAAAATATGACATGGTCATCAAATATCAACCAGGTAAAGAGATGTTGCTGGCAGATGGACTATCTAGACTTCCAAATAAGAAAAACAAAGAAGTCATTGATTTAGACCTCAAAGTGAATTTCATGCAATTCTCTATAGAGAAATTAGCACAGATCTGTCAAGCGATGAATGCCAACTCAACATAGTGTGATTTAAGGGACCAGAGTCTATAAGGCTAGCCAGAAACTCTCAGAAAAGTACACAAAAATGTAAAGCCACACTGGTCTTATTGAGACGAGCTCTCTATTGAGAATGGCATACAGCTTAAAGGTGACAAGGTATTGATCCCAGAGTCAATGCAACCTGAGATAATGGAAAAAGTACATTATGATCACTAAGGTAGCAACAGATGCAAACTAAGAGCAAAAAGCTGCATCTTCTGAGTGACATAAATAGCGACATTGACAAGATAATAGAGCCATGTGCCACATGTCAAGAGCACCAGAAGTCCCAAGGTGCCAAGACCCTCATGCCACATGAAATCCAAGTGCAACCATGGCAAATTATGGACACAGACATTTTCAACCTTAAGGGATGCAACTACCTCCTCATTGTGGACTTTTATTCCAAATACTCCTTCATCCACAAACTAAGGGAATTCTCCAGCCAGGAAGTCATCAGACTGACAAAACAAATTTTCGTTGAACAAGGAAAACCAGAAAGGCTCATGAGTGACAATGGGTCGCATTTTAGCTCTCTTTGCTTCAAGGAATTTGCTAAAGAGGGAGGTCATAGTATGACTAGAGTTACCTCTTTGAAGATGGAAGTTTTAATAAAAAAAAGATAGGGAACCACTAGATGGTTAACCTTTATGACTATATATGTCTTTGTTCTTTCCTTTAATTTATTGCTAAAGCATGCTATTTCTACATGCATACATTATTACAGGGTCTTAACCCTCTACAGAGAACCAGTCAGTACATTCTACAGCCCCAGCTGACTAGGCCTTGATGTTCTTCGTCTTTTAGGTTGCCAAAATTTCAAACAATATATTTTGCTCAATGTTTGAGAAATCTTAAAAATGTCCTACGTTTACACAGCTCTTTATTGCTCATGTGAGCATAGGCTCTCAGGAGTTTTTGTGGAAACACGACAACTGTTACAATGGAAAAGTATACAACTAAACCTGGTTGGTTTTTATCAATAAAAGTGTTAACTCTCAGTGTCATGAGTTCAACCCTTAAACTTAGTATTTTGAAATTATAAACAACAAAAATGAAGATATTCCTCAGGAACATTCATTGAATCATCATTCAATGATTTTAGTTTAAATCAAGTTTTTGTTAGTTTCACTTAAAATCTCAACAATTGGCTCACCCTAATATATAGTTTCATGAAATAGAAGTGTGTGCATGTGTGGGAATCACACAATATATTTTAGTATAAATGTATTTAGAGCAAAAAATTACCACTAACAGTCTCTAGTTAGCAAAAGAAAAGGAAAATGCCCCTATACCTTAACATTTTGCATATTAGCATTTGATAGGACAATAAAAGTCCCTGGATGGCCACAAGTTTACACAGCACTGGAATAAGGTTTAAAATCTGCTCCAGAATGACATATTTAACATAAAACCTTTTTCTTAGGATAATATACAATTTTCTAGGAGGACATTAGATTCAACCACTTAATGTAATTTTTCATTACTATAAAGTATTGAAAAGTATCAAGATCAAAACTTGCCCAGTTGGCTGAGGCTGTAGAATACATCGACTGCATATCTACAGAGGGGTATGACCCCCACCAATGAGTGTCCTGGATATGACACTAAACAATCTGATGGTGAGGTTCTAGTATTGCTGGAGCACCTCTTCATTGCCATTGCCCCCAGGTCCATTCTGGCCCAGAGTGATAGCACCTGATAGGGTCCAATCTATGGGTCAAATTGAACTTAACTGCGTACTTATACTAAACTGAATTGTTCAAAATAGAACTGTTTTTTACATCTATGTATAAATAAAAAATATACTTATACTAAACAAAATTCTTTGAATTAGAATTGTTTGACTAAACTGAATAGCTTGAAATAGAAATGTTTTTGACAATTAAACTGTGCACTTATGCTAAACTGAATTGTTTGAAATAGAACTGGTTATTTGTATAAAAATGGATTTGGCATTAAATAATCTACAAAGGTTGATATGCCATAAAACACAACCAACCAACCAAGACTAAAACTTCAAATATTTTTAAAAGATTTAAATGAAGTGTACACAAGAGATCAACTTCTTATATAATGATGTCTTGACATTTAGACTTGTCAGTGTCAAACTGAAAAAATATTATGAAGTTAGTCTTGATGCTTTTGAACAACAGTTTTTGACTAAACAGGAGTTTGAAAGTACACCACCCTCCATACACACTCCACTTAGCTTCATGGGAGATTTTCTTGTTTCTAAAACTGAAGATTCATCACAAGTGTAAGAGCTTTTAGGATATTAAAAGAAATACAACTATGGAACTTCACACCATGTCAAGAGTAATTTCAAAGGTGCTTCAACCAATAGAAAACTAACATTTTATTCATTGATCATTTCTGTTTTGGTAAATACAGCTTCAATTGGAATACTTTATGAATCAACTTTGTATATAGATTTACATAAGAATTATTCTCCTTCATTTGTAAGCAGCACAACTTAATTGTGTCTGCTAAATTCATCATGTGATATATTCATTGGAGATAAATTCTGAATTTAATAATTCTTTTTAAGAATATTAATGAAAAGAGCTAAAGGGTTAGGGAAACCCTATATCATAAGAGCAATTAATCTGATGCGATGAATTTACTATGCTATGAATTTACCAAGAATCCAACTTAATAAGTGTTGTGGGAGCTTTACCCATCTTACCATAATGGACTCTTCTCACCATTATTAGTACTGAGAGATTTTGCTGCAAGAGACAGATCACCATCGATGTATTTTACAGATATTACTTTTTTTGCCACTGACCAGTGAGTGTTTTGTTTATTATTGTTAAAATTTTGTTCTTGTTGAAAATATTGTTTTTGTTAATTGTTGAAACCTTTTGTCATCGTTGGACTTTTATTCTTGAGTGCCCCTCCCCCAAACAATTTTTATTTGTTTGTTGAGGGGGGTCAAGACTTGTTTTTTGTTGGGAAAATTTTGTTTTTGAAAAAAAACATTCATTCAACATATTTCCATTCGCAAAACATATTTTCATTCGGAAACAAGAACATTCGTTTTTTCTCTCCTAGTTGCCTCATAAGCAACTATGGAAGAGGCTTCACTATCACTATCACTGACTTCACAAACTGACATATTTGACGACCTAAGCCCCCGCCCCAAGTGGGAAGACAAATGGCCAGCTCTTTTGCAGTCATCAACTCCAGCCAGTACAATTCAACCTGTTCAGAAAGTGCCATCAATGCCAGCCTCCTGGATGGCACAAATCACGAAAAAATCCCCAAAAGACTATGCTAAAAGCAGGGAAAAGTATAAAAAGTACTTTCAAGGGAATATGATATTACCTATTCCCAAACTTGTAAAAGAAGTACAACCTAAAATAATTTCCTTTGTAGTAACAGATTTAAAAACCAGGAGGCTGGCTGGAATTAAAAAAGAAACTTTTGAGGGCTTACTAAAGGCAACAGGGATCCCAGCAAAATATTACTGCAGACGTAGCTTTGCCACCTGGGATGTACTGCTACCATCAGAGGAATTAGCCGCAAAGCTAATATTACGTCAAAGTACTTCCAGCTACAGCCTGAATACCTAGGAAGGCGGAGAATAAAAATCACCATGTGCAATGTCCCTATTCAGTTAAATGAACAGGTCTTGGCTGCCTACTTAAGCAACTATAGGGACATAGAAGACATCGTAAAAGCGAAATCAACAAATGGGACAGCGCATGGTGATTATATTTTCACTATGTACCTAGACAGAGGGGGGTTTATGGCTATACTCCATACTTTGGAGTATGAGAGCCAGGTGATGATGGTGGTCATTGAGGGTCGAAAGCCCCAATGCTGGAATTGCAAACAGCTGGGGCATTTCTCAAAATCCTGCCCTCAAAAGACCACCAAAATAATAACACCGCCAACAACAACAACAACGACCATAATGATAATAGCAGTAGCAGCAACAACAAAGACCATACCGTCAACAAGCAGAAGCCCCAAACTTGAAACTGGGGACCACCCTGACAAAGAGGAAGAGGGGTGGACCCAGGTAACTAGGGGAGGGAAAAAAATTTCTTAAAAAAAATCAACAATAGCACCAACAGAAAACTAAATGACTACCAATTCAATAACAACTGCCGCTACTGTTACTACTGCTACAACAAAACCACCATCATCATCGTCAACATCAAAGAAAAATAAAGAGGAAAACAGAACAAATGGATATTTCTGTTAATTTAAAGTGAAGAGGGGACTCATTAACAGAAGAAGGAGAGAAAAAAAACCCCCAAAACCAGCACAAGAAACACAAACATATTCCCAACCTCAAACACCCTCCTTTCCTCAACCTAAGGAAAAAAAAATGATAAAATCACTAGCTCCACCACAGCGACCAGCTCAAATAATTCCTCCCCCCACAACAACCAAAAAATACCACAGCTGATCTTACTGAATTCCCACTTTCCCCAAAATCACCTTCTCTCTCACCAATCTCAACTCCCAAGCTACTTTCACGGCCCTATTCGGTGGGCAGAGATTCAAAACCACCAGCATCATCACCAATAGCAACGAAGCATCGGTCAAGGTTGGCTTCTAATGAAGTCCGACGTGCTCTAAATGCATTTTACTTCTGCCAAGACATACTAGAACCTCAAAATCTTGATCATGTTCTTAAAAAAACTCTAAAACCACTAACATCATTAAAGACAATTGATAATCATAAAGACGTTACAAACCCATATCTATTCAGGAGTGCACCCATGGTGACGACATTTATTTGGCTGGCAACTGAACTAAAGAGCTTTGGCGCTTTATCAAGGAAGCCAGTCGGGCAGACGTAATGTTGGCGGATTTGGGGCACTCCTCGCTCAAAAAAAATGGTTCCTTTTTGTTTGGGCAGGGTCCCGATTTATGTTCACCCACCATTTTATAGGTTCCTAAAGCTGCGGTACGCCTTGAATGTCGGGGGAATTACCGGCTCCCTGCGTCAGGCCCTCAGGATTTCCGGCCCATAGTCACCAGTGAGTGAGGTAAGTGGGTCTGATGGCTTTAAACCTTGCCATGTTGAATGTGAGGGGACTGAGGGATCCAAGCAAGTGAGCGCGCTTGCTTGGTGAACTCAAGAACCTTAGTGTAGATATCGCTGCAATGCAAGAGACCCACTTCATGTGTGATGCGGACTGTCGTGTGCTGGAGGGCGATTTTAACAGTTTTCTCAGCACACGGCAGCCGCACCAGCTTGAGGTCTCTTTGCTAGTTGGACGCAGCCTTGATGCTGACTTTTTTTTGCAGGTGATGGGGGCCAACTGATTGTGGCCAATGTTGCCGTTAAAATTTTCAAGTTCTGTCTGGTTGGGGTTATGTGCCCAATATCCCTGCGGAGAGGGTTTCCTCCTTTCATTGGTTGGTACCGTTCCTGGACGATATGAAGCGGCTAATCTTAATGGGTGACTGGAATGCGATCCTTGTTCCCAAGATAGATAAGGTTGGGTGGGGAGCTAGAAGGTTGGGAAGGTGTGAAAGCAGCCTTGTCAGCCTTATATCTCGTCATGACTTGGTCGGCAGGTTTCATCTGGATTACCCAGGGCGGGAGATGTGGATGTGGCTAGATAGCTCACCCTCTGCCAAAGTAGGTTACTACTTGGACAGAGTCTTAGAAGAACTGACATCGATTTCATTAGTTGTCCCATGTTCCACTTGATAGAGTGGACTGACCATAAACTTGTTAGGGTCAGTTTGTGGTTAGCTAATAGGCCTAGTCTAGCTGGCTACTTGAAGTTCAATACCTCCTTACTGGAGATACGGAACTTCCAGGAGCGGCTAGAATCCCTAATTAAGTGAGCGTTAGTGGGGGCGGTTACCGGAAATAGATGGTGGGTTTCTCTTAAACATAGGATTAGAGATTTCACCACCAAATACTGTCGACAGCTCAACTTAGATAGGACCAAGGAGGCGAAATCTATAGATGATAGACTTTCCCGGGCAGTGGCTGGGGGGGACTCCCTAACCGTAGAGCTAGCGGGGGGGGACCTTGAGCATGAGAGTAGCGAGCGCTACAAGGGACACGTAGTTAGATCTAGGTTAAGAAGAGTTCTCAATGAAGCTGTGAAAATGAATGCGACTGCACATGAGGAAGAAGTGCGAAAGTTTCCCGATTGGTATATCAATTCCGTCAAGACCCTGGATGGGTGAGTGCTGTGATCAAATTGTGAGATATGCCTTTGGGTGTACTTTCATGATCACTTTGCCTGCTGTCCTGATCTCCCGCTTTAGGAGTTTTGCAGCTATCTCGCCAACTTCCCCTGCTTTGGGGTGGCTGAAGCGGCTATCTGCGAGGGTGTGGTTACTAAATGCGAAGTCTGTGATGCGTTGAAGCAGGTCGGCCTCAACAAGTTGCCAGGACTTGAGAGTTAGCACAGAATTAAAGATTTTGGCCTGGGTCTTAGCGAATCGTTCACAGCTTGTCATTAGCGATCTGAGCAGACCTACACTGTGAAGGGAAGATCGATCCAGGACAATCTCCACTTGATTCACGAGGTCCTAGAAGACGGCACGGAAGCCGTGCTGATCAGTTTAGATCAGTCCAAGGCCTTCGATAGGGTTGACCATTGGTTTTTGGCAACTGTTTTGGAGACTGCCAGATTCAAACTGGAGTTCTGCAGATGGATTAGCATGATGTACCACAACCCTCAGGCAGTGGTGCAGGTGAACGGAAGTCGTTTGCGATCGAGCGTTCGGTCTGGCAGGGCTGCCCCTTGTCTCCTCTTTATGTACTCACTTTGGAGCCCCTGCTCCGTAGGCTTAGGGATGAGGGGACAAATCTGGCCCTGCGCAGTGTCCTTTTTGCTGGCCCTCTTACAGCAAGGGTTTCCACGTTCGCTGATGATATCACAGTCTTTGTATCCTGCAGTCTGGATATAAAGGCTGTGAAGAAGGCGGTTGGCAAGTACCAGCGGATAGCAGGAGCCAAGGTCAATTTTGACAAAAGCGAAGGTTTGTGGCTTGGTGCTTAGAAGGGTAGCGATAACCTTCCAAGGTCCTTCTGCTGGAGTGACGGACCCGTCTGCATCCTCGGGGTGTGGTTCAGGCCCGACCTCCAACTGTAGCGAAATTGGTCGGTAGTACAAGCTAAGATAAATGCTCAGGTGGGAATCTGGCTTTCAAGGAGGTTGTCCTTAAAGGGCAGGGCGGAGGCATGCATACCCGTATGTCTTCCACTTGATCCTTTACCGATTAGCTGTACTTCCTCTGCCTAAAGCACATCGGCTGGCGCTTCAACAATCCCTCTCCAGATTGCTCTGGGAAGGTGTAAGGCCGATGGTCCGTAGACAGGTCTGTATCCAACATACGCGCAACGGGGGTTTAGGTATGCCTGATCTGAAAGACTTGCATACTTGGGCTGATCCTTGAAGGGGGACGCAGTGTGGAGACGAAAGGCGAGTCGGACTTTTCCTCGCCTCAAGTCAGACCCAAAGGTTGACGGTCAACGTAAGCCTTTGGGTGAATCACTGTTTGTCTGTGAGTGCTGAATGGCCCTTCGTAACCTTCTTGGGTCTAATGACCTTTTACGACCCCGGAAAGAGCTATATCAGGAGCTAGTGGTGGGTTCTGCCTTGGACCCTCTTAGCGAGTGGCACGGCAGGCCGGCAGAGGAGATCTGCTCTCACTGGAATTGTGCACCAGGATCAAGCTTCTTGAACAACTCCGAGTTCTCGCTCACCTGGTGACTTGTTCAGAATGCGTTACCCCTTCTTGGCTCGAACTACAAAGTGGGCCTGGCAGACATGCCTGATTGTGCTCGCTACGGCAGCAGTTTAGAAGAAACTGCTGAGCACGCCTTCTACTACTGTGAGTGAGTTCGCCAGTTTTGGGATCACATCGCGAGTGGACGGCTCGCATCGAACCCAAGCAGCTCGTGCTGCTTGACGTTGGTTATGTTGTCGACAACGTTCTTCCTCTGTTTCAGGGTGAGAAGCGTGTGGTGTTTCTTGCGATCCTAGCTGTAGCTCGAATGGTAATTTGGATGACGCGAAAGAAGGGATTGTATGACAATGCAAACTTTTCTCATCGTGATCTGGTTTTGTATTTTAAGCATCAGCTTAGGGTCAAAATCAGATGCGATAGAAAACGCTTGGATCGCATAACATTCAACGAAAGGTTGGTGAATGCAGCGAGCCTGGTCGTAAGAAAGGGGGCAATATTGGAGTCATCCTTTCCTCCTCTGCCAGCCCATGGCATCTACGGTACGGGTTCATTCGGGACCCCATCCCAGGTAAGTAGACATTGTTTTTCCCCCTTGAAACCTAGTTAGCAGTATGTTGTGAGTCATCGTCCCTGTCATCTAGTCGTTAGTTCTCAAGATCTTCCCCATCCCCATTATTTTTGTATCTCATCCCATTCCCCAGCCTGCTTTTGTTGAAGATCTTGAAAATTCACATGTATAAAAATCAAATTACCCGCTTTTATCTGCCCATTCCGCGCCCAACCCTGTATTTCTTTGCCCCACTAGACTAGGTTCCCCATTCCACCTAGGGTAGGTCTGGCTTGTTTTCGGACACCGGAAAACAGTCGGCCTCCATTTTTGCAGACAGGGGGATGGGAGGGCAACCAAACGGAGAATTTTTCCTTTGTTTTTGCTTTTATATTTTTGTATATTTTTCAGGGTTTTTCTCCCATTCCCATCATATAAATCATCAATTGTAAATAAAATCACACATTTTATTCGGGGTTTTAAGTAGACCTTTTTCATAGAACAAATGTGGTATTTTGGTGGTTGTAGCGCGCATGGTGATGGATGAATGGTTCGGCGAATGTGGCTAGCTAGGTCCCCTTAGAATATATAGTCAATGCAAGACCGCTCCCTTCCTCACCCCCACAAAAAACTTCAATGCCTTGTGCCTTCTTTGTAATTTTACAAAGAAATAAAGGCAGATCAATATCAGTGTTATCCAAACAGTACAAGACTTCTTACCTTTTCTATGTAACTCTATCTTTCTTGTGTAATATAATCTGTTATCTAATATTCACGTTTTCATTAGAGACCCTTTTCGGGGCCACAACAATAAGTAATTAGCTGTTTTTGTAATGTGTAATATTATCATACATAATCTATTGAATATCTTAAGAGATAACAATGGGGTATTTTAATAAAAATTGAAACAAACAATTATGTCATTCCTCTACCTTTGGCATATTTTTTTAAATCACTCAAAACAATGAGTACAGATTACTACAAGTAAGGTATTATTTTATAGCCTAGTTTTTCATTTACACTCTGTGATTTTTTAATTCTTTGCTGATTGGAGCTATTAACCCATAAACAAACTGAACAAAAAGGACTTGAAAAAAGTTGCTGAAACTATTAAACATTAAACAACTATTTTAGTATTTGTTTGTATGTGATCAAATAGTAATATATTTAGATCAGATTCAACTAAAAGAGAAACAGAAGTAACTGGTCAGGTTTAGGCTAACCAAATACATATTGCCCAGTCACCTGGGGCTGGAGAATATACCAACTGCACCTCTGCAGAGGGGTAAGACCCACCCCGCAATGAGTGTCTTGGATAAGACACTAAACAATCTGATGGTGAGGTTCCAGTGATGCTGTGGCTTTGGGGAATGCAGAGCACCCCTTCATTGCCATTTCTCCCAGGTCCACTCTAGCCTGGCGTGATAGCACCTGATAGGGCCCTATCTATGGGTTAAATAGAACTAACAGCATACTTATGCTAAACTGAATTGTTTCACTAAACTGAATAGTCTGAAATAGAAATATTTTTGACAATTAAACCATACTTACATGCATGCTTATGCTAAATTGAATTATTTGAAATGGAACTATTTTTTGACATTGAAACTTTACTTACACTAAACTGAATTATTTAATATAGAACTGTTTTGACATTTGTGTGTAAAAATCTGTACTTATACTTAGCTGAATTAGAACTGTTTGGCTAAACTGAATAGCTTGAAATAGAAATGTTTTTCGCAATTAAACTGTACTAACATTTAAACTGCGTACTTCTGCTAAACTGAATTGTTTGAAATAGAACCATTTTCATAAAAATGGATTTGGCTTTAAATAACCTACAAAGGTTGATATGCCATAAAAACCCAACCAACCAACCCAATCCATATTTATAGATATCACTCACTCAGGACAGCTCACATGCCTCTGGTGCAGTGTCAAATGATTTGAGAGATGGCCAGCATTTATGTGTGCCTCTAAGTGAAAAGTCAATAAGGTATTTAAAAATAAAAGAACATTTTTAGTAATTTGTTATTCTTTTTCGTAGCATAGAAATACTTATACAATGGGAATAAATTCACTTCAATTATGAAAATTGCCTTGATACATTCCATGTTATAAAAATAAAAATTATGAATTTGTTAAAAACAAACAAAAACGCTAAGTAAATTTTGGGACACCCTATATATAAACTTACAACCAACAAATGGTTAAGTTTGGGATAATTGATTCATAGGAATCTCAAATTAGAAGTATCTGGTGACTAAGAGCAGGAGAAACTCTAAATCAGCAGGTAAAAAAAGGTGTTTTGAAGTTTGATAGGAATTAAACAGGTGTTAGTGAGACAGACTAAACAGAGCTATTTTATATATAATAATATTTACTGAATTCGCATAATCACAGAAAAAATATATCAGCTGTATACATTGACTTTATTGTCCTCAATAAGTAAAAGAGGAAAGTTACAGTTAACATTTCAATTTTATAATAAATGCATTAAAAGTTATAATCACAGACATCAGATTGTACCATTGCTAAATACTTTTACATTAGGTTAGTCACAACTTATCTCTGAGAAGTAAAGGCAAAAATAAAATTTTATTCATACATAAACTCTTCAATAGTAAAATGTTGGGGCTTTTTGCCGGTCCTCTTTGATGCCATACTCATCCATTAGATCTTGTTCGAATGTCTTCAATTTAGGTTCAAAGGTGATTTTTGAGAGAACAGCTTCAGTAGTATCTTTGTCAGTTTCTGAAGGAAATTAAAAAAAAAGAAAAGAAGTTTAATTTTTAGCATCAATTTTTTAGTAAACTCTTGAAAGTTTATTTAACTTCATTCAAAAAGTTCATTTTTGATTGTATTATGATACTTGTTATCAACTTACATTTGAAAAAGTATTTCTTCTAAATAGGCATTTATTTATTGATTAATAGAAAGGTTCTTAGAATATACTTTTTTAAAGTAGAAAACAAAACTATTCTAAGATGAAAAAATGTGCAGTTTATGAAGAACATATTGTGAATGATCAAAAGTATCAAATGGTTTTGCCATGTTTTAAACTTGAGATTTTTTTGTTTAACAATTAGTCCAGGTTAAAAGTGCAGTAAAGGCAACTTGAAATCAAACTTTGTTTTAGATGTTATTTTTCCACATCAGGTATCATTGGAGAACAAAAAAATTTTTAATAAACAAGCCAAAGCATGGCTAATTTACCAAAATTTTTCTTGTTTCTCAGTGACACCTACATTAGAAAAATAAGGTTTAAAAATGTTTGCCTTTGGGTTAACCTTAATATACTTTTAATCTGGACTAAATGTTCCACAGTCAGACTAGTTGGGGTTGATAGCAATGAAATCACATTATGTAAGACTAATCACTGTTATAGCAAATATTCTCAAATGACTCAAATCAAATATTGAAAACCATTTGCATCAGCAGCAAAAAACAAAAAAATGAAAGGGTAAAATTACCTTTGAAGTCAAGAGTGTTAACCCCATCCTCAGGATCTGCATACTGAGTATCTCGACTAAGTGGTATTATTCGACCAGTACGAGTTGAAACGCGAACTCTTTCACCTTCTTCTGTGTATCTCCACTGGATGGTAGTAGCTTTCCTAAAAAGAAAAGAGAGAAATCACTTTTGAATCTTGAAAAAAAAAAAACAAACACCTCTGATACAATCCATATTCTTATGAGATTTAAAAAAAATATATCACTGATTTACAGCTGAACTGGTAAACAATAAGAGTTGAAAGGTGAATGAGGTATTTTCTTAGGACAATAACCAGTTGATATTTTAGACAATAAGAATAGTAATAATTAAAATTCAGAGCCTATGAAAAAGCAAGCACTTTATCAATCATCTGACATAGAATTATTAATAAAAAATTCAAGATATGAATTTAGTAACAATCAGTTTATTTTATGAAGGTTTGGTTTATTAAGGGCACATCAATCCCTTATAGGTTATTTAATGCTGAAATTTGATTAATTTGTAAATGTTTGATTATAATCATAAGTATATTTTCAGGTTTCATTACTATATTTTTGATTGAATTTTTGTTTTATTTGTCTATGATAATTTGTTTGCACAGTAATATGGTATAAAGTATTCCTATTTAATATGAATAATTTATACAATTATATGGTTTCAAATATATCTTTCCAATACTAATAACCATCAAACAGACTATTTGACTCCTAGACAGGTACTACCATTTCGGTTTGGTTTTATGGTATATCAACCATTGTAGTTTATTTAATACCAAATCCTCATATATATATATATATATATATATATATATAAGTAAAGTTGGTGACCATAGTAGAGGGCGACCTGAAGGCTCCCTTTTCAATAGCTACTACACTGAGGTGTAGGGGAGGGCGCTACTCCTTTCCCTGGATTGCTCCACTTTACCCTTGATAAGTATCTTATATTGCTGAGTGTTAAGCAAGGAGGTATCAAGTACCATTTTTAAAGTCTTTGGTATGATGCGACCTGGGATTGAAACCAGGTCTCTCAGACCATTGATGAACACTCTACTCACTAGGCCAATTATCACACAGTTAAATGGTTTCAATTATTTCTATCTAATATGAATAATTCTATTTACTATTAATCATTTGTTGACACAGTTTAATGTTTTCAAGTATTGCTATTTATCACTAACAATTAAACATCAGTCATTTATTTACACACAGTTAAATGATCAAATGGTTCTATTTCAAACAATTCAGTTTAACATGTCAACAAAGTTAAATGGTTCCAAGTATTACTATGTATCGCTAACAATTTAATTAAACAGTTGTTTATTCACAGTTAAATGTAAAAACTTTTCTATTTGAAACAATTCAGTTTAGCATTACACAGTTTAAATGTCAAACAGTTCTAATCAACCCACAGATAGGACTATCAGGTACTACCACTCCATGCTAGAGTGGACCTGAGAGTGATGGCAATGAAAGGGTACTCAACATTCCCCAAAACTTCAGCATTGTTAAGTATCATATCCAGGACACTTGCTGGGGGAGTCTTACCTCTCTGCTGAGATGCAGTTGGTATATTCTGCAGCCCCAGCTGACTAAACCAACCACTTTAGGTCAGAGTTGGTCAGGGAGAAATGGCAATGAGAGGGTACTCCACACTCAAAACTGGAGCCTTGCCACTGAATGCAGGTTAAAGTTATATCCAAGACATCCCTTTTTTGCTTTTTTTTTTTTGGAGGTGGGTCATACCCCTCTGCAGAGGATGCAGTGCATGTATTTTAAGCCTTTGCAACAGGGAAGTTTTATGAAGCTACATTTATGTAATAAAATAGAAATCACAAAAGGAAAGTGTTGAGGCCAAATAGAAAAGATACAAAAATTTTATTAGCAAATTTCAACAAAAAAACAGAAACTAAATTCATTTGCAAGACAAAATTTTCACCATTAATTAAAAGTTTAAAATAACTAAAATTTCTATTCAGAATTTGAAAAAACAAATTTTACAAATTTAATCAGTTGCTTTTTTATTTTTATTTTATAGGAACCCCCTCAAAAAAAAAATAAATAAATAAATAAAAAATGGATTAACATTATCATTGGCATGTAAAAAAAATTTGTTTCTAGAATATATTTTTTTTACTAGATTTTTCTGAAAACAGTTTAAAAATTCTAGAACTTTATTTCCTGACAAAAGTCTTTATAAAATTCATAATTACAAATGAAGAAAATTCCAAACTTATTAAAAAAACACATTCTTTATTCATATTGGCCTAATCTAGTTTGCCATATATCCACCCAGTGGCAAGGCAGTGGGGTTCAAAGCTAAAACAGGGTTAATCAGCAGAGTTCAAAATTGAGGTGTGTTCAAAAAGTATTGAGACAAAGTATTTACCAAAACAGAAATGAACAATGAATGAAAAATTAATCTTCCTGAAAATAGTTCTCTTAGTATTCAACACTCATTCTAGCAAATTTTCTGTTGGTCAAAGCACTTCTGAAACTCCTCTTTTGATACAGTTTGAAACTTTGCTATTTCTTTTAATGTCCTCTATATCCTCAAATCTCTCTCTCCTAAGATGAATTATCAGTTTAGGTAACAAGAAAAAGTCATTGAGTTGAAGGTCTAGTGAGTATGGAGAGTGCCACACTAACACAATCCTGTGTTTTGCCAAAAACTGCTTTCCAAAGTCTATTAACAATTGGCACTGACTTATCTAGAGGGTATCAGTTTATTATAAAAGTTGCTCAGCTGTGCATATGTCTTTACTTAAATTCAAAAATTTAAAGATTTAGTTACAGAACTCTTTGATCACACCTTGTATAATTTTACTTTTCAAGGTGTTCTTTCAATATGAGTTGATCGTGAATGTTCTGACAGCAGTTTTACGTAACTTTTTTTAAGAGCTCAGATTAAAAATAAAATTTAGATAATGATAGAGGAAAAAATAAAACTTTGATAAGACTGAACTAGAACAAGTTTAACAAGATCAGATTTTTATTTTTTTGTATTTTCAAAATTCATTGAAAATCAGTGGACCTAACAC
Organism: Sepioteuthis lessoniana; assembly: GCA_963585895.1. NCBI lineage: Eukaryota > Metazoa > Mollusca > Cephalopoda > Myopsida > Loliginidae > Sepioteuthis > Sepioteuthis lessoniana. The sequence continues at coordinate 93,856,147 of OY757927.1, forward strand.
TTGAAATTCAAGGGAGATAACTCAGTCTAAAGAAAATTGAGAGAGATTTTTACGGGTTGATTAATCTCATAAGGTTGTTGAAGTACAATACTGGATTTTTGTTTTCCATAGCCTTTCAGTGAGCAAGCAGAGTTACTTGACAAAACAGTATCTAAGCAAGAAACTCTGATCTAACTGGACAACTATTCTGATAAGTGTCAAAATTTCTGTAAATGATGCAGAATTCAGAAAGAAGCAGATTCATGCTGTTCTCAAGGATAGAAGTTCACCAATCCCAACCTAGTAACTATTATACCAATCTATATATTAATAACATATTTGAGGATACAGATTGGTATAACATTTACTAAGATGGTATTGGTGAACTTCTATCCTTGAGAGTGTTTAAGAGTGAATTTCTATTTGAAGTAAATTTATAAGGACTACATCAATCTCTTGAATGGACTTTTATTCTTATTCAGTATAAAGTGATGTTCATTTCTCATCTGATTTTTAAAAAAAAACTTGAGAGAATAACTTACTCATCTGATGGGTCCACTAAGGAAACCTCTGTGGTCACTAAGAGAGGTTGTTCAACACGTACCATTGTTCCAGGGTTAGTGGCAGACTTATTCATGGTGTCATATTTCTTAAGAAATAAATTTAGAGTTTTATAAATAACAAAATCCTACATGGAACAAATATAATAAAGAATTTTTTTTAATATTTAAGTAATTTTCAATTTATATTTTAGAATACAAAGAAAGGATTTAGCAAAATTAAAATGAAAGAAAAGAATTAAGTTTTTAGCGTTTTTTAAAATCTTAATTCTAGTATTAAAAAATTTTCAAAATGAAAACTTGAAAATTCTGATTAAGATGTCAATAGGAAAAATTGACATAAAACTGAATTAATGTTGAGATGCTAATGCCAGTTTTCCAATTTAGCAGTGGAAAATGTTTTAGTGTACAAAACTTTTCAAAAGGGAAATATTCTGACTTAGAAATCATGTTAGCTGATTAATTGAAAAAAATGGTTAATAGTAAAATTAAATGATAGGTATAAACGACAATAATAAAGAAATATTTTCAATAATTCAATTTTTCATTGCATTTTTAGTTGATGGGACAAAGTAATTTCACTCATTCATAATTTATCAAAATTTCATTGAAACTATAAGACCAAAAATAAGTGAATCTTTAAAAACTTACATAATTAAGACCTTCTACATAACACCAATTTCGTTCTTTGATAATTTGACAGACAATTCCTTGTTTTCCTTTGTCACGACCCTTTTGAATTTCAACCTGGAAAAAATAAATAAATAAATAAATAAATTAGAAATTTATTTTTTCAGTAATTTCCTTTATCGTGATTGTGTATATAATTCAGTTTACAATAATTTAATTGCTAAAAACATTTTTAGAATAATCATGCACTTGTTGAATTCTTGGTATTATTAAAAAAAAATAATAATCATATGATATTTTTCCAATAAATGCCAAAATCAAAAGGGAATAGGAATGAAGAATATCTGAGCATTTGTAGCATTCACAATTCTCGGCTGATTAACATTTCATCTGGGAAGTCTCCATTTCAAAACCTTGCAAGGTTCATTATCAAAAATATCATGATCTGTTGTTAGGGACTTTACTAATAGTCCAGGTAAAAAGTGTGTTAAGAGTAACCAAAAGTTGAACTTATTTTTGCTATGCAGGTATCATTGGTGGTCGGGGAGCTGAGAAAAGTTTTGATAAACAGGCCAAAGCCTAGTCCATTTATTAAAACTTTACTCATCCCTAACCATGATACCAGCATCAGAAAATAAGGTCAGCTTCAGGTTACTCTTACCATACTTAACTTTGACTATAAAAAGTCAATTTTTGTTGGTGTTGGCAACACAAAGATATTCATTTTTTACAATAGAAGTACAAATAAAAAACACTTTGATAAGATTAATATTCAAGTGAACTTTCAATTCAATCAATTAGAATCACTATTATAAATGATCAAAACTTTTCAGTATGTGTACATTTCTAGAGAAAAGATTATTCACAGATTTAAACAAAAATTTCTCAACAACTAAATGAAATGAATTTTTGTTTTAACAAAAAAAAAAAAAAAGAAAAAAAAAAAAAGAAAAAGGAAATTTCACCCCCCACCATTATTTTATATTTTATCAATGAAATTAAATTAATCTAAATTGAATATGTTTCACATTAGAAACAAAACAGTTTTAAAGAAAAGAAAAGCAGTATCTTAACTTTAAAACTTTAGAAAGAAATACCAAGTTTACCTGTGTCACTGAGAAATCCCAAGTCAGATAATTCCTGAGAAACACAGAGTGAAAGTTAATAATTCTAAATCATTTGGCAAATTAAATTTCTGAAGTATAGTTTAAAAAGGCATTTAAAAAAGTGACTCTGGACAAATATCTAATGAAAAAAAAAACAAACAAACAAAAAAAAACAATTACACAAAACAAATAACAACAACACCATTGATAATAAAAAAAATATTCCTTTATTAAAACTGAATATTTTTGTTTGATGGACAATCCTTATTTTACAATGGATAAAGGACATCCATTATTGCCAGACAGGTTTGTTTTCATAACAAGTCAAATGGACCGAGTAGAGAGGGAAGAAGTTTTCAAGAAAGATAAGAAAGATGAAGAGGGAGACGAAGGAAAGAGGAACAAGAAACACTGGCTAGCAAACAAGGGGAGATAATTTACGTGGTTATATTCTGTTGAACAAGAAAACCAAGAACTGAGCCAACAAATCAATCCAGTCTGCCTGCTCAGTTGTGTTTTGAGCATAAAATGATTATTTTCAAATCACAATTGGTATGAGATTCATAAATGATTATTCAAACAACAATTTCAAATAAAATAAAAGATTTTAAAAAATTGCATCAGAATCATTTCTATAGTGGATTGGCTAACTTCTTGAACTTTTTAGTTTCTCTTGGAAATGTCAAAGGTAGTTTTTTGTAAACAGGGTTGATTTGGCTTTTACAAAAATAAATAAATAAAAAAAGGGTGGAAAGAATGTGCTTTAAATCAATGTTAACATACAGCACAAATAACAAATAGGAGAATTTTGTTAGGTTTTGATTTTAATAATCATTGAATTATCTATCACCAAGGACAAAATTTGGGGAAAAACAAGTCATAAAAATTAACCTCTGGCCTGGAGGATGCAGAGTAAATTCTCAAGACTTATTTCTAAAAGTAAAAATAAAAGTACTTTCAACATTAGAAAATATGGAAATTCTAATAATAAAAATGGAAAAGTATTAACTCATTTTATTGAAGTTTGTCTAATGGAAGCAAATAATCCAAGTAAAGTAGGAAAAAAATTCTCAAATGTTACTTATTTAATTATAATAGACATCTACTTAAAACAATAATTAGATCAGTCACTAAATGTATCTATGCCCAGTATTTGTGGCTAAATTCAAAATTTAATAAGAGCTAAAAGGTTTAGGGAAGTTAAATGTATCTTGTTCATAGCAATAAACAATAAAATATCAATTGTTATCAATGAAACAATCAATAACAATTACATCATTCAAAATAAGTAAATAAAATTTTTTTTTTTAAAAAGTACAAAAGTTAAACCAGGCACTGACAACAACAAATATTATTTTTTCAAATAATCCGACAATGAAGAAATAGATGCATCAGCAATGAAAGAAGTGCCAGTAGATAAATTTTGGCAGATGTCTCTTTCAGGAATACAGAAATTATTTTTTAAAATTTCGAATACACAAACTCAAATTTTATTAAGCCCTATTTAAGGATATATATCCTTACATTTTTACAAGAGAAAAAAAAACAACAGACAATTGTAAGGTGTATGATTTTATTTTTAACAAAATATGCATGGATTCATATTTGAATCTTTTTGTGATTAATAACAAGAAGATGTTGGTAACACAACCAAATAGCAGGCAAGACGATTGACCATTAACATCTCTACAGCTTGACAAAATAGAAAATGAATGACAGTGATATATAATATCCAAGTGAATGACCCGCAGAGAAGATATCAACAAGATTATACACTGGTGAATACGGTTAAAACTAGACAAAATTATTATGAGTTTTTAATGAATGTGAACTATTTTAACTGGTTTATCATAACTTTATGAAGTGAGACTCAACCAATAGAAGAAACTGAATGAAAACCAGAGAAAGTCAAAAATATATATTTCTAGATCATGGCTTGTTGAGTTTATACAGGTCCGTTTCCATAAAGTTTTTTCCCAAATAACTTCTTCACCACTGGAAGCCTAAAAATTGGTGAAAGTCTGATATGTGCTTCCTGGCCGACACAAGCGATTCTCTGGCTTTGGGGACGGCAGATTGTTTTGCACCGGTTTCACAGAAAGATTCGGCAGATGATGTATGGCTTCTTAGATAATGACTAGCTTTTGCTTAAGCAGTCATTTATAGAGAAGAGGTTCACATGATCTTTTTTAAATGTAAAACCCATAATTACCACCAACTGGATGAAAAAGAGCAGGAACTTGTAGATGAGTGATGAAGAATATTCAGTTTTTAATTGTACTATCACATACACTCGCACACACAGTTTTAGTTATTAAAAAAAAAAAAAAAAAAAAAAAAAAAAAAACTCGTCCATATTATGTGTACCAATATGGTCCAGGCATGATAGAAATACAAGGATTTTATTTTCTTTTAAGTGGTTGAAGATGTTAGCACAAATACTTTTATTGAATTTATCATCTGCAATTTGTTAGCTTGCAAAAGTTAAATTTTTTTCTAAGATGGGAGAAATGCATGTGCAGAGCAAAGCCCACACACACATACACAAAAAAAAAAAAAAAAAAAAAAAAAAAGAAGGAAAGAGAGGGGGAAATGAAACGTTTAAATACCCTTTGTTAAAATTGTTCCTCAATAAATAAATAAAAATTTAAAAAAAAAAAAAACAATTCCTTAAGTTCAAATATGAAGCAAAAGTAATGTCCCTTGACAAGAAAAAGTTAATACATAATTATGAATTTAAAAAAGTTTAATGAAATAAATTGATTTTTGTTGATTATAGTAAAATGATCATGATCAATGGATTTTAAAAAGATTTGATTTCATAAAATCAGTCAAAATATTTTATAACATTTCTGCATTTTGCAACAATGAAAGCTGAACATTAAGAAATAATCTTAATTATTGGAAGGGGGAATTTATATATATATTTATTCATTTATGCTTTCATGATAAAAATTTGGAGATCAACAAAAGTCAGTTTCCCTGGATTTTAGAAAAATTCTAAATGAAAATGTAGAAACTACAAATTTGCAAATAAGATTATATATATATATATATATATATATATATATATATATATATATATATAAAAGAAAAAATACAGCAGGAAAAAACTGTCAATACAAGACCTGTATTCAATTGAATAATAGCTTAAGCCCTATTTGAAGAATTATAAAAAATGACAAGTGTATATGGTTGTCATATTAACCAGAACAGACAATGCAGGCTGAATTATCAATTCCATGATTTATATCAACCAGAAAACGAGTTGTCACACAAACATCAAAGTTGTTTAACCTTCTGAAAAAAGAGTTATGAGATCAATCCTCCTAAACAACAGAGGATAATAATAATAAATAAATAATAATAATCTACAAAGAGCTACTATAACAATAAGTACCTCTAGCTAGCACCATTATGTAATACTGGTCAACCAGTTCTGAAGAAAAGTACTTTTTAACAATTCCTATGCATTGAAACAACATTCTATCTGAAAGACAAAACTGACAACACATTCCAATTAGCACCAAGAGACTAGGACTGGCAGCAATATTACAATTTCTGTGGAGTCTACAATGATACACATAAGACAAACAACTACTATCACTCATACAAGAAATCTTGTGGCAGGCCAGCCTCTACCACATGACAACATACATCCATCTACACATGCACTCGGCTAAGTTTACAGATTCATTTCATTAAGAACTTTGGGCAAATTTATTCATGTTAGAACCATTCTAGCAGAGATTTGGTTTTACTCTATACAAAACCGAGAAATATTTTTTTGTCTCTATAAAAGCCACCAAATTTTATAACAGGTTGTAAAATAATGAAAATATGAGTTAACCTAAAAATCTGAATTAAGAAAAAAAATAATCTAAATTGTTGCCTAATATGCAAAAGAATTGTTAACTTAAAAAAAAAAAAAAAAAAAAAAAAAAACTTGCATTTTAATTATTTTTTAAAAATTTATTTTAGTTTTTTATTTATTCTTATAGAAAAAGAAAAGCAAGCAAATAATTTTACAGTTTTAACTATACATTTCAATATATATCAAATTCCTAAAGAGAAATAATGCAGGCATTAATACAATTGTCTATATTTTAAATAGAATATGCGGAGACAAAAAAATCTTGCTCAAGTTGGTATATTTTGCATTATAAAATGCAACTTTGTTAAAAATTCAAATAATCCAAACACCGGAATTTTGCCTTATTTACACATCCTATTGACCTTTATTGTCCAGTGTGTGTTTATGTTGGGTAATGGGCATCCTTCAAGAGACAGGATTGGGGTGGGCAGAGACCTACATACACCATCTGTATGATCTAGCTGCATGTATGTAAATGTCATGGATTACAAGGACTGATGTGGGTGGGGGGAAAGGGGACACACACAACCTTTTCAGCCAGTGCTATACAGTATGCTGCCTTGTGAGCTGATCAACATCAAAAGAGACCTGCTGTATACCAGGGACTACAAATTAGTGGGGAGAGAATTTTCTGCACTCCTTCAACTAAACAGGACAGATTTTAAAAAATTTAGAACTGCCCTTTTTTTTTAAGGGAACAGACAGAAGAGAATTCATACAATTCTTGATGATGAACTAATAAATTCAATTGTAAGAGTTTTAAAAAGACTTAAAAATAGCTAGCATTTATGGAAATTGAAAGTAAAATATTTTTCATGCTTTATATATTTTTTATTCTCACACATATGTGTGCACATATAAAGAGGATGCACTAGATATCTGAGAACAAGCCTTTAATGCATCAAAAATGGAAGACAATGTTACATGGCATACACTAAATTTTACTATTCTCATTTCTTTTTTAAATTTATCAAAACCATTAACATGGCAGCTTCCAACCTGAGACAGAAAATGAAAATGCATACCAACCAGTGACTGAAATGACTAGGTCCATTATATTTAAGATCAGGGACTAACTGGAGGACCTGGTATGGATATGCAAAGTTCCCATCATTTATGATGGATATGAGCAATGAGGATTATGTCATGCTACCTAACTTCTTCTCATAAAGCTCTTATATAGCTAACATACTCAAGAAGTGCCTGACAGAGAATTTTCATGATCATGTCACTCACAACATGTTGCCTTCTACCGCCTCTGATTTAAATTCCCTGGACTACTACATCTGGGATGAGAGAGGGAGCAACTAACAACACTCACTCATATAAAGACTTGTTAAATGCTTCCATTATGAATGTGATGGCCATGAATGAGGACCACCTGATCCAAGCATGCAGTCAGTTCCAAGGATATATAGAGGCTGTTCTTGGGGCTCAGGAGTGTTTTATTGAATGATATTCTGTTATTCTAAGTTGAACATGTGCACAAATACTTTTGAAAATATACTGATTTTTTTCTAATGAATGTTTTTTCTTACTTGTTCTCAATTACCTGGTGTGTGTATGTGTGTGTGTGTGTCATACAATACATTCTATCTAAAATAAAAATAATTCTCAAGTAAAAAAAACCTAGCAAATTTGATTAGTTAGTAGAACTTGGTTTAAACAATCAAATTTTTTTTAAAAATCAGTCTTTATTTACTTAATTTAGGATAAACGGTTACACATACAAGAACAACTTATTAAATGATAGCAGTATCTTGCATTAAATTCAGCTAAAATGATTTTAAAATGTTATATTTTCAAAGAAAGCAATTAAATATTAGCAACTAAGTTGTTTCTTAAGCAGAGAAAAAGCTTCATAAATTTTGTACAGATTAACTTCCAATATATTTAAATACTGGTCTTAAGTTAGAAACTATATCTTTATAAATGGTAATACTTGGAATAAAATGCAAGAAACAAAATTGAAGCTTTTTGAGAACAAATCTAAAATGAACTATTGAACATAATTGTCTTTGATCATGAAAAAAAATTAAATAATACAATAAAAACAGATATTGAAAGATTACTTTTAGGCTTGTTTATTAGACAAAAAAATTTAATCCTTCATTTTGTAATGTTTTTATATCCGTTGATATTTTAGTTATTTACAATTTTGTCATTAGTCTTTAAGTATAGACTAACTAGTTAAAAAAAAAGAAAGCTTCATGACTAATATACTTCACATATGTATTAATATGAATGTAACTATCAGTTGATATTAAATCTTAATACAATTCAAATGACTTAGAAAAGTAATCCTTTTTAAAACAAATAAGATTGTTTTTGTACTGTGATATATTAGACATAGTATAATCCAAATGATGGTTAGAGATTAACTTAGATGATTAAATGCATCTCTTATGAAAATATTCAGAAGAAACAAAAAATAGATACACACAACTTTCATTTAAAGATGAAAAAGAAAAAAAAAAATTCTCTTCTTGCAATAAAGGAAAAAGGGTGAAAAACTTGAAACTGAAACAATTTGATACCAAAAAATTTTAAGTGATTTTCCTGTAAAAGTCATGTTCCCAAACTAAAAGGTTTTTGAAGATATACAGCAGGAAACTCCCTGAACATTCTCCGACAAGATTAAATAAAAGCATTGTGCTATGTACAAGGCTGGCTGGCTATCTGCAGTGGCCAAGCAAGTGCTAAGACAAGGGAAATATTTTTGTGCACATGCACACACAAAATTTTTAAAAATTGCTGGTCAGAATATTTCACAGAAGACTGTCCAAGTTATATCAATCACCCCTTGTCTAAAAAAAAAAAAGTCACTTACAGTCAACTACCACAGATGCACATCTGATGCAGGTTAAATTTCAATGAACTGACATACACACTTGGACGGAAAGGAGACCGCCTTTTTTCTGTCAGTCCATGTGTACATTAAACTTCGCATACCAGACCCAGAAATATATTTACAAGTTGGACAAGCGTTGAACCAAAAGATTTTGTTGTTTTTACTTAAAGTTGGGAGAAAAAAAAAATGCTGCCAGTAACTAGTTTTTCTAACACAGAAGACACACACTGACATACTCCATATTTTTCTTCAGTGAAAACAATTATTTATAGGGGCATGGGAATCGAGAGAAAAAATATTACCACAGAAAAGGGGTTGGAGGATTGAAAGAAATACAATTGTTGAAAAAAAAAAAAAAAAAAAAAAAAAGAATTGCTCAGAGGTTGGAGTAAGTTTTCTTAACCAATATTTATTTTTTGTTGTAGCTACAATCACCACCACCACCAAACCTTAAAAACAAGGGAGCAAATTGTGATGTAGATATCCAAATATGTTTCTTCATGGCTCCAGCAAGAGAAACTAAAAATTTGGTTTAACAAAACAAACTGAAGTGTTTAGATTTAAATTGTGATTTCCTAATATTCAGAAAATTAGACAAAAATTGCTGTTTGAAATATGTAAATGGTCAAAAAGGCGCTGTGTGAATGCTGGATGGACACTTGTTACTGAATAATCAGTTGGTAACAAACAGCTATTTTTTTTAATGAAGTGTTAGCTAATTTTTATTATAATTATTGTGATATGAAATTATAATTTTGTGATAATAAATGTCATAATGATAATAATTATATCACCATCTACACTCTCTTAACCCTTTGAGCCTATTACACTGGTATATTAGTGGTACTCCCCCCCTCCCAAATAACCACAGCACCAGTTCACTGGTGCAAAGATCATGCTCAAAGAACAGAGGGTAATATTAAGCTCAGGAGCTCAGAACTCAAAGGGTTAATATGGTTGCTTTACACTTTTGGAGATTAATACCAGGTTTGTTTGTTTTTTTTATTGCAAATGTCTGAAATCTCTTACCTGAACAAAAAGTAAAAGGTACAAACATTTAAGAGTTGCTTGTAAATGAAACTCAGAAAAATTCATTCACAAACAGAGTAAATACTTATAAATTGATTATTTTGTAAAAATGAATGCCTAAAAAGTTGCAATGTTAACCTCTGTAAAAACTAAAAGGTATATAATGAAGATAATATAATAAAGAAACTTACCAATTTTTTTTTTTTTTTTAAACTTACTAATTTTCTAAAAGTTCTCGCACACACACATGAAATTCTATAACAAATTCTATTTACAATTTTTGCAAAAGTTTTTTTAACTACTTTTCTAGATGTGTTCAAACTGAAATCAAGACATTAATTTCTTCATTGAGTGAAAGGGTTTCCAGAAAATGGAGTTATTGTTTTAAAGGCATGATCAGTCTATTGTATTTTGCTATGAATTGCTTCTTGATCATGTTCACTTTCTTATAAACATAGATAGCATGTAGAAAAACAAAGATTAGTTTTGAAAAAACAATATTTGCCTCCTTTAACCAAATAGCAGCAACAAGTCTGTTTGGCTGAGACAGGAAAAAATGAGCAGTCTCTATTAGAAATGGTTTAAGATAAGAATTTAACATACAAATCAGCAAGAGTAACATTTCCAATTTCAGAGGAATTTAGAAGACACAGAAAAGGTTTTCAAACATGGCAGTTGTAATATATATTACTCTTCAAAAATAATTCTATAATTTCATAGATATTTATCATAGAAGTGGTGTGTGTTGTCTTTGTGAACTTAAAGTCATAAATACAACAAAAAATAAATAGATAAAAATAAGAAATATGAGGGAAAAAAAGATTACAAGTATTGTTTAGGAAGAGATTCTGTCTGAAGCATTGAAAAAAAGTAATATCTTATAAAAATACAACCCCATCCTGAGAGAGAGAGAGAGAGAGAGAGAGAGAAATTTAATGAGTTTATCAGGGAAATTTTTGTGCTGTTATTAATATATATATATCTCACCAGTTTCATTTTTGTGACATTCATTTTATTTCATAGCAGTTGAGAAAAAAAACAAAACACAAAAAACAACACAACAATAACAACAACAATGCAGATATGTAAGCATGTTCTGATTTAGTCAACAGACAACTAAACACTTGCCTCAGTTAGTCACCAGGTAGATATGACTCAAAGTTTTTGAACAAAAAAGACATTTCTAAGAAAATTTCCGATTTTAAGAAATAAAAATGAGAATACTTGTAGTTCAGATTAAAAGTGTGGGAGGGATAACTTGAAGCTAAACATTTTTAGACTCTGTTTTTCTGATGCTGGTAATCATTGGTGAACGAGAAAAGTTTTAGTTAACGAGCCAACTTTTCTTGTTCCCAATGATACCTACATAAAAAAGATTAAAGAAAAAAAAAGGTGAACTTTTGGGTTACCCAAACCACACTTTTAACCTGAACTATTGTACATAATCTACAATTGATGATGAATTATCAAGTTAAAACAATACAGAAAAATTACAAGATCTCTTATAAGTCAAAATAATTTTTCCTTTGGTAGAATTTCGACAGATCTGCTGCTGTATAAAAAGAAAGAAAATTACGTATGAACATGTGGGAGTGGGGGCATATTTGCATTGTTTCCTGCTGTGAGCTTCAAATTGGAAGAATAAACAGAGCAGGTTTTTGTAAGTAAGGGAAAACTTTCGGTTTTTATGCTGATACCTGTGATCTGGCAGTGAACTAGCTGTGTGCCGTGAAAAAAACCCACTAATGTGACTACAAGCAATGCAAGAAATAATATTAGTGACATTAATAGATCTTCAAAGAAGACAACAAAGAAATGACCAAAAAAAAAAAAACAAAAGAAAAAAAAAGCCTACAGACTACAAAGTGAGAGAAAAAAAAGCACAAAAACAAGACTAAATCCTATATACAGCTAAAGAGGGATTTGGTTTTTAGATGGGTGATTTTCTTGTTAAAGATAAACAAGTTTTTAAAAAGCTGCAAACTGGCCACAGATGATAATTAAGTGATTGGTTTGTTCAAGATGGATCTATTTCACCTGCAGATTGAGCAGATCTTAAAGATCATTAATTTGCACTGAAAATACAAATTGAAAAGAAATTTTCACTTTTATTTTAAGGTATGCAGCAGGAATCAGTAAACAACTATACAACATGCTTGTGGTGTAATAGTTATCTTCATAGTAAATAGACATGGTGACCAGAATTCAAATCCTGGACAAGGCTGGTTGCATTTCACATAGCATTAATACCTTTTGGAAAAATATGAATTCAATTATTCTACCCTCTGCTATGGGTAAATAGTAGGAAAGACTGGGTTCTTTAACCTTGGTAAGGCAACCAGTCTACAAACAAAAAAACTGAATTCAAAACTGATAAACTCTGCTTAAAAAATTGATCTTGCTCATGGCAGAGAGGTTTGGTAAATACATACAACTAAATCGATATAATTCTCAAGTATTTAATCTTGCTTGATAAAACAATATCCAACTTTGAGTTCCTAACATTGGAGAGATGTTGCATGATTTCATTATCTTTGTGATCAATGTATATGTATCACATTAAGTTAATTTACTAGCCACACAACATATAATTCAATATCCAGTATTTGAATGCCTCATTGAGTTGTAAGAAGCAGAAGTATACTGAAACCCTCTGTAGATGAAAAAGTTCAGCATTGTGTAATTCCTCAATCTAGAGTACAAAGACCATGGAAGGTAAATATATGTTAAGATGATTTGGCACTTGGGCAATAACAACCTCAAAGTGAGCTCAACAAATCAAGCAGTTCAATTTAACAAAAACATTTTTTAGGTAAACATTTGTCTCATCCTAAATATAAAATAAAATTTCTAATTCTCAAATTTATATTTCTTCAAAAAAACACTCTTCAGAAAATAAGTTGGTAACAATTGTAGGCTTGCAAATTATTCAGTTCATTATCAGCAATTATTAAAACTGGAATTTAGTCAAATGGAAAGTCTATAATTGGATAAATATTGATGAATGAAGGTTAAGAACTTATCCAGAAAGATTGACTCATTGTAAATATGAAAAATGGGTTGAAAAAAAAAGCTGAATAGTTATAGTGTTAGCCATTAAGACATGGACACACTAACCAATAACTAAACATCTGTATGAATTAAGCTTATTTGTATCTAGATTCAATAGAAGCCTCTTTTAAATTAGAGTTGAAATTCATTCTAGGTGAGGTGTTAGTTAAAATAAAATAAATAAATAAATAAAAACTAGTCTAGAGAAAATGTTTTATTATTAAGAGTTTATTGCTTAAAAAAAAAAAAAATGCAAAGCTTGATTGTAAAATTCAAATATATAAAATTGTTATAATTTCAACTAATAGCAAAAAAAAAAAAAAAAAATTAACAAGAAAAATCAAGTAGACAAACTAAATGGGCACTAATGATAGAGGAAATGGCAAAATGCAAGGAGAAATTGTTGCAAGCAGCAACAGAAAAATTTCAATAAATTTTGCACCAAAGCTTTTTAAATGACTTTCAAATATTTATCAGGAGAAAAGACAATTTGGAGAAACGGTTTGTACACAATTTTAAAAAAATTGTCTAAAATTTGATAAGTTAATTTGAGATATATATAAGATTTTCCAAGCTTTCATCTTACAAGAGTTTTTAACAAGAAAAAAAAAAAAAAAAAAAAAAAAAAAACACTATAAAGACTAACCATAAAATTACAAAAGACTAAATGAATTTTGAATATAGAATTAATTTTCAAATATGAATTATTTCACTTAAATAAAAAATTTTTTTGTAGAAATCACTTCTGTTAATATATGAGAAGTATAACTTTAAAGCTTATTATCTTAAAAAAACAAAAACAGTCTTCATTTAATTATATCTGTTTTCTTAAAACTAAATTGACAATTCCCATTTTTTCTGATCAAATATTTAAAAAAAAATCTATATATAAGTATTCCATTCCAGAAATCAAGATTTTCTATCCAGGAACTTTCCCACACATTATATATTTCACTAATATATAAAACTTCAGAGAAAATAAACCCCATCAGTGACTTAACAACTTGACATGTTTGTTGCCCGGTTTATTCTTAACATTAATTTCCTGCCTGTCTTTTCCTTTTACAATTTCAATAACTTTAAAACAATAAAATAACAAGAAATGTGCAAGTCACAAGCAAGGCAATATAATTTATACAGTAAAATTTGGCTTGTCTGGGTACTGACAACCATAATGTTGTATGACAACTTTAGCAGCATAGAAGCCACATTTCATACAGTCTTCAATAGAGCCTCCGAGAACCCATTGTGACAAGAAACCACCAACAAAGGAATCCCCACAGCCATTGGTGTCCTTGATGAGACTGGGGTCAACTGCTTCCACAGGATATTCCTTGACCTTCCCTTGGTATGCAATCACAGTTGGCTCTCTTCCCTGAGTGAAGATCACAATGCGATCCCTTTTTGTATTGGTCTTTGGCAAAGCTGCTACCTGTAATGCCATCTCTTTCAGATCAGTTGTTTTTATTCCAACCAGAGGGCAAAATACAGCTGCTTCATCACTGTTGCCAAACAAAATATCAATGTAGGGCATTAGATTCAGTTCAGGGTCAGCAAATATGCCACAAAGAAAAGTAGCATGAAGGTTCATTACAAGAGTCTTATTTGTTTCGGCACTGTGTTGTGCAATTGCTACAACTGATTCTTTGCTTACTGGAAGAATAAAACCTCCAGCATAGAAACAATGAGCAGCTTCTATCAGTTTCCAATTTTCAGGTTGCTTTAAGAAATCAGCACTAAAACACTGAGCAGCTCCAAGTTCTGTGACCAAAGAACGTTCCACTCCAGTGATAATAGCTCCACAGACACCAGTCTGTTTTCCCTCGTGCACTTGGTAACGTACATTTACTCCAACATCTACAGACTTCTTTTCCAAAATTTCTGCGAATTTATCTTTACCCACACCTCCAAAAAATGTTGTTGCTTTGGGTTTTTGCAAGAGCCATTGAGCCACACGTACACTATTCAGAGTTGCGCCCCCTGGTAAATATTCTGTCTGATAATTCTGCACCATATCTTCAAACAATGGTTGATGTATCTCTTCAGCTAAAATGGCATTGTTAGCCAGCAAACCATATTTGTCCAATAAAGTGTTGTCAGGGCAAACTACAGTGATGTCAAGTAGAGGGTTCCCAAGACCCAAAAGGATTCCCTCAGTGAGACGGTCAGCCATTTCTGTATGGAGCTCTCTCTGAAAAGAAGGTGCAAAAAGGAAAATTAAAACAAAACTATAAAAATAATCAAATATAAAAAACAAATGTTGGAAATCAAATGAAATGTCAATTTATAATTGATGTTCTTATTTCTCTTAGACGCAAGATGAATTTAAATGATAATGATTTAAATGATATCAAAAAATATTTGCTGATATGAACTTAGATTTAAAATCCTCTAGAAAAAAAAAAAAAAAAAAAAAAAAAAAAAATCAAATGTAAATTTACAAAAATTGTCTCTTGCATTAACTAAGTTTTCAATTTAAAAATCAAAAATGAAATATTTCAAAATAACCACTTCAAAAATAACTTTAGTAAAATTAATTCACTTCAAATTAAAAACATGAACATTAACAGGATTTTTGGTAAATTCATATGATAAATTTTACACCAGTCAATTCATGGCAACAGATTAATAGCTTTTATAATATAGGGTTTTCCCCTAACCATTTAGCTCTTTTTACTATATTCTGAATTTAGTTGTGAATAAATTTACCATATGATGAACTTACAGACAATGAATTCATCAGACATGAAATTATAGTTGTATTTCTTTTAAAAGTCAAATAGAATTTAAAATCTCCGTTTTTATGCTGATATTGTTTTAAAATCTAGTGTCTAGACATAGAAATTGAAGTATAATATTGAGATTTGAGGGTATAGAAAAGAAAAATAGAAAAAAACTAATAAAAAGAGTAAAAGATTAGTTATAAGGAGGGATTGGATATATTAGGATTAACTACTTTACTAGAAAAAAGAATAAGAAATATTCCTCCTTAAACTGAAAATTTATTGTCAAGGCAGATTTCAAAAACTAAATCTATTAACCAATTGGATTTTGTTGCCGATATATTTTTGGAATAAATTGCTTAACCAGATCAAAAAAGCAATAGTCCAAAAAAAAAAAAAAAAAAAAAAAAAAAAAAAGATTGAATTTGATGATTTCAGAAATAAATGGTAAGAAAAAGAACTTAAGAGAGCATTTTGGGAAACTATTCTATGAATTACTTAACAGAATTTGATCCGTATATAGATATTAATTTTGTAAATGTTCAGTGCAAAGATTTTTTTCCAGAGGTTGACGTGAGGAGATAGTAAAAAGAGGAGATGCACAAGGAGGCATAACAAACAATAATAAAATCATTCCATACTTGAATGCAAAATTCACAAAAATATCACAAATATCAGAGATATTTGAATTTGCTAAAACTGAAGTGAATGCTGAAAGAACAAGGAGAATTGTGAGAAAATAGAAAACTCAACAAATTAATTATAAAAAGCTTATAGGCTAACACAGAAGACAAAGTTTTAAATGAGATTCTGAATGGTATTGCTTATAGAATTAAGAATATAGTACTAATATCTAGCACAAAAAGTTTATGAAAAAGGATACAGTAGAATATTACATATTCACAACGAT
Source organism: Sepioteuthis lessoniana (assembly GCA_963585895.1). Lineage (NCBI taxonomy): Eukaryota > Metazoa > Mollusca > Cephalopoda > Myopsida > Loliginidae > Sepioteuthis > Sepioteuthis lessoniana. The sequence goes on from OY757927.1 coordinate 93,872,860, forward strand.
GTTCTAATTCAAATAGCATATAGATTTCATTATCTACTGCCGTGAGAAAATCATACATCTTTTACAATTAAGCAACAAATTATAAAAAAAAGTTAAAACTGTTTCCTTCAACAACTATCTAATAATTCACATATAAAGAGGGGAATAAATAGATGTCATAGTTTTCTATTAAAACTTCACCACGAATTGGTACCAGTCAGGAAAAAAATTCTTCAATTTAAAAACATTTGACAAAAAGGGCAGAATTACACCAGATCATGAAAGTATGAAATAAGCAGTTATTCTGTAGAGAAGTGGAGAGACTTAAGATTGATTTAATTGGCAAATGGATGTGGTATTTTTTTTTTTTTTTTAACAATAACAATCACACAACCAGAACAGAAATGAATGTGAGGGATAATGATGTATCAAATAATTACAAAATCGGTAAAAACCAAAATATAAAGTGGAGTCCCCATAGCATAGAGGCCAAAATGCTGGATTGCAACAGCATAGCAAGCAGGTTTGAATTCCAATCACACTATTACATTCACTTTCAGACTAATACCTTTGGGAAAGGTGTGAACTCATTTATTTCACCTAGCTATAGGCTAAATAGTCCCACTTCTGTTCTTCAACATTAAACAAAGAAACTAAACCAAAAACAAAATATGTGATAGACAAAAATTAGTGAAACTCAAATCCAACAAGTGAAGGGAAAAATATTAATCTAGATTTTTAAGTTTCACAGAAATGTTAATAGGTGACATGATCATTTGAAGAAAAAAAAAAGCTCATGACTGAGGATTCATTTCAAATGTATGAAAAGCAAATGGAAATGTGGTCATGACAGCATCTAAAATAATGATAAAACTTAGGAATCCAGTAAAAAGACATAAGAAATTCGAGGACAACTGGTAAAGTAATTTACAAAAAAATTTCCATTAACCGTTTATGCAAATGTGTAGTGAAGGATAGAAAATTAAGTTGTCAAAGAACCTTCGTATATCAGCATTTTGGTTAACAAAAACATTTCAGGTAAAAGATCTCAATCACAAAATATACTAAGGTAATATGAGTTAATTTTTCCAAGTCAAAATTTGTTATAATGATAAACATTTAAGAGAAAAAAAAAAAATCATCTGCAAAATAATATTCTAATAACAAGAGTAAAAATAATTAAAATATATCAAGTTTTTCTAAAGAGAAAATAAGAAAGCTTCAAGGCAAAAACCAAGAATGAAAAAGTTCAACTCATTTCAAGAGGAGATTGAAAAATTAAACAAGGGAAACATTTTAATTACAGGTGATACTTTTTCTGGCATAATATATTTTAAAATTATATAAATTCAAGAGAAAAGGGAGAAATATAAAAGTTAATAACAAGAAAAGCAAACTTGCAGAAATGAGACAAGAAAAAAATGTAAAAAACAGAGGATGAATAATAATTACCAAGTTATGAAAGGCTGTGGTACAAACAGAAAAAGCGTTACAGTGAAAGTGCAGCAGATCAAGAGTAATAACAGGAGAAAAAAAAAAAAAGCTTAAGTATTCTTTTCCTCCTATCAGGTGATAACCCAAAATGAGTTCCCAGAGTGATTGTATGTATGAAGACCATGGCAATCAGCCAGTTATATTCTTTAATAGGCAGAGTAAACAGAGATGACAAGTTTTTGACTAACAAGTACCTATCTCCATCCTTATGTATCAGATGAAGATGTAGACAGAACCATCAAGTTAAAATAGAGAGGTAAGGGAGAATGTAAAGATATCAAAATGACAGAAGTCTGGCAATAGCAAGAAAGGACTATTATTATTGCTGTCGTGTTTTCTCATCAGAAATGAGAAGCTAAGCTATAGGGAAAAAATCTTTGTGTTAAATGATGAAGGAATATGTACAGACTCCAAAATTTATTTGAGGAATATCTATGACAATAAAGTGAAATTCTATAAAAACAATTTTGATTTGGGTTAAATTCAAAATTGGACCTTAAAGTGGAACCCTTTTTTTTAAAAGACATGACACATTTAAGAAATATAGACAAATGTATGATTTCCCAGGAAAAACTGATATTTCCTCAGTTAATTTGGGACAATCACTATATAATCTTTTTAACTTAAAATATTAGCTAAATGCTCCAAAAAATTAGAAGGTACATTTCTATTTTTAAAATGCTGTCCATTATATATTACAGTATACTTTCTAACAAGCCAGTCAGTGACCAGGAACTACAAAAATTAAGTTACACAATTAAATGCATAAAAATAAACCAGTTTTTTATAATAAGAGAAAAAAATTGATAAGGAATCAAGTGTAGCTAACTTGATTTGTAACAAACAAAAGTAGAATAAACTAATTTAACATAAACAAAGTTAGCAGAAGGATTTTATATCAATAGGGAGAACTTTATATTTGCAAGGATGCATAAATGTTAAACTATCCATCTTAGTCAAGTGGGGGATTTCTATGAAAAATATCCAACTGCTAAAAAGAGTGCAGCAGAGACAGAGTATTAAGTATTCTGGTTAAAGTATTTGTTAAAAACAAAAATTATTGAAAAAAGAAAAAAAAGCAGATAAATCAGATGCATTAATAGAAAAATAAGGACAGAAAGAGAAACCAGTTGTTTCCACCTGTTTGTCTAAAAGGCTGTCCAATCCAGTGTCCAATCAAAACCAAATTATTTTTTTATTTCAACCAACCAAAATTGATTTTATAAAAATACAAACTGGAACTTGCTTATAGAAAAAGATAAAAAAATTAAAGCTGAGAAACATAAGATGCTTTTGCCAGCTTCAAAGTTTGCTTTGGTACTTAATATCTTGTAAATAAAAATAAATATTATACAAGTCACAATGGCAGCAGTAGTAGTTGTACTATTTATAGCAACATCAGTCAGCATTCAAAGGGTAGTACTACTACAATCCAGTTGTACATACATAAAGTCAAAATATTTTCCTGATATGGTTTTGCTTATTTTTAATGATTTACATTTATTTATTCTTTAAGTAAGCAATTCAAATTTTCTTTGAATGATTAAGAACATATAAAGTTCTATACCATTTCAGTTCACAGAGTTTTCATAATCTACAAGATGTTCTTATTCTAAGACTGGTAAGAGTAAGTTATAAATCACAGGGGACTATCCCAACTCTATAGAGAATATTCACTCACTACTTTTCATATATTACACCCACTATAATAGAGTCAGGTGCAATAGGAGTGTTAGTAAATTGTATGGAATGATAATACCAAAGTTTAATTATTTTTTTTTTACACTTAAAAGCCAAATGTTTGCACAATCTACACTATAAAGAAGTTAAGTACAATTAGTGGATACTTATATAAAGGCACTTTCATAGAAAGAGAGAGACAGAGACAGGCAGAGAGAATGTGTGTATGCATATATTTCATGTGTTTTTCCACAATCTTCAGATGGTTGTGTGATAAAAGTGGCCAGTCTAGTATCTATATAGCATTTAGTCACACGATATGTTGTTATTGTAAGAGATATTTACACAAAAGATAAGGTAAGGTGTTAGAACATATAACATTTGAACAAGGGAAGGGGAAAAGTTTACTTTTTTCTCTAGTAGTCTAAAAAGGGGAGAATAAATGGTGGGATTAAACAGGATCTGGTTGTAGATGACATAAAAGAAATTTATTAATCTGCCGACATTTTAAATACTAATTCACTTCTTTTGTTCTGCAAATTTTACTCAGCATGTTCTAGGAAGCATAATTTTTCTTCTAGACACAATCACTTTCTTTGTAAGCTTGAGCTTTTTTTTTTTAATAAAATATTGCAATGGCCAGAATGACAAAATTGCAGAGCTAGATGCCCCTTGAATGGTAATTGTTTAATTAACAATATACAAGGTCACTATCAAGGAAGATAATGAAAAATATATATCAGTGCAACTGAAATGAATTTAAAAAACAGAGGGTACAATCACAACTTCAATAACAAATTATTCCTATAGAACTACTTTATCCATATATGTTTGGCAAATAAATGAAGTAATGGGCAAAACTCCCATAATGGGATACTGCTTTAAAAAGCCCAAGTTTACAAAGGAAGTGATTATAACTGCAGATTGTGTCTAGAAGAAAAGTTATGCATCTGAAAACATGCTGAGAACAAAAATGCTAATTATTATCTAAGTGTACACAACAAATTTTTTTTTATGTCATCTACCACCTGAGCCTGTTTAATACCATGATTTATTCTCCTTTTAGACAGCCAAAGAGAGAGTGTGGGGAGAGAGGCAAAATAGAAAAATTTTCCATCCTTGTTTGAATTTGAATTTTACATGTTCTAACACCTTATGTTATTTATTGGTGCAAATGTCTCACTCAATAACATATCATACAAGAAACTAGTCACTTTTGCCACATGACCAATTGAAGGTTTTGAAAACTTAAGCGTGTTCATAATTCTAACATTTTCAGGTTTATACCTACTTTGCTATTTAAGCATCAAGCATTCTTTTCATGCAACATTTCTTATTTGCTCTTCTTTATTTATATATAATTTGGCCAAATGTAGTTGAGGGCGAACTGAAAGCTCCATTTTCAATAGATACTACACCAAGGTGTAAGGGAGGGTACTACTCCTTTCCCTGGATAGCTCCACTTACGCTTGATTCATACCATATAAAACTGAGTATTAAGCATGGAGGCATCAAGTACCTTTTTTTTTTAAATCTTTGGTATAACTCAACCTGGGATTAAACCCTGGTCCCCAGGCCATTGGCAAACCGTTATATATGACAGCTACATCTTGACAGGTGTTAGCTGTCTTTACCAACAAAATTACAACTCAAACATTCCAATTATAACTAATTCTTCTTGTAAAAATATACAAGATGCATAAAGTATGGCAGTAAGACATCTTTACAACATTGGATTATAGTGACATATACTTGTATGACACTTATGCCACTGAGTGACAAGCAGAGCAAGATTATTAGTGACTATACAAACTTCAGGTTTTACTTCAGAGTACCTTCTTTTGGACTTTTCCTGTTAAAGGATACTTATAAGTCAGCAGAATTTTGATTTTAGAGTTAACTTCTAGAAGGATTACCTTTAACACAGCTTTGTCATTGGACTGGAGCCCCCATATATCTTACTTCCAATTTTTATGTGTTTTAAAAACCATTCTACATAGTAACACTGGAATCATTTCAGTGATTAAAAATATGATGCATAAATTTGCCTGAACATCAATATATGTTGGAAATCTTATTTTCCTTAGAAATTCATTTCTTTCACATACATTCTCATTGAATTTTCACAGCAGAAAGTAAATTAGTTGTGTTTATTGATAAGAATAGATAATTCATCTTGTTAGTTTTTAAAAAATCATAAAGCATTGTTTACAGCCTTATAAATCCTTACATTTTATCAATGAGCCATCTTTAAGAGAAATATTTCAGAAATAGATATTTAAAAATTGAAACTTAAGAGTTTTCAATTATTTCTCTTCCTCTTCCATAATTTTGTTTAAAAATCTTAAAACATTGTACCACCATTTCTTGAGACTCAGCATTAGTGTAGATACTAGTTGGCATGGATATTAAAGTTTTTTTTTACAGTACAACAAACCTAGGTGTGATCAAAAGATCATAATCATTCCTTTAATTTCAAAACTAAAGTTTTAAGAGATATAATTTAACTGTTATACTAGCAACACAAATATAACTGAAAGCTTTATAAAAATTGATATTCCTTTCAGCTAGAAACATCACCTTTTGGGAAAATTTAGATATAATCTACAATGACCTACATTATATGTAAATTACTATGGTCTTCTCTACAATACTTTATCTGTGTCAAATAACATTCATTAGTGACAAAAAATAAAATTCTCAAGAACTGGACGTTATTAGAAAAATAAATAAAATAAAATCTATAAGAGACAAAATCTATGAATAATGATTTATAATACTTTGGTTCCTATATATTTACCCATATGGGTAAACTTTTTTTAAGCAGAACACAGCTGGCTTGATTTCAGAGTTTTCATTCTCCAAGACTGGTTGTCATACCAAGGCAAAAGTGTCTAGTTTGCCCTATTATTTACCCATAGCTGGGGGACAAGGCTATCAGCATAAAGTGAAAAAAAAAACAACAAATAGATTTGTCTAGGAATTAAACTCCGGTAGTCAATTTCATTTCAGACAATAATATGCCAGTAATGACCCCTGCCTATGTATGTTGTGCTTTCTTTGTATTTTCCACAATCAAATTAAGTAGCTTAAGTACAATAATATTCAGAGAATCAATTTATATATTTAAACGATGGGAAACCACTGATTCAGAAGTAAATTCTTACCTCTCATATATGAAAGATTACGTAGCTGAACTTAGCAAATACGGTTGACCTAACATTCAGATCCCCACCCACCAAAAAATAACAAAATATCTTTAAGACATAGTATAATCTTAGGTTCTTTTCTAATTAATGAAATGATATTACAAAAAGAAAATATAAATTGACAATAGAACATAGGTTAAAAATGAACACTGCTAAGTAATCCGTATTAATCTAAGAAAAGCCATCAAGGACCCAGTATAGTACTCTGATGGTTTACTAGGTGATCACGATATCATTTGATTGAAACTATTTAAAGAGAAACTGAACATAAAATAAAACCACTCAATGAATATCTGCCTCATCACCCAAAAACTACATGGATAATAATCTTATCTGCTGTTTTTATTCTTACTTTTGGGTTAAAAATTGTTTTCTTAACTGTATTAGAAACAGAATTTGGCCAAAATCAGTGGTAATCTATTGAGCAAACTAATCAAAGAAATAACTGTTAAAAGATTAATTCATATTTTCATTAGTGTCTTTTTGCTTGAACTAGGAACATTCATTGAGAAATGTTATACATCAAACTGAATTCGACAAAAATGTTAATGACAGTGATAAAGATATATGTAGAAAATCTTTACTAAATTTTACAAATAAACTTTGCAAAAGAATATTTTTACTTATTTACTTACATGTGAACTGAAGTAAGATGTTTCTGTTAACAGCTGCTAACTCATTAATTAACAGAATTCCAAGAGATAAGAAACATAAATGGTAGTGACAGAAGACAATTTTCTCTGAATTTTTACTTTTAGTGGTTGATAACAATCAACATCATTGCAATTTTATCCAAACAATACTACTAAAAGGCGGGATATATTCCCCATACAATGCTATATATGTCTGACAACTAAAAATAAATGTTAGAAATTATCTTGGAAATCTTTAAATTTCCTAGACTCTCAGATGAATCAAGTAATTTGTTAGATTTTCAAAAATAAAGACATTTTCTTAATTAACTTTGATAAATCAGGATAAATTTCCAAAATAGAAATAAACAAAATGTAAATTCTTATTGAGATTTTTTTCAATCACCTCAGTTCTGAAAAAGATAATGATATATTTTTAAAGCAAAATAATATTACAGGAGGCAGGGGCTAATGTAGTGAACTATGACATTATAGTAAGTGAATTCAAAGACCAGTTGTGCTATTATATTTACTTTCTAACTTAGGAAAGGTATGAACATCCTCATCTCCCAACTATTGGTTAAAGGGTACCTCTACTGTTATTCTGGCGTGGCTTTGGCATTAAACATGCCCACAAAGGTTGACATGCTATTAAAACAAAGAAACCAGACCAAAACATTGCATAAACTTTTTTTTTTTTTTTAAATAAGATAAACCTTATAAGTAAATTTTTCTTACAGTAAAAAATGTTTTAAAACAATCTCTGGGATATTTTTTTAAAACACATCTATTCCTACATTATCTTAAAACATGTAAATATATTCTGTAGATAATCATTTTGATACAAATATATAGATATTCAGCATTTTCAGTTCTCTGATTACTTTTGTTTTAACAACAAACAAGCAACTCATGTTTTTCATTGGTTTATAACCAAAATTCACACCATTTATAAAACTACCCTTAAATAGAAAAGTTTACAAAACAAAATGCTGATTTACACTTTCAAAGAGAATTTTTGTTAGAATTCAGTGTACACTGACCCTGTACAATATTGTACATATTATATATATGTAACACTTTACAAAGATCACAGCCCATACATAGCTCTGAGGCAAAATTAGCTGGAAATGACACTGATCTAATGCACAGATAATCCGATACAAGGCAAGAGTGCCAATCTATGCACAGTCTTTACTTAATTAGTATGTAATAGTTGGTGATTGTAGTTGAGGACGACCTAAGGCGCCTTTTTTATTAGCTACTACATTGACGTGTAGGGTAGGGTGCTATTCCTTTCTCTGGATTACTCCACTACCCTTAATCTGTACCTTACCTTATAATGCCGAGTGTTAAGCAAAGAGGCATCAAGTACTATTTTTTGAGTCTTTGGTGTGATTTGACCTGTGATTGAACCCTGGTCTCCGGGCCATTGATGAACATCTTACTCTTTAGGTCAATTTACAGCAGTCATTTATTAAAATTTTTGAAATTGTTGTTCTAGAAATTTGGCAAAACCAAATTATTAATTTGTATCCTACCAACTGAATGAATAAAGAAATGAATTTCTTCATCTTTAGTCTACATAAGTGAATAATTTTATTAACACTAAATTAAATTGGAAAATCCAAGTGTTTTTTTAATTTAAAAAAATTCAAAACAAATCAGAAACAAGCCAAATGAATTAGAAATTTGCAAGAAGATTGATTTATATCTAGTTTAAAATCTTTCAAATTTCTAAAGTGCAGAGAAAATTGTGACTATTTATCTCTCCCACAGGAGAAACTAATACTTCTAGATAGATATGATGGGGTAATTTGAAAACATTTATTCTATAATCATGAAGACTCTTCTACAACTTTTCCAAGAAAAACATCAATACTAATCAGGCTAGCAGTTCACCTTGAACCAATAAGATTATTTTTCTGTAGGTACAATAATGCTTGCATATTAAGAGATAGCAGAGAAGATCTGAGGAGATTATTACAATGCTTAAAGATTAATTTAAAAGTATTTCTATAAACTTAACCAAGATTAAAATTTAACCAAGAAAATTTTTTGCTAACACTTTTCAATAAGTAGTTTATTTTAAAATATAAATTCATAAAGTAATATAATTATTGAGACAACATTTTCCAAATCAACTAATCACTATGTCAGTTCAAATTTTTGCACCGAGCATCTAATGTAAAAGAAAAATGAATCACCAGGATGTTCAAATATTCATATGATTGCTAGAAATACAAGTAGATGTAGTCAAAAATAGGTAATGTGACAACTAAATTGATTAAAGAGCTAAACACAATTCATCAGTTCTTTTTTCAAAGTCAGCATCTCTATACCCAAGCTCCCTCTTCACTGATAAACAATCAGTAGTCACAACATGAAACAGTTCAACATTTGGAAACTTCAAAAGTGGACATAAAATAATAATTACTAATATGTTCATTTCCCACAGATAGAAATACATTTTTATCTTCAAATTGGATCTTTGTATTCTAATCAAATGTTGATGCATCAAAAATTGTTTGTTCTTATTTATTCATCCTCATTGCAAATTATCTGAGTTTGTTAACTCAAAGTTTTTTGTTTTTTAATTCAAATTGTGTTTTAATTTTAAACATGAATAATTTCTACAAGATTATCCTGTTAAATAAAATTAACAAATTTTTCTCCAGACATGTTAAAAGTTAAATCAATATTTGTTTGCAAGTAATCTTTAAGAATTTAAAAGATAAAAAACTAAAGTCATTTTTCATGGAAATATTAACTGTAATTAAATAAAAAAAATTGTTTTTATTGTTTATGAAAATCCAGGAGTAAGAAAAAAATGCAGAGAAATTGTTTCTTGTTTTTTTTTTATACTAACAAATGAGTAAGAAAGAAGGGGAAGAATAGTAAAACTTAAAAATGTCTCACAATTATGCAATGACAACAGCATTAATAACAAAACAAAAAGATATACAACGTAATTCTTATTTCTCAAAATAAAGTGCAAGTTTACTAAACTTGTACTTTTTAAAAGAAATGGACCCAAAATGACTGATGATGTAGTGCAAATATAAATCAAAATTGTATACTTGTGTGTGAACTGTATGACTACATTGCAACTACAAGTTCACCTAAATGACTAGGAAGGTACAGTTATGTACAAGAAATAAGCACTTTTTATAGCAGGAAAATTTAATTTGCACTAAAGAAAAAAAAACAAAAACAAAACAAAAGAAAATTTTGTTTACTGTGTTTTATACATGGAATAGATCCCCAGATTTCCATGTAAAAACATTGTAGACAGAACTGTAATTTGAGCTGTGTTAAAGCTGGTTTGTTTATTTTATCAGCAATGTTATGAATTATTATTGACAAGCCACACCCTTTTTCTTCTAAAGTATGACTGCTAGCATGGATCTCCCTGACCCTGTCTCGTCCATCACTCCCATGAGGTCTTCCTGGCTACATCCTGTATCAGCACAGAGCTGTTGTGTATAGGTTCTAGCTGGTCATCCTACCTTTGCTCATCCATGTGAAGGGGTCCAAAGGAGCACATTGCTTATGAGCTCGTCCTTACTTCTCCAGCAGTATCCCACATGTCTGGTTCATCTTGGATAGTTTTCATGATGGGTGGTAGGTGGCCGTACTGCTTCTGTTTTGTGGGGTGTTGCTTCCAGGATTTGTTCAATACAGCTCACAGCATTCTTGTGTAATTGCCATCAAGCTTTTTCACCATCATGGACACTAACTAATATGAATGACGATCAAAAGCATACTAATCTGTGGGGTTTTTATAATAAATTCATAGAGAATGTTTATCTCCCTTAAGTGACACTTTTTATAATAGTTCTCTTGCAGGCCCTTTTCAGTATTTTTACATTTAGTCACCCACAGTGAGTGGAAGAGATTAATTGAGGGATGTTACTTTTACCCCCCGCCACATATAAGTCTAACCCGAATTTCTTTTGTTTATTAACTACATCCTTAGAAGATTAAGTCACGAAGCCGAATAAATTCCTTTAAAATGCCTAGAAGAACAATATTGTACGTTATTTTACAGGGGTTTTTTTTTTTTTAAACATAAAAAATAAAGCATCCGTAAGAAGTTATAAAAAAAAAATAAAGTCAAAAACTAATTCTATCTGAAATTATCTTTAAAATATTAGTGGACAAATTAATTTAAAAAGTCAGCAGTTTGAGAAAACATGTCTTAAAAGAAACCACCTTTTATTATTTTAGTTATTGAATATTTAAAAAATTAAAATCCGATAATTAGTCGATTTGAGGGGTGGATTAAAAATGCTTTAGCAGGTGTGCGTTTTGTACATACCTATGAAGGTAATACATTGTACTAAACTTATTTTACGTTAAAAGTTTTATTTTTTAAATTAAAATACAAAACTGCAAAACACATTCCACTGACGTCAACACATACGTTACCACATTCCTCTAAGGAACATTCACTGCATAAGATCAATTGCAAGACTTTTGACATAGAAATACTTTCAACATTTCTATAAGCTCTAATTTTCATAGATATTTAATATTAGGTTGTTTGGATAATAACGGTCAATTTAATGTAAAATCCAAACAACAAAAAATAACCACTCGTAAATAATTTCTGATCAAAAAGCTAACATTGTTAGTTCCGTTCTTATGCTGACTATGATGATCTACACTACAAGTTGTTGTCGATAGTGATGCTGGTAGGTGTAGTAGCAGCTGCAGCAGTCGGTTAGGTTATTTTCAGGATTTTTTTGCAACCAATATTTGAACTAGAAATCAAAACTATTTGTAATAATGGGACCACCTCCCATCAGCATATAAGAAGAATTTCTGTTCTGTTGCGAAGATTTTATCGATTTTCAGTCATCGAATAAATTAACCGATCTTTTGACCAGTGAAAAGCTTACTGATCGAATTGCTAGGCGGGGTCTCATCCATCAACCTATTTCTGATAGCGACAAGAGATCGATATAGTTGCTGTTAGCAGTGAAGTACTGAGTGATCGGGAAAGGCAGGCACTAGAGAATGTAGTTTTGTGAGGGAGAAGGGAGACTGGCCTGGTTAATGTAACTAAGAGAACGTAAGACAAGATAATATCTGGAGATATAGACCAATTCCAATATCATCATCATGACCTACAAAAAATGCGATCACAACACAATAGTACAAAAATACGGTTTAAACGTATGGTTCGCAGCCAACCAGATATTTTGAAGACAGTAAAAATGTTGCTGAGATGAAATTAAAAGTTATATATGGATGCGTATTAATAGAATAAATAAATCACATCCGCCCACACAATAGACTTTTCCCTTCTCTACGATATTTCAGTTCTATATACTAAATAAAAATAACAGAATAAACTGTTTTACTCCCGGTTATGTAACAATAATTTCTACAAGAAAAAATAAGTCAGTTTTGAGTTGGGTACTTTAATAATGAAGAGCTGCACAAGTACGAAAAAAAGAAAAAAAGAAAAATGCGTTCATCATGGCTATCCGATTTGCTGCTGCAGCAGCTGCTATTGCCATGGTAACAAGCAAGAGTAGTTATGGCGATAGGAGTTACAATTATTGGACAGAGATTTAGTTTTCTTTAGAGAAAGCTTCACCAGAACCCAAGAAAATACTGATATGATACGAACGTAGTAGCTATACTATACTGAAAACAATCTACTACAGCACTTACAAAAACTTTTAACTAATCACGAGATTTAAGGAATTTGTTTCGAATATCAGCATCAATTAAAGAAGCTGCAATTACCAAATTTATAACATTGCCATTAAACTTTGAAAATAAATGCAATTGAATAAATGAAGTTTTCATTAGTAACGCGAGAAATTTTATTTTTCCTTCTTCGATGAAAATTTAAAGGACGAGTAATTTTTTTTTAATTCAATAAAAATCACATCACAAAAGTAAACAAACAAGTGTTTAAATTTACTAATAACAGACGTAAACAAATTTACCGCGGGAAATCGACACCAGAGGAAAATTTAATACATATTAAATGCAATCTTGTAAAAATCAATATTATCGTGCTAACCTGTATCAGCTAGAAGAAAAATAATTGTGTGAAAATAAAATCCTGTAGAAATGGGAGATATTAAAATTGGGAAAAACGATAATGTAAAACTGGGTTGTTAGTATCCAAAGTAAACAAAATTAAAATAAGTGAAAGCTTTAATTAATGTTTAAGCTTCCATAACAACAAGTAATTTTTTAATTGTTTTCCACACACACACAAAAAGGTATATATATATATGATAGAGAGACTTATCATAAATACCTCTTTTTTTAAAGGAAAAATCGGTAAGTAATTTTATGCATCAAAACGGCACAGTTTGGTTGAACTTTAACACGCGAAGTAAAAACAACTTTTTAACATCTTCCCCCTGAGGTGATAAAAACTGAAGAGGAGAAAGATAAAATAGGAAAAGAAAAGGATTAAAAACAAAAAAGGAAAGGTTCACAAACACCTGCATCGTGCCAAAAGAAATAAGCAAAGCAAAACACGCTCGAAACAAGGGAGGAGAGAAGAGAGAACAAATGAATACTCTCCAACAACAGGGTACATGATATTAGTGTTTTAAAAGAGAGAAGGATACTTACCTTTTAAAAAGAGAGTTGCTCCACTTTCTGTAATGTAGACTACATTTGGTAGCTGGTGTGACTAGCGACAACTGTGCCGATCCAAAGGAGTTGCAATGTCTCAGCGGATTCTCCATCATCCTGATGAATTGCAGTAAATTACACAATAATGATGAAGGAGGTAATCAGTGGGTAACGAAAGATACTGATTGTTTACTTATCTCGGAAAGAATATTCTCGGGTTGTCACCTTAGTCTCACAAAGAGAACAAGCAGAAAGAGACCTTAAGTAAATCCCACGAGACACAAACCCCACCATCAGCAACCGTGTGGACAGACAACTAAAGATGGGGCGACAGGTAAAAAGAAAATGTTACTCCTTAACCGAGAGAGCCTTAAAAAGTACAGCCGTATTGGTCGGTCCACGTCAGGTGCTTTACTATCGATAACACAAGTAGAGATAGCGGTCGGAGGAAGGGGTCACCCCTTGGACTGGTTAAAAAATAGAAGGGTTTACCTTTGCCACCACCTACTCCTTCGAATACAAGGGTACAGGGGCGACCCTTCCTCCCCGTCACCAATATGATACTCCGATTTCACACAACTAAACAACAAAAGCAGCAGGAATAGTAGTTAAACACAAGCAGTTACGATGCTGCTGCTGGCCGAAAGCCAAGCGGGTCAAGTTTTGTGTACTCATCAGCTTTATTAACATAATGAAACTCATTAGCATTACAGTTGCAGCAAACTAAGCTACGGCCAATAAAATGCTGCGATGTGTATTACGTCAGTCAATACTGAGTAGAAAATAACCAATGAAAAAGCGTTGACCGATATATTAGCATAATGTCACCAACAGCTCCCTGACATCGACCAATCAGAATAGGTTGACCGAATTTTTCCATCTACTTCCTACTCTTAAATCATTGTCACCGAGCATGTGACCACCTTCGATAAGCAAACCAGATATATTTTCGTTTTGAATATTACCAAGTGATAAAGAGTCTGACAATCGCACACCTGCTTCATTAAGAAAATAAAATAAAAAGAAAAGCGTTTGAAATGGTAGGGATTTAGAAGAATGGCTTGCTTGAAGAAAATTAATTTTGCATGTAGAAATGATAAAAAGAACCATAGCTCTTAACTAGGACTATTGTTATGCTGATTAATGAAGTATGACGATCAGTCAAGCGGACGAGTTAAGAATACTTTGTTTGCTAAAAACCTTTTTTCATCAAGGAATAACACTTGATAATTTTCAAATAAAAATTTACATAAAAAGAATATGATTTTCGATAATATCTAAGAGATGCTTGCAATTCAATGAATTTTTAAAAAATATCTGAAACTTAAAATTTACTATTTGCAAAAAAATAAAAGTAAATAAAAAGAATAATGACAGAAAGATTCTGAGGTAAGATAATTGCATTTACAGTAACATTTCAGGCATTGATTTTTATTGTCTAGTTAGATTAAAATCCTTAGAAGCTACAACCCATATTTCACACATTTGTTTTTAAATTGAATTTTGACCCTGGAACAGTTGAGGAAGTTGAAGTCAAATAAGAAATTTGAATATAAAAGTAATAACAATTAATAGGAAAAATTATATCATTAAAAGAAATTTTTAAAAAAACAGTAAAACATGGAGAGTATTTTTAATATTATAGTAGTTCTTAGTCTATTTCATAAAGCGTATGAGTCCAGGTTAGAAGCATGGTAAAAATAAACTGAAACAGAACTTTTTTAGAATTTATTTTTCTGGTGCACCTATCACTGGGGAAACGGGAAAAATTTTGGTAAACAGGTCAGGCTTTGACCCATTTACAAACGATAACTGCATTAGAATAATAATGTCTAAAAAAGTTTTGGTTACCCTTACCATACCTGGAATATATATACATCATTTTTTAATTGAATATTCCAAAGGAAAATAATTATATATGATTTTATGATGTCCACAAAAAAGTAATTTAATAATTGTAGGATTAAAACAGGATATTACTCATAATTTAAGCAAATATTTTTTTTTAAATGAAACATTTAATAAGATTTTGCTATACATTTACTAAAGCTTTTAACAGAAAATATATAGCATCAGACAGGTAACTGACTTCAAAGTCAAGTCTGTTTTTAAGGGTGTGGGTCATATACTTCCGAGATTTCTGTTTGGTTTTATGGCACATCAACCATTGTAGGTTATTCAATGCCAAATCAATTTTTATGCATTAAATAGTTCTATTTCAAACAATTCAGTTTAGCATAAGTACAGCTTTTTGTTTACACACAGATAAATGTCACATCAGTTGTATTTGTAACAATTCAATTGAGCATAAGTACACAGTTTAGTTCTACTTGACCCATAGATAGGACCCTTATCAGGTGCTACCACTTCAGGCCAGAGTGGATCTGGGAGCAAGGACAATGAAAGTGTACTCTACATTCCCCAAAGCTTCAGCATTACTGGAGCCTCACCATCAGATTGTTTAGTGTCATGTCCAAGACAATCGTTGGAGGAGTCTTAACCCTCTGCAGTTAGTGTATTCTGCAGCCCCAGCCGACTAGATTTCTGTGTATAAATGACATACTTTGAACTGGGCCAACATATTGACAAGAAGGCTTAGCTATAGGTTTGCCATTATCTATAGTGATGGTAAACATTTACATGGAATATTTTAAGGAAATGGTATGAGGAATGGAACCATTTGACATCAGGACAATACCCAGAGGTGGTTCAACCCTTTGGAGGCATCTCTTCTAAATCAAGCATCTCATTGAAAGGAAGATGGTCAAGAACTGTGAGTATTCCATCCCATGCAGTTTGGGCAGAAAATATAATTGCAAAACCTAACACGAAAGTTAAGAAAGGATTATCTGAAAGTTATATTCTAAGGGGAGACAAAGTCAGGCATAGCTGATCATGTATGGAGAGAAAAGAGAAATAATCAACTCATCCAGAATGAATTTAAAAAATAAAGAACAGCAATGGAAGATCAGATGGCTAAGAGAATTAACACATATGTTGTAAATTAAGGAGAGAGCATTGCACCCAAAAATCAGTAATGATTAGAGATGGGCGGTTTAACTGAAAAACCGACTTTTTCAGTTTCATCTTCACACCGTGAAACCCCATCGAAATTTTTTACGAAACCGAAATCGTTCAGTTTGGTGCTATCACTACTGAGTGACCACATCCAAAGAAACACTATTGAAAAAGACGATCAGATTTTAATAAAATTAAATTTCATCAACAAGGAGAAAAGATTAAACGAAATTATGATAAAAATATCTAATTGGCTAGTGTAAGGAAATAAATATGAAATCTATTTGTTTACAAAAGAAATGAAGAAGAAGAAAGAAAAGGAAATACAACAGATATGACACTTGCAAATCTTTCATACCATCGAATGTTTTCAAATAGAAAAAAGAAAAGGAGAATTCGACATGATGTCTGAAATCTATTTGTTTCTGGTTTCAAAAAATACTTTTGTGGTAAAATTAAGTTAACAACAAAATAGCGAGTAAAAATTAAAAGTAGTTGCCAGTTTTGTCTAAATGTTAGATTTTAAGAAATCGGATGTTTTGTAAAGGAAATTGTTTTCTAGTTAGCCAGTACGCTAATCAAGAAATAAAATTGTTGTAAAAAAGAAAAATGAATGAAGATTCTTTTTATAAATACATTTGTTTTTATCTGGGGAATGCACCTAAATTAGATATTAAGAAATAAATAGTTCTTGATTTCACTTTTAAAATGTATACATTTCCAGATATGCGAGTCCCTAATGTAAAATTGTTTTCTACAAATATTCTATTTAGCGAATACGCCTAAAATTAGATATCAAAAAATAAAGTAAGTTTCAATCTCAGTTTTCAAATTTGTATATTTTCCAAACTGCAAAGCCATTTTTTAAAACCCAAAGTAAATATTCTTCTTCTTTAGCCACTAGGGTTCGGTGTTGTTCTGCCTATAAAATTTTTCTGAAAAAGGAAAATAAATTCCTTTTATTTTCCACAAATATCTTTATGGTTTTATCTAGCGAATACACTTAAAATTATGTAACAAAATGATTCAAATAGTTTTTAATTTCAGTTTTAAAATGTGTATCTAAAAAAGAATAGGTGACACTAGCAGATTTGGAAATATACGAGGATCATTAAATAAGTTTCCAGACTTTTTTCGTGTGGGCACTTTTATTGATAGTACACACATGAAACTCTAGTCCCCTTCGAAGTAATCTCCTCCGGCTGCAATGCACTTGTTGTACCGTTCCATCAACTTCTGGAAGGCCACATGGAAGTCCTCTTGTGTGAGCATGTCAATGACCTTCGTCACAGCCTCTTTCATCTCCTCAATTGTCTCATAACGACAGCCTGTGAGCTTAGGGAATAACCAAAAGTCACAGGGAGCAACGTCTGGACTATAGGGAGGGTGAACAACTGTCTTGATGCCCATCTCGGTCAAATAGTCTGTGACAAGGATGGAGTTGTGAACTGGCGCATTATCCTGGTGGAAATGCCACTGACCCGATTTGAAGAGTGCTGGCCTCTTCCGACGGAATCTCTTTCTGAACTCCCTTAAAACCTCAACATAGTAACCCTAACCCTAACACTTTGGCCAATCAACTCTGGTGTTCTGACTTCCTTACTCCGCCCAACACCTCTCATCATCCCTCACAGACTCCCTGCCTTCCTTCAATCTCTTATGCCACTCAAAAACTGATGCTCGATTCATGCAAGATGCTCCAAAAGCAGTCTGGAGTATTCCATACGTTTCTGTGGCATTTTTTCCATGTTTAAAACAGAATTTTATTGCATATCGTTCTTCTAAAGTGTCCTCACATCCACATTGTATTTTTGAAATTCACCAGCTGTGACAATCAGGCTTTAGTAGGGTGTATTCCAATTCCTGCTGTAGCTGTTCATTTGAACCTGAAATCCTAAAAATTGGTCAGTCATCTCATAAGATGTATAGCAATAACATACTGAATTTTCAAGTGTCTATGACAATTTTAAATGCCTGTACAAAAAGTCTGGAAACTTACTGAATGCACCACGTACATATTCTAAAAAATAAAATTAAAAGCTTTTAATTATTTCTTATAGTTAATTTTAAGTGTATTCGCTAGATAAAATTATAAATTTATTTAGCAGAAAAAAATAACTCATTGATTTTCCTTGTTTAGAAGAAATTTATTTGCAAAACCCAAATAACAGTTGACTGGCGAACCAGAAAAGAAATGCCGTGTTTTTAATTATTTTAAACATTAGGGGTTTCATTCTTTTGGCCTTTTAAAAGCCACATCATAAACTAATTTCTGGAGAGCTATACCAAAGACACAAATATAGATAGTTCACATGCGACGATTTCTTTCATACTTTACCAATTTGTAATTAATAAATGCGGTAGTTATTTATAGTTGACAGCTTATTAGAAAGTTTGATAAATAAACTTTAATCTAAGTCATGAATTCTATGACTGAATTACCTTTAAAGCCTAAAAACTGACTTTAGGTGAACAATCCCTATTTTATTACCTACCCCGATTCGCGGTTTTTGGGTTTTTAATTGCACTGTTTTTTTATGAATGACAATACATTTTTATTACCCTTACTTAAAACCAAATATTGAATCTGTAGAGAAGGGAAAAATTTCGTATTTTGGTTTGGCGCGCAATTTAATTCGACATTTAATTTCACCCAATCAGGATGACTTATCCTATTCAGCCCGGACCTTTCATTTCCGGCTAACAGATGGGTTAAGCTGCCAAACACACTCTCTTTGGCTGGAGAACGCCGACCAGTGCAGACGTCACACTGGCCGTTCTTCAATAGCGATGCTGTTTGGCTGGAGAACGCCGACCAGTGCAGACGTTCAACTGGCCGTTCTTCAATAGCGATGCTTTTTGGCTGTAGAACGCCGCCCAGTGCAGACGTCTCACTGCGGCTCTAGAATAGCAGCAGCAGCATGGACAAACGAGGGAACCCATCTAATTTATGGATTCCTTACAAGGAATCCCAGTTGAATATAAATTAGATGCATTCAACATGCCTCGCACAGGCACAACTTTATGTCACCCCAAAATTGGCTATGTCGATCTGACGCGTAACCCCGCTTTCGACACACTAGCTCTCAATTCACCTCTGGGCCACTTTAATGGAGACAACACACGCCTCTCCACCAGACGGACAAAAACCATAGTGACTCTAAAAAAACAATCCCTCACACGTCCGACGACACACGCTGCCATCTCAACCTTCTCAACATCTCATAACTCTATTTCGTCTCAATACTCACAACCTTTCACGAGTCTTGCAGCACAAAAGCAAACCCAATATTCCATGCTGCAAATAAAAACCTTATTCCAAAAATATATTTCGACTTTCGCCATCTTACTTCTTCATCATTCTACCTTTATTTACCCTTAAAACTTAGCGAGGGGAATAACAACACTAAGCGAGGAAACAACACAACGTAAACACACATACGTTACAACCATCTTCCCTCGCTACTAACTAACCAAAAACTCCGGCTAAAAAAAACCCAGTACAAATCCTTACGCACCAGTTAACAGAATTTCCATAATGACAAACAAAATTCTTTTAAAAATGGAAACATATTTTTAACAATTTAACGCTTTTTAAAAACCATTTGGCTCGAAAGAGAACGGATGAAAAAGCCGCCTCTTTTTGGTTACGGTTTTTAATAGTTTATAATTATTTAATTTCGCTTTCCCAAAACTCTCTCACCAAAAAAAAAAAACAAAAAAACAAAACTGACCTTAAAACATTATTAAAATTTCCCACATTATAAATTGTAATAATTCTGAGACTATCTACTATTAATGAGACACTGCTCTTTTTTTTTTTTTTTTTTTTTTTGCTTACTTTATAATTTTTGAAATAATTCGCTTCCACGAGTCAGAAGAAATAGACGTCTTTGTTTTCTAATTGAGAGTAGAATTTCAATGATATTGATAAATATTGGTTAATTTGATTTTACGAAACAAAGTAACGTGTATAATTTAGTCTTAAAAAATCATATTTCGCATTTTTGGCTGTTCGAAGTAAAATACCGATTTAACTCGCTGTAAAAATGATTCAATGGATAAAAGCACATACCAATACGTTATAGGATACACATTTTTTCTAGTTTTAAAATAAGCAATAAAAACATACTTAAGAACATTCTAGAAATTTAGGATCAAAACCGCATTAGCATTTAAATTACATTTTTATATTTTTCAACCAACCAGCTAAAAACATAGAATAGAACATTCTAGAAAATTAGGATCGGAAGTGAACTAACAGAAAATATTTAGGCTCGAAAATAAAATAGTAAAATACAAATCTGTTTGGTCAATAAATGTCTACGCGCCAAAATTTTAGGACGATTCTTTGATCCACCTGTAGTGTGACGGGGAAATTGACTAAAATCCCAAAATGGGACTTTATTTTCGCACGTGTGAAGACGGGGCAGGTTGGCACTTGATCCCCTACAGAAATAAGTCCTGTTCAGAGTTCTTTTCTCAGGCAGATAAGAACTGGCATATTACGTGAGGGAATATTTTAGGGCCAGACTGGCCACCGCTGGCAAAGGGGTCCAAAATTTCACACTATCACACACCCACCAGGCCGCTAAACTTCTTTCCCTTAGATAATAGAAGAATACGGGCCTATAGGTCTTAGTTGTAATAATATTAATGTCGTTGTAGTAGTCGGCAACTCCGGTTTCCCGTGTGATACTTTAGGAATTAATAGGACAGTTCTAAGCAAGATAGTGTAAGGCGAATAGAAGCTGAAAGGAAAGCATGGAATAATAACATAGACCACATGGTAAAATGAAAATACATAGGTTCTTTACTACGGTTATATATATATATATGTTCAAAGTGTCAAAAATATATTATAGGATAGTCCATGAATATAAATGTCTTTTCTTGGCTTTTATCCTTTTTCAAATTGAGAGAGAGAGTGGTAACAAAATTTGGGTGTAACGGAAAAATGTCCCAAAGTTACTTATCTTATTTTTTTGACGGGGTTCCACTGGAGAATTTCTCTTCTTTCACGGGCTAATAGACTTTGTACTGTTTTTAATGCTGGCTTGAAGGATTTTGGAGTTCTTCGTGTCTCAGTCTTTTTGTCTTTAGCCCGGAGTAAAATGGCTATCGTTCGTCTGCCACGAGCGTTGCTCAAAAACTATGTTTTTTTGTATTTACTTCCGCTGAGGGGAAGGGAACCCCACTTCCGTTTGGTGTCCCCGCCAATCATTTGGCTTCATTTTTCTTTCCCCTTCCGATGTCCGGCGACCCAAGGTCACTTAAGTGCGAACATCTGCGTGACCCACATTCTCTCCTAACGGTCACTTTTTGACTGCTAGAAAGCGCTAATAGCAACACGGGATGGTAGTATCATTCCTACCTCTTCGTCTCCGTGAGCCATCACGTGACAGTAGGATATAAATAACAGAGTAAGGGAGCCATACACACAAGACACAAGCTTACACACAAACGAAGACACAGATGAAGACAAGCCACTAAGCCAGTAAAGCAGTAGCCGATGCATTCCGACAAATTCCTTTCCTTCCTCAACTAAAGTTCGTGAACTCTCTTCAAATGGCCGAGAATTATATTCAAAAGAAAAACCCGACAAACTTTCTTTCATCAACGCGACACGCTGTCGCCACAGTCATAAAACCCGCTATAAACTTAATGTAAGTAAGAACGACTTATTTACGGACTTTGTTAACATGACCATACACACATCTTTAAACAAATTTATTTTCCTTTTGTCAAACTTTATTTTCCAAAAGGCCATTTACACTTCATGAATTTTGTTTGTTTTCATATTCTGTTATATGCATATTAAATTATTTGTTGTTTAATGTTCGTTGTATTCTATTCCATTTCTTTCACGCGATTGTAAAGTTTTGTTTTGTATTTGTGGTGGGAATAATTTAGAGAGCAATCTACTGAAATAACCAAATTACATACAACCCCTACAAATTGGTGACCTTCCGACGGGTGAAAGCACGCAACCACACATAAAAACACAAAAACAAAAACAGCTCTCATTTTAAAAAACAGCACAAAAAATTATTATAACGCGTAAAAATGGAAAACAGCGACATTGAACCCACAACAGCAACAATATCAGCCAGCATTCCCAGCTACAACCCAACTAACATACCAGTATGGTTTTCGCAACTAAATGCACTTTTTAGCGCGAAAAAAATTACATCGCAAACCTCAAAGTATGCATACGTCGTGGAAAAACTTCCCACCGACGTGGCGGCAGAAGTGGTCGATTTGCTAGACCATATGCCTGAAGACAAACCATATGATACGCTAAAGAACGCCATTATAAGACGTATGGGTACATCTGATGGGAAAAAGTTACATGATCTATTTTACAATTTGACCCTTGGACATATGACACCCTCACAACTCTTGAGGAAAATAAAATCTCTTGTAAGGAAGCAACACCATGTCCGAGACAGTGTTAAAAAAACTATGGACGGACAAACTCCACACTCATACAACACAGATACTCGCATCACTCCCTGAAGATTTAGACTTGGAGAGAGTATCGGAAATAGCTGATAGAATACACGAAAATAACCAAAACCAGAACGTTTACGCCACATCATACAACTCAAAGAATGACGCAACACCAAGGAATACACCAACGCCAACAAACACAACAGGAATTATGATAGCTATATAATTGTGCACACCAACAAGAAAATTCGAGACGTGGTCAATACGTGCCCACGGGCCACGCTAAAACACCGGATTTATGGAAAAGCACAAACAACCTAGCTATGAATAATCGTTTCAACTTAAAACGAAATTTAACATAAATTCACCTGTCACTTCATTCAACTGCACACAACACAAACTTCATGAAATGCTCAAACAAAAGACAGTTTCCACAACTTCAATTATCAACAACATCACAAACAACCACGCCAGACATGTTAACTGAGCTGCTACAGGGCATGGAAAATTTATCCCGGCAAGTTCAAAATTTGGTGAAGCTCAAAGCATCCCAACATTCCCGTCCTGACAGAACCTCCTCACAGAACAGAAGACGAAATAGGTCGAACTCACCCCCCAGAAGGCGACGCACCTTTGATACCTGTTGGTATCATTTCAAATTTGGATGTGAGGCAAGGAAGTGCATAACACCATGCAACTTCCATTCGACCACACCTACATCAACACAGACTCAGGGAAACGGTTACACCGGCAGCAAGTAAAGACGACATTAGCTGCTGGTTTAAAACAAGGAAGTCGTCTATTTTACATCCGGGACAAAAATACCGGATATTTATTTTTAGTCGACACCGGCGCACAAATAAGCGTTATTCCACCAGATCCAAAGAAAAAACACCAACTATCTTCATTCACTCTGCAAGCGGCAAATGGATCAAGAATTGAAACCTACGGAGAGATAGCACTAACGCTCAATTTGGGTTTACGTCGATCTTTTCCGTGGATCTTCACAATAGCCCAAGTCAAAACACCGATTCTTGGAGCTGATTTTTTGTCCCATTTTAACGTTTCTGTGAACATGGCTACGCGATCTCTCGTCGATTGTAACACAGAATTAACGACAAAGGGAATCACCTCAATCTACCGGTCAACTGGAATTTGTGCGGCAATACCAGATGCGAATGGATTACAAGAGTTGATCACTAAATTTCCAACTCTCACTACGCCCTTTAAACATTCTGATGAAGTTCGTCATACAGCTAAACATTATATCACAACCTCTGGACCACCCACACATGCATCACCACGCAGACTACATCCAGAGAAATATAAAGCAGCAAAAGACGAATTTCAGCACGTGTTACAATTAGGAATCATACGCCCTTCTAGTAGTCCATACTCCTCACCCCTACATATGGTTCAAAAGCCAGAAACAGGCGCATGGCGACCTTGTGGGGATTTCAGGAACCTCAACGCAAAAACAGTTCCTGATAGGTATCCAATCCCACATATACACGATTTCGCCATGGGCTTGCAAGGAACCAAAATCTTCACAAAACTGGATTTGGTTAAGGCTTACTACCAAATTCCAGTAGCAGAGGAAGATATAAAAAAACAGCTATTACAACCCCTTTTGGACTCTTCGAATTCACCAGAATGCCATTTGGATTACGTAATGCCGCCCAAACTTTCCAGAGACTCATTGACGAGGTATTGAGAGGGTTACCGTTTGCCTTTGCCTATAACGACGATGTCCTAATTGCTAGCTGTGACATCAAGGAACATCAAGACCACTTGTTACAAGTTTTCGAGAGACTAACACATTTCGGCTTGAAAATCAACTTAAGCAAATGTGAGTTTGCTGTCTCGAAATTAGACTTCTTAGGCCATATGATAGATGAACAGGGAATCACACCTGTCCCAGAAAAAGTGACAGCTATACAAAATTTCCCACAACCAACATCACTGCGACAACTTCGGAGATTTCTCGGTTTGGTAAATTACTACCGTAGATTTATTCCAGGTTGTTCCAGAATATTAACCCCACTCACAAACATGTTGCAACAACAAAAAAATAAAAACGCAAAAATTCAAATTGAAGGAGAAGCTTTAACTGCTTTTCACAATGCTAAAAAAGCATTAGCAGATTTTACCAAGCTCTCCTACAACGTATTTAGAAAGATTATTTTATTGTATACAGCCATATAAATATTTTTAAGATTGGTCCAGAAATACACGATAAATTGCAAGTTGAATGGACTAAATTGCAAATTTGTCAATCTCAAACGAAATCAAATATCAACTAAAAATACTATCATTACACAAGAAAACGAATGGCTTCCTTAAAAAGCAAAAATACTAAATTAAAAACCGAATCGAAAACTGCGGTATCAAGGAAAAAAAGGAAACAAATTGCCAAACCGCCCAACTCTAGTAATGACAAATGATTTTAAAAAAGCATACAAGCTCTGGTAGAAAAGACAGACCAAAATGACGAAAGGTTTAAGGCTCTTAAAAAAAGGTCTCTAAATTGTCCCACCAGAGTATAAAGGCATTGACAAAGAATTTCTAGTTGAAGTTTATCTAGAAGTCATGACTTCAATCCTTTGGCTAAAATTCAGTGAAAAGAGATGCAACATTATAAAGGTAAAATAACTAAGGCAGGGAATTTAATATGAGATATTCCAAGGCATGGACATTTGGGCGGGTCACCTCTTCTGAAGATCTTGGAACCTCATCAGAATAAATTCATACTACTTGTCCTCACCGCGCCCGACCCTGCTTTTTCTTTTGTCCCATTAGATTAGATCCTCGGCTTGTTTTCGGCGTTCTCAGACACCGGAAAACAGTCAACCTCCATATCATAGAAGTGAGGATGGGAGGGCAACCAAACGGAGAATTTTTTCCTTGTTTTTAGTTGTTCTTTGCTTTCGTTTTTTTTTTCTCCCATCCCCAACATACAACATTTTGTAAATAAAATCATACATTTCATCTCGGGATTTTTTTAAGTAGGTCTTCTCATAGAGCAAATGCGGTATTTTGGTGGATGTAGCGTGATTGGTGAAGGATGATTGTCTATATATTGTACTGTTGAATGGGTCGGCGAATATGGCAAGCCAGGATCCCTTAGACAATTAATTACAACATGACCGCTGCCTTCCTCTCTTTCCCACAAAACTATAAGGCCCCGTGCCTTCCATTTTTTACAAAAATGGAAATAAAGACAGTTGGGCAGGTCGATTTCTAAATTGGAGTTGTGCACTGGCAGTGATTGTAGGGGGTTAACACAATAACGACACGAAATATTTTTCCCCAAACCGTTAACGTTTTTTGAGGATTAAAAAGTTGAAAATTAGAGCTTTGGAATGTCATATTAGTGATAAGCGAAAGATTTACCACCGTCAAAAGTTTCCGTACCGTTAAGAAAAGAAAAATGTCATTTAATAATTTTTTTTTCAATAGAAACTTTTCATTGATCTCAATAATTTAAAAAAATATAAATAATAAAGAAATATTCACTTCCAGAGACGAAATGGAGATTAAATATACTGTTTTTTTGTTTTTTTTTTGGTAATTGACAGCGATAAAGATAGCTTCCTTTTTTCTCTCATATGGAATTCAGGATTTGTTATTTTTTTTATTGCGAAAAAACAGGCTAATTTTAATTATAAACAACACACCATAAAAATCGAGACATTGGCCTAGGGGTTAGAGTGTTCGCCAATGGCCCGGGAGACCTGGGTTCAATCCCAGGTCGCGTCATACCAAAGACTCAAAAAATGGTACTTGATGCCTCCTTGCTTAACACTCAGCATTATAAGGTACGGATCAAGGGTAAAGTAGAGCAATCCAGGGAAGGAGTAGCGCCCTCCCCTACACCTTGGTGTTGTAGCTATCGAAAAGGGAGCCTTCGGGTTACCCTCGACTATGGTCGACTAATTAGAGTCCACGGAACTTTCTTCAATGAATATTATTTACGTTTACACCGTTTTAAACACATGCTTTTATTATTGTGTTCGATTTAAATGGCAAAAATAATTAGTACTTTTGTATTTTTATGCAAGTGACTTAATCATTTGAAAAAGAAGAAAGAAAAAACCTCGTTTAATCTACATAATTTTGTATTTTAATTGATTGGCTTTCGTTCAAACGACAAAACAAAACGCTTGTTTTGTCTTTTTGCTGGGAAATCATTTCTATTTATTTTGTTTCAAATTAAATTTTATCTTTGAAGTTATTAAAATACGGTAATGTTGCAGTTACATTTTAAAAATATAGCAGATACGATTTTATAATCGAAAACCTTAAGCTATCTCGGGTGTGCATGTATATTTACGTCCATCTTTCATGATGAAAAAAAGTTTTTCCTACTGTTTTTGAATCGTTTTGAAAATAATTTGATTTTTAAATTCACAGTAAATTAGTGACTGAGCAGTTCCTGTCTTTTCAAGCCAAAATTTTAGACCAAGATTAACCCTAAATCAAACTAGCCGTAAACTCCTTACCATAATTGTTGGATATTTTTATATGAAATTGGAAGATAGCCTAAAACAGTTCGATTTGTGCCACATCTAAGCAAAAAAGCTTAGTAAATTTCCCTAAAACAGTTCGATTTATAATTTTTCATTTATTTTTATTTTCAGATAAATGTAAATCTCTGTAAAAAGATGTTCAGTTTTAATACGCTGTAAGAGTTCCAAAAAATTTTCTGGTTCACCTTGTTTGAATAAAACGAAATCCCCAACTTTACAAGTTGTCCAGTTTAGTTAACTCCTTAAAAATACCTATTCCTATTTGAAAAAATTTGAGATTTCCAATTTGATTGCGAAGGAAATAATCAGTATTTAGCAAGCAGTGAACCCACAATTGCCTTTGTAAAGGGAATATTATATAGGGTAGAAGGTGGATATATTTTGTTTCAAAAAGGCCAGACAGATTAATAGAAAATCTCTTACTGAACGTAAAGTGAAAGGAATTGAGGAATAGCTGGACAGATTATTTGATATTTCTTCATGTTACTGTAAACTGTCTGTCTTAAGATGTGATGACTTTGCTGTGAAGTGCAACAAAGAAAATTGCTAAACAAGGCACATAATTTGCACCTGTCCTCCAAACAAGAAGGTAGTAATTTACTAAGCATTTTGCTTAGATGTGGCTCAAGGCAATATGTATGGGGCACCCAACCTAACAAAAAGGTAATCTTAATTTTAGAGTTGATTTTTATTTTCATTGTTTAATTTGGACTAGTTCATGACACGATACCTCCGATAATCTCCCTTTTTCTGGTAAATAATATTGACATTTTCCTTAATATTTGTCATATATGTTAAACCTATTATTAAAACAATGCAAATTTCAAATTTTCAGGTTCTCATCAAAGAGAGGGAATATTTAAAAAGATCAGAGAAAGAAAACTGGACTAAAAGGCAGTTTCCAGCTGGGACCTATCGACAAAGATGCTGTCAAAAAATTTTAAAAAAATAAAAAATAATATATATATATATATATATATATATATATACACACAAGGGAAGCAGAGAGGTTAGACAGGCAGCAACAAGATTCTTCATGTGTTGCTTCCTTGAAATTCGATATTTTTCCATAGATATCTTCCAGTGAGAAACAGTGGATGACAGTTTTGAACCAGGGAGAAAATCTTAGGAACCTTACAGTCTTTTAAAAGCCCCAAGATATTCTATGGAACTTATTAGGTGTGATGTATCATCAAACCTTGGGGCTTGTCTTACTAGAGCCTTTCTATTAGATCTAAAGGATATGGGCTTTCTTAATCCAAATATTCCTTTAAAAGACGTTATTCTAGACAAATCTAAAATAGATAGGGAAAAGGCAAGAGTGAAAGTAACTAGCCAACAGAAGCCTGTTCAGGACAATGACAATCTCATCTGCATTGGAGTTGATTGTCGTGGATAAAGACACTTTGTTAAACAAGGAGATTACAGAAGAAAATGGTGACAAAAAGATTAAAAAAACAAACAAGGAACCAGAATGCTATTTAACATTCACAAGTAAACATCTCACCCACTGAGTCATACACAACATTGAAAAATACATCAGTATAAATACTGTTAAGGCAGTTCTGGTGAACAATACAAATACAAACACTGGTTGTGAAGTAGGGATGGTGACGGCTCTGGAGGAAAAAACTAAAAAGGAAGGCACAAACCACTGGCTGTTCACTTCATCAAAACAAATGCCCATTTAGAGCCATCTTTAAAACAATTGATGGAATTACAAGAAGCCCTACTACTTTCCTCAAGGGAAACTTAGTGAAAGTAATTACTATGATTTGCCCCAGGTAAAATTTGAACTTATCAATGGTCCTCTGGATAATTTTTATCCCCCCTGCAGAGGCAATGGATGATCTAAGTGGTGACCAATGATTACTTCTTGATTATGCTGTAGGCATTTCTTGAGGGAAAGTGAACCCTAGATTTGCTTCTTGGAAGATTGGACCACTGAATTAAGCAAGATGACTAACTTTAGCCATCAGGTTATAGTGTTCATAGACCAGAGGTTCGTATCCAGTAGAACTCTCTGATAAATTATGTGCCATTGTCCAATTTGTCATTCAAATGTATGCAGTTAGTTGGTTCAAAATAAAAAGGGACAATAATTTCTATCATTAACAACTGTATATCTTTAATATGATGCACAGAATAAAGCAACAATCAACTGAAATCTTGAATGTTGCATTAAAAAATTAACAGCACAATGCTTTTGCTTTGCTTTTGGAAAATATTTTGTTAATGTTGAAGTCCGATGAATTGGAAGTGAGAATAAAAGGCCATAAAAAGATTTAGTCCATTTGGTAAATAAACATTTATTCAGACTTAATTAGTATGTCAGTTTATAAGTGTACTTATAAGTTTTTTTCAAATTAACTCACAAAAATATAATCATGTATGGGTAAATTTTCCAACATTTCTTTTTTTCAGAAGTAACAAACCACGAAAGAAAAGATTTTAAAAAATTACTTTAATCAATTTTGAAGCCACACATTGGTTAACTTTGATTGATCTCTCACAAAGTGGGGTTTGTGAACATGCACTTGCAGAAGTCTTTTCAAGGAATGAACTCCTAGAATCTCTAATGAATGGAACAGAATTGAAATTTCCAAATTTACCAGCCCACTCACAAGGTGTGGAAAGAGCTGTTAAATTAACAACAGAAACTTCACAGACTGTATGGACAGGAAGCAAGGCACAAGCACATTATAACCAAATCATTGTGCCACTAAATAAGACCTGCATATTCATCAAAAGGAAAACACACTGAACAATTTAGTTCTATTGTTACATAATCTTAGGTTTTTAGTAGGTTTTTGTGCAATGTTCAATATATTTTACATTCATTGTATCTAATGAAAAATATCAATTTTATCCGGATTTATCCTTGAAATAATGAAATTTTGAAGTCAGTTTGTTTGTAAAATTTTGTGGAAAAAAGGTATTTCTAGATATTTTTATCATCATCATCATGTCGTGCCGCCAGCACAGATATCCCTGACCCTCTCTCGCCACTTCTCCCTATTACTCATCGCCTCCGGCAGGTCTTCAGAGTTACATCCTGTGTCCTCACATAGTTGCTGTATGTAAGTTCGAGCTGGTCGTCCTGCTTTTGCACGGCCATATGTGGGGGTCCATAGGAGTACATCACTTATGAGCTCGTCCTTGCTTCTCCAGCAATGTCCCACGTGTCTGGTTCATCTAACTTGTATAGTTTTCGTGATGGGGGGGGCAAGTGTCCGTATAGCTGGTGTCTCGTGGGGTGTTGTCGCCAGGACTTGTTCAATACTGCTCTCAACATTCTTGTGTAGTTTCCGTCTAGTTTCTTCTCCAGCTGTTTAGTTAGCGTCCATGTAGTGCATCCATATAGCAGTATCGACACAACCGCTGCCTGGAAGAAACTGCGTTTCATTTTATCGGTTAGGTCTGATTTCCATATGATCGAGAGCCTATCGATAGCCGTCCATGCCTTCGTCAGTCGTGTGTCAATGTCTTTTTCGGTTGATGAGACGCTACTTCCTAGGTAGGTGAATTTGTCTACTAGTTTCAGAGAGGCTCCTTCTAGTGTGAAAATGTTGCCTGTTTGGTTGTAACACATATAGTCAGTTTTGTGTGCATTGACATGGAGGCTAATGCCAGCTGCGGCTCGTTCCAGACTATGCAGTAGTGTCTCTGCTTGATTAGGCGTATTCGCCAGTAACGCCAAGTCATCAGCGTAGTCGGCGTCGGTGATTGTTTTTGCGGGGTATCTTTTGCTTCTTCTCTTAGCTCGAAGCCATTTTCTCTGATTTTGTCGATCGAAGTTCTAAGCACGTAGTCTAGACAGATGATAAAGAGGTACGGGGCTAGCGTGTCTCCTTGTAGTACTCCTGCAACAATGTCGAAGTATTCCGTGTCTCCATCTGGTGAACGTACTTTCACTTTGGTGTTTCTATAGAGAATCATTATCGCTGCTACGGTTTCTTTTGGTAGGCCGTATGCTATTAGGATTTGCTCCATCTTCCCTCTGTGTATGGAATCGAAGGCCTTGGTAAAGTCGACAAATAGTAATGTCGCCTGAAGGTTTTTTGCCCGAACGCCTTCAAGGATTCTACGGATGGTCAGTATTTGTGAGGTTGTGGATCTATTTCTCCAGAAGCCATTTTGGTTTTTCCTAAGGATGTTGTCTATTTTGGGTTCTATGCGGTTTCGTAGTAGGGCATTGTAGATTTTGGCTGCTATGGATGTAAGTGTTATCCCTCAGTAGTTCTTGGCTAGTCCGAGGTCGCCTTTTTTAGGGAAAGGAAGGATGCATCCCTTTGTCCATCTTTCTATCCTATTTTGACTATAGACTGCGTTGCATTGCCGGAGCAGTATATCGTCGAATTGTCTAGTCTTCCACACTTCTGGGGGGATCTCGTCTAGCCCTGCAGCTTTCCTATTTTTAATTCTTCTAAGAACTGAGTCGAGTTCTTCTTTGGTGAAAGGACCTAGTTTAATGTCTAATTGCTTACTGATAATTCTGGTGATCGGTTCATCCGTTATTTTCGGTGGGTTTCCTAGTAGATTTTTGAAATGCTGTTCCCACAGCTTTACTCTTTCTTGTTGGCTTGCAGCTTTCAATTTTGCTTTGGCTGTGCTCTTCCTTCTACTTACTTTGTTTATTGTTTGCCAGGCTATCCTGGATTGTCTATCTTCTACCGAGTCTCTAATCTTATCTATCTGAATTTGTATGTATTCTGCCTGTTCTTTTAGATATATTCCTGCTAATTGATATTGTGCCTTTTCTAGTTTTCTAGCATTTGTGTTTGTTGGGTTCTTCCGATAGCTTTTGGAGGCAGTTTTCACGAGTGCACGTTTTTCTCTAATCGCTAGCGTTTCCCAAGGGACTCTATATTTAGTTCTAGGTTTTGTTGGAATACACTTTGATGCCGCCTCAAGGTGTGCTTCTACAAAATTTTCATATTCATCATTTGTGGTACCTTTTTCTGTCTTCTCTTGTAGTGCTTCGAATCTGTTTCTTAATTCTAATGCATATTTGTCTCTAATATCTCTGTTGTTAAGTAGGGCCCAGTCATAGTGCTTGGTTGTCGCTTTTCGTGTGGCATTTATTCGTAGGCTTAGTCGTACTTTGGCCGTAACTATTCGATGATCGGAGGACACACCCTCGAAAGAGGAGTATGCCTTGCAATTCATCACACTATTTTTCCATTTCCTATTTATAGAGACGTAGTCTATCTGTGCTTTACTATTATTCGCGTATGTGTAGGTCCATAATTTTCCCTCCCTTTTTTGAAAGTTTGTATTGAGGCATGTTAATCTATTTTCTATCATGAAATCAATTAGATGTTGTCCATTCCTGTTTGACGTGTTGTGTAGGCTGTATTTGTTGTTTCTGTTTTTCCCGATTTGTGCATTCATATCTCCACCAATGACTAGCAGGTTGTGTTTCGGAATGCTACGTACTAGGGAGGATAGTTCTTCGTAGAAGGTGACTATTTCGTTTTCTTTGCTAACATTGGTAGGGCTGTAGCAGGAGATAATTGTTGCTTTGGGGTTGCCATTAAACGTTGCGGCCATCATCCTAGGTTGTATTCTCTCAATGCTATTTAGTGTTTTTAACGCCCTTGGTCCTATAAGCATTCCCACCCCTCCTACCGATGCATTGACAGAGTTTTTCCATGCCGATGCAGTCACTAGCATCCATCCATTGCCAGTTTCGTGATATTTGATATCTTCGGTGTGCGTGTATCAGTGCTCTTGTATGCAAATTACGTCTATCTTATGTTCTACGGCTGATGCAGTTAGCTCTGATAGTTGACCTATTCTATTTAGGGTTCTAACGTTAAATGTTGCTGTCTGTATTGTTTGTATGTATGCGTACGTTGGAAGTGATTCCGTTTCCAGAAGTTTTTTCACAGAGGTCAGTAAATTTATTCTACTAAACTGTTCATTTAAAAATGCACATATCTGATTTAAAATAGTTATGTCTTAAATCTCAGCTGTATTCTGTGTTGCTTAAATGAAGAATGAAGACTTTTCTGCGACTTAATTTTCAGGAAAAACTTTACTTTTGGAAGACAAACTTCTAAATTTGCAAAAGAAAACCCCAAAATTCGCCCCCCCCCAAGAAAAAAAACCCAAAACACCTCAAATGTAGTCTAACACGTGCTAAGACGAAGCCATAAAAGAAAGATGGACTCCTCCTCCTCCTCTCTCTCTTTCTCTCTCTGTCCACCCCCCTCGATGACCATGATATAGGAGTGGAATTTTAATATAAATGCTAGTAAAATTAGTAATAATTCAAGCGAGCATTTGTTAAAATAGTATGCGTACGTTGGAAGTGATTTCGTTTCCAGAAGTTTTTTCACAGAGGCCAGTAAATTTATTCTACGAAACTGTTCATTTAAAAATGCACATATTTGATTTAAAATAAATGTCTTGTGTCTCTACTATATTGTGTTCTTAAATGAGGAATATAGTGTATTTCATATATATAGGCATATTTAGCAGTTTAAAAAAAAAAAAAAAAAAAGAAAGTATAACAACACTGGTCGAATGCTTTAGTATACAGGGCAAATTGGAATAGAACCTTTTCTAAGGCTTAGAAGTCTGATTGCACACCCTCATAGCAGTAAAAAAAAAAAAAAAAAAAAAAAAAAAGCAACCCAAGTCAAAATCGAATTCTACCTATAAAATAAAAACCTGTTAGGGCCTGGATCGGATGATAGGATAAAATATACCCCAAAATTTCTATGAATTCAAATATACAGCAGTCCTGGACTTTAACTAAGTTAAAACTTAAGGTAAAAATTTTTTTTTTTTTTTTCACGTACACATGGGAAGCAGCATGATGTACGTGTGAGTCTTGCGGCTTAACGCTCAGGATTGTCAGTTCGATCGGGGAACTACTGCTGCTCATCTATAAGAGTGGCTTCTATAGATGAGAATAAAAACAGCCATCGAAAGATAACCATGACTCGTAGATATTTTTATAGACATCTTTAAAATGAAATGCTCAACTAAGTTTTAAATTTAAAAAAAAATTTTTGATGTCAGTTCTTATAACACCAAACCCCAGCCTTCGCCACGAAAGTTATATTGAATTTTTTTTAAAAAGTGACAAATCAACCAGCCCAATTGAATAATTTCTAGTGAACAGAAATATATCACATATTCCAACACCAATAAACATTAACATTTTCTGATGCACCTTTGGATTTGATGTGGCCACAGTGGCATAACTCTTGAGCAAATTTCATTTGGACTTATAGATGCTACTTCTTTTCACCAATGACGACAATGTCCATCTAGGTATACAAGGGTCAACTAAAAAGTTCATAGGCTCAACAAGATACTCTCATGGAATGTGACTAAATGAGATTTATTCTTCAACATAGTCTCCATTGAATTCCATACACTTCTTCCGTCAGTGTTGCAGTAATTGGATCCCTAATCAAAAAAGTCATCAATAACAGATATGAACTTTTCAGCCCTCCACCCTCATGTATACACTTCAAAGAAAACCCACAAATAATAGATTGTAGAAACTCATTACATCATGTTTACTAATACAAATGATTTACTCATCAAAAATTTATAAAAGAAAATTAAAGGAAGATAATATAATTGGTGATGTTTAAAAATTTTGAATCAATTAGTTACAATGGTTAATTTGGGAAGGAAAGAATATAGTATTTATTTATTTAGGATAATTAATGAAGTAAGACAAAAATTCTTTGTTGAGGTGGGTCAACAATCAAGTCCGATGCTTACTGGCAAAGTAATCTTTCTTCTCTTCATCCGTTTGTCTTGCTACTTGGACAAACTGCCTCCACACAGATCTGCCGAAGGTTTTTTCCATTTATTGAAGCCAAAGCCTACCCATCTGGGCACTTAGCAACATAATGCTAGAAACAATCAAAAGGGTTAACTGAAAGAGGGGATGAAAAAGAATGGATGCTCTTCCTCTCTCGTAAGTCATCTGATTCTGGTTCAATTCCAAGTCTCTCTCTAACAGACAACACACAGCATATCCTTATCCTTTTTTGTCGCAGGTTAGTATGATGGCTGCTACACTCCCCACTGATCTCTTGATCACACATGATGCAAGGCAGAGGTGGCCTTTTGGTCTGTGTGCTCCTTCAAAGTGGATGTGCATTACAGTCTCCGCCTCTGAATTGTCCGATGAGCTAGCAGTTACATTTTCTGGGGGACCACTGGTGCCATCCCACAATTTGCTTGCACATATATCATCATTGGCTGTGTAAGCCTCAATGTATGGGTTGAACTCATGGTAGTCCATGACTGGTCACACCTTCAATTTGTTCTGTTGTATGATTGCCATTAAAGGGATAAGATCTCTGGGAGGTCCAAGCTTTTGGTTGGGGTACAGGATCAACCAGTCCTCTTTGATCTAAGTGTCAAGCTCTTGTTTGTATGGGATCCTGATGTTTGCAGATACAGAGTACTTTGTGATGCTATTCCATAGCTTAGTTGGTGCCTCATCATTCATCCATTTCCATGAAGCAGTCCTGATCCTCTGGTGTCGACCGAACTCTACCTTGAAGTTGGGCTGATCGATGCGAAGTGTGGCACATACAGGGGCCTCCAGGAAGTGCACAGTTCCAGCTTGTGTGATGAGGACACCACCTAGTGCCTTGATAGCATCATATCCAAATAGTAAGTCGAAGCCCAGTATGTCTCTCTGTGTCACCAACACAATGACTTTAACATTCATCAGAGTCAGTACGAATCCTCACTGACCCTACTCCACAGCACACCTGTGTTTCACCATTTATGGTTATTTTAATGCTCCTCTTGCTCCAGGTGCGACACAGCCTTGCACTCACTATGGTGAGTGTCAAGAAAGATATTTGATCAACATGTACTCAGATAATTGGTTGCACCTTGTTCACATCTTGTTCGGAGAGCAGAGCAGTGCTGACATCTTGTCCTTTGGCTCATTCCCTGCCACATTGGAATCAGCATACACACCCACATCTTTTGTCTGTGCAACCCTTAGTGATGTGATCAATCTGTCCACAATGGAAGCAATTCACTCTCGCTTGTAGGTTCAGCCTGGGGGGAGTTGTATGGTCACTCTGGGCCATCTGCATGACCATTACAACTGGCTCCCCCAGTTCTGCTTCATTCCTGACAATAACCTGTGCACACTCAAGTAATTGCTCAATCAGTGTTGCCTCAATGCTTGTGGACAGCCTCAATAGTTGTTTCACCCGAGCCGGGAGTCGAGCCACGAATGCGTATACAAAAATCCCTTCAGGATATCCTCCAAACAGATCTACCAGCTTTTTAGTGCCACAAAGAAGACATCCACTGTCTTGTATGCCATTAATGTCTGGGTAGTAAAGCATTTGTATGCTGTGCAAGGGTTCATCACAAAGGCCTTGTACAATACAGCCTTGGTCACCCCAACATCAGACTTTTCATTGTTGCTTAACTGTTGGTAAATGTCCAGAGTGTCTCCCGTTAGTTGTAGGTGAATGACTGGCTCAACCTGCTTGATCCCACATAAACAACAAGTCAGTGCCATTCTCTTAACCCAATCCACCACAGACGTGGAGCTGTCGAACTTGAGGATAAGTCTGAGGCTGAACTTGGCATCTGCCATTATGCGTCAATAATTTTAATATTCCACAACCACCGGTAACTCACTTGTCCTTTTTGAAAAAAAAAGTTAAAAGCGATAGAAAAAAAAAAAATGCAAATAGTCGCTTGATGATTCACCGAGGTCGAAATTCTACTTGACTGCCTGTTATATGCTGAAATAGCTTGAAGTAAGAAAAAATTCTATGTTGAGGAGGGTCAACAATCACATCTGACACTTACTGACAGAGTAATCTTTCTTTTCTTCATTTGTTCAAGTAGCAAAACATACTGCCTCCACACACATCTGCCAAAGTTTTTTTCCATTTACTGAGGCCAAAACCTACTCACCTGAGCACTTAGCAATATAATGCCAGGATCAAGCAAAAGGCCCAACTGAAAGAGGGGATGGAAAAGAATGAATGCTCTCTTCCTCTCCCGTAAGTCATCTGTTTCTGGTTTAATTCCAAGTCTCTCTCTGACAGATGACGCATGGCATGACACTCATCAAAAAATATTCTTACCATAGCTTTCCCACCAAGGAATTCATCACTGAAATCTTCATTCATGTAATAATATTGCTCAATGTTTTGGCTTTATTCTATAAATATCTAATAAGAAATAACAACAATAAAAAAACTCATTTAAAATAAACAATCTAATTTGGTTTGTTTGACTGGACATCAATCCTTAATGTGTTATATCATGTTGAAATCAATTAAAGCTAGAAAACTGTCTTTTTGTCACAATGATTAACAAAAATGATTTGTTTGTTTTGTTTAACAGCATATCAACCTCAATGGGTCATTTAATGCTGACTAAGTTTTTGAAATAGATTGGTAATGGTATTCAATTTTTTAAAAACACATTTTCTTTTTTAAATGTATTTTTTATGTACATTTTTTAAAACACATTTTTTTAAAATATATTTTTGTATAAACACATTTTCTTAGAAGTACATTCTTTTTTTAACACATTTTTTGCGGAAAATTTTAAAATTTTGTTGTAGATGTGAGCTTCTTTTATGTATCCAAGTAATTTTTTGAGGTTTATTTGGTAAAATATTTGTTTTAAGTTTGTTATTTGGAAATATATTTGTTGTATTTGTGTCAGGTTGATACATTCTGTTAGTAGGTGTTTAATTGAATAGGGTTTCTGGCATGGTATGCAATATGGGGCTTCTTTTTCAAAGAGGTATGAATGGGTAATGTGTGACTGTTCTATTTTTAGTCTTGATAAGGTCATGTCCTTTCTGGATATTTTGGTTTGATTTTTTTGTGATTTTCCTATTTGTCGCATTATTTTATATAGTTTGTTGTTTTGGAAGTTATCCAAATAATTCTGCCATTTTTGTTTTGTGTAAATGTTTATGGTTCTTTTTAAGTCTGTGAAAGGGATTTTAAAGTGTGTGTTGAGTAGATTGTTTTGAGCTATTTTTGCTGCTGAATCCACCATTTTGTTTCCGTGGATTCCACTGTGACTTGATAACCAGCAGAATATGATTTCTTATTGGTTGTTGAGATTGTTTAATTTGGTAAGCAATTTTGCTATCAGTGGGTTGTTTAATTTTTTGTTTTCAATTGCTACTATTGTAGACTGAGAGTCAGAAAATACATGTCTAGGATTCCTGCTTTTGGTGATCAGGTCAAGTGCCAGGTCTATTGCGTAGATCTCTGTGCTGAAAATTGAGGTTTCTCTTGGGAGATGTTTTTTAATTAGAACTTTTCTGTTAATGATGGCTGCACTGGTTGTTGCATTATTTTGTTTAGATTCATCTGTGAAGATATGGGTATAAGTGGGTATTTTTTTTGTTGTATTTACAGAGACTCGAGTCTGTTTTGGGGGTCATGATTTTCCAGGGTGGTGTTTTGAATAAAATTGTTTTGTAAATTTTAGTTATTGGTAAGGCTGCTTTCTGTAGATCAATTCCATTCTGAGCCTGAAAGTTTTGACTGAATTTTTGTTTTGTTGGAAAAGATCTTTATATTTGGGATGAAAGGTGCTGTTGTGTGCAGGATTGTCAATGTCGGCTTTTGATTTTGTGTAGTATTTTAGTGCCAAGTTGTTGCATCTGAGCTCTGGAGGAGTTACATTTGCATCAGTATATAGGCTCTCTACTGGAGTTATTTTGAAAGCACCTATTGCCAGTCTTAGTCCAATGTGATAAATAAGATTTAAAGAATTTAATTAGGATTTTCTTGCAGATTGGTAAATGAAGCTACTGGAATCTATCTTGGATCGAATTAAGGATTGGTATAATTTTA
Organism: Sepioteuthis lessoniana; assembly: GCA_963585895.1. Classification (NCBI taxonomy): domain Eukaryota; kingdom Metazoa; phylum Mollusca; class Cephalopoda; order Myopsida; family Loliginidae; genus Sepioteuthis; species Sepioteuthis lessoniana. Next base: position 93,912,312 of record OY757927.1, read on the forward strand.
ATAATGTGTTTTTGTCAGCTCCCCAGTTTGTATGGGCTATAACACAAAGGAGTTGTAATGCTTTATTGCATTTTGTTTTTATGTAGTTGATGTGGGGAATGAAGTTTAGTTTTTTGTCAAATATAACTCCAAGGTGTTTATGCTGGTCTATAAATGGGATATTTTCTTCTTTGATATTAAGTGTTGGATTGTAGTGCAGTTTTTGTAGGTACAGAAATAGATACATTTTGTTTTAGTTTTTGAGAATTTGAAATCATTTTCTGTTTTTATTAATGGTGTGTTGTAGTTTTCTTTCAAGAGTTGGGATATATTTGAATTTGTAGCTGATTGAGCAGTTATCAATGTAGAGGGAGTCACATATTTCAGGTGAGAGTTCTTTTATTATATTTTTTTATTTTAATATTGAAAAGAGTAGTTGATAATATGCTGTCTTGTGGTACACCTTCTTGGTTTTTTAAATTGGATAGAGTGGATCCGATGCATACTTGGAAGGTTCTGTCTGTTAAAAAATTCTCAATAAATTTTGGTAGTCTGTCTCTTTGAAATCATATAGGTCTTTTATGATACCAAATTTCCATTTGGTATCATAGGCCTTCTTTAAATCAAGGAAGATGGCTATGATGTGTTCTTTTTTTTATTTTTATAAAGCCTTCTCTTATATAACTTTTGAGGTCTATGCAATCTCGTTTTTTTTTTGTAGCCACATTGTTTATTTGATATTTGGTAATTGGTTTCAAAGTACCAGACTAGATGGTGGTTAACCATCCTTTTTAAGGTTTCGCACAGGCAACTAGTTAATGCTATTGGTTGATAGTTTTCAGGGTATGAAACATTTTTTCCTGATTTGGGTATGGGAATTATTGTGGCTTGTTTCCAAGATTTAGGGAATTGAGTAAGAGTTTTAGGAAACTATAATGAACTTCATCTGGTCCTACTGCTGAATTGTGAGATTCTTCAATGGCAGTTTTTAGTTCTGTCATTGGGATCTCATGGTATGTCTTGGTTTTTTGAGTTTAGATTTATTTGGGATTTTTCACTGTTTTTCTGTATGATTTGAAATTTTTTACTGATCAGGATCAGGAATTATGAGAATCTTTCAGCTAATTAATGGCTATAGCCTTTTCCTCTGTTATTTTGCTGTTTTTTATGATAAGGTGTTTAATTGGGGGAGGGTTATGTTTTCCGGAGATTTCTCTTCCATATTATTTTAGGTTTAGTGAAGGTATCAATTTTACTTATATATTCCTACCAGCATTTCTTTTTGGTTTCTTTTATTATTTTGTGAGCTTTAGCACTTTTTTGTTTATATTCAATACAGTTTTTTGTGGTAGGTTCTTTTTAAAATTTTTTTCAAAGCTGCCTTTCTTTGTTGGATTACTTTTTTGCATTCTGCATTAAACCCAGGTTTGTTTTTCTTGTTAGGAATGGAGTTTTTGGGGATACATATTCCAGCTATAGTGATTAAAGTTTCTGTGAATTTTTTTATTATTTAGACTTTTTCTTTTATGAGTTGTATTGAGCAGAGGTGATAAAATTTTATCCAGTTTGCTTTGTGTTCTATCTAGGGGTAAGATCATGTGTGATTATATCATTTTTGATAATGATTGGGTAGCGGTCGCTTCCACATACGTCATCATAGGTGCTCCACGTGTAGTCCAGGAAGCTGGATGGGTCGCACATGGTGAGGTCAATGAAACTTGATGATACGTTGGTCGTAATTATGTGTGGGTTAGTTTTGGTTGAGGAGGCATAGATTTTGTTTTTATCAATTGTTCAATTTTGCTTCCTTTTGCATCTCTTTGTTGGCTTCCCCATAACTACTATGACTATTGAAGTCGCCTAGGAAGATGAAGGGTTTAGTGAGCTGTTTAGTTAGATTTTCAAGTTCAATTTCGTTAATTTGTTCATGTGGAGGTATGTATACAGAGCAGATTGTGATAGTTTTTTGTAGCATGACTTGTGCTGCAACTGCTCAGAGTTTTGATTTTATGAGAATTTGGCTTTGTGGCATGTCATTTCTTACAAGAATCGATGTGCCTCCATTGGCCCGATGTTCTGTATTGTGAATGTAGTGATATTGTTCGTAGTTTGGAATTTTTAAGTTTTTGTTTTCTTTTAGGAATGTTTCTTGAAAGCAAATGGTAGCAGGATTTAAAAGTGATATAAGTAGTTTGTTGGAATTTGGTTAATGCCACAATTCCATTAAATAATTTCATGTGTTTTGGATGAGCTAGTTTTTTTTGTGTTGATATTCATTTGTGTTATGAATGTTTTTTGTTGTTGGAAAGGTTTTGAGCTTTAGTCCTTATGTAGTATACCGCACCACTGGACGAACAATGAAAAACTCGTAGATATATAAAAATATAATTTATACTTTTATTCTTCAACGGCAACAATTGTGTGTATGTAGGAATACAGTCAGAGAGAGTTCACACATATCTTTCTCCTATGGCAGGGATCCTTTTTGTGAAGTAATGCGGTGGCTGGAGAACACACAGGAGGAGCTGATAGATCTGCTCGAGTGACCAGCGGGTCTCTGCCTTCAGTCCAAAATTACAGACCTAATATTTTCTTTTTTAGTCCCAATTTTTATCTTCTTCATCCATGTATTTTTCTGTTTATGGCTGGTTATTGGAATTTACATACTTCTTTTTTTTTCCCCCCGGTAATTTTTTGATCTTATCTGCGAATGGAAATATCTGTCACTCTATCCATAGGCAATAAATTATATTCTCGCCATCATATTTTATATTTCTCTTTCCTGTGAAAACATTTTGTTGATGTTATCCTGCAACTACATTGAATCTGCTAAGTTCATCATTGCCAGCTAAGCTAGTATATTACACTCATTGTTTCTGATTTGTTTTTTTTTTTGTTTTTGTAGTCTTCTGGGAGTTCTTTTGATTTGAGTATAGCTGATTCTGCATCAAGCCCATCATCCATTTCCATGTATTCTAGTGTCTCAAAATTATTTTCTACTTTGATAAGTTTTTGTTTTGAGGAGAATCTTGGTTTTATGTCCTCAGTTTTAGTTGAGGTTTTTTTCTATCTTTTGGTTTGTTCTTTGTTGGGCTTTTCCTTTGGTATCTCCTTTGTTATTTTGTTTGAGTTAGGTATTTCTTGGGATTGTTTTCTTGATAGATTTTTCTTCAATGGTTGTTGTTTGGGAATGTTCTGTTCTCGGTAGAGCATTGGTTTTTCTGGGTGTATTTGTGTTTGTTATTTGATTGCTGTGTTAGCGTCACCAATGAAGTATTTGTTTTTGTCAGCTCCTGTGATATAGTTTCCAGAGGATAGTTGGTTGTTTGTGTTAGTAAAGTAGGTCTAAGGTTTTTAACAAATTTGGGCCAGTCATCAGGGCCTATGGTTAGAAATTTTTGTATTATCATTTCTAAGGGTTTTTTTTTGCTTGTTGCTCTTCTAGATTTTCTTTTGTGGTTGAGGCATAGGATAATTTTGAATATTGGGCTTCTATTATTTTTCTGAATTCTTGATAAGAGATATTTTGTTTATGCTTGATGGTTAAAATTTCTTTTTCTTTTTTCCAGTTTTCACATATTTTGGCATATACTGGATAGTCTCCTCTGCTGTTGTGGGATGGTCTGGATCTTATTTGCCAAATGTTGTCTTACCTCTGCACAGTTCCTCATGATAGCCATATTTTTGACATCTATAACACCTCATTGGGTTAGGGATGTATGGCTCTGCTTTGGTGATGGTATAGCCAATTTTTATATTTTTAGTTTATCAAGGGTGAAAATGTATGTATTGGTTTTTATGGGTTGGTTATTTCTCCAGGTGTTATATACTCATTTGCCGTATCATAACGACTCAATAATAAAGACGCACGCAGAAAGACGCAAGAGGAAGACACAGGAAGAAACGACGCAGGATAAAGACGCAGGAAGACTTCTTTTCAAATATATTTACCTCTCGTTTTATTGCAAGGGTTCGAAAGGGTTGTTGAAGGTTTGCATGTGAGAGGGTGCTGGAGACCGAACATAAACTTCATATTTTGACCCCACTGTTATGACCGTCACGTTGTGTCTTTCTTGTTCTCCTGATGTTGGGGTCTACTCCATCGGGGCTTTCCGAGGGCCCCCTCAGTCGGGTGTGGCCTTCCCTACCACATCTGCTCTCTACTGTCTGGACGTCTGCTGGCAACTGCTCTGGGACCCAAACTCAACTGAGTTAAATAATAACTCAACGCCCACACGATCGCCTACTGGATCTTTGAAATCGAATGTTTCATTGTCATCAAGCGGAAATAACTGTCATGCAGTTCAGAGGTTACTCTCTTCCGGTGCATGACTGTAATGGCACAATGGGACCTTCACCTTGTCCCATATCATAAGCCTTAATCCGCCCACACGATCTCTTTCGATTACTGGCCGTTGGAATGTGTCACTTCCTTCCGGTGTATTACCTTGGAATAGTATTTTTGGGCAGGGTCGAAGGTCAAAATATAACATTCATCCGTAAATTATTTTTCAAAATTCCACATGTGGAATTTTCTTCACGTTCGTCTCCATCAACCTCACACATATTTTACAGAATAATTTACAATGGACAATAATGGCTGAAAACATAAAAAAAGAATCACTTGAACTACAGCAAACAAAATCTTACTTAGAAGGCGACCTTCTCTCTATGTAACACTTGCCCGGCTAATTATTTTCTAAATTTCTCTTACTATCTTTGCGTGGTTGGCCATCTTGACGTGTGCATCAAGGTACCATACGGATGCATTTTTTATCTTCTCAACACAACGGGCCTGCCATAATTCCTTGAAGAAATTTCAAAACCCTGAAAAGGACCATACTCTGGTCCCATATCCTGGTCACAAACTTAGTGACCCTGGTCATTCCAGCAATACATTTCACCTGGATTCCTCATGACCACACTCCAGTTCTTTGCTCAACAGGTTCCTACCTGGAGTAACCGGAGAATTTCATAAACTAAAACACAATATCTTCAAGGCCCAAAGCATTCCACAAAAATCCACAAAAATCATGGCCCAAAACAAAGTATCACAATACATCTGAATGTATCACAATCTGGCATGCATGCTGTAAACCACCTAAAATAGTCCACGCAAAATACTAATTAGCAATGTGTTACCCATTTTTTTTTCGTTAGGTTTCTCTTTCCATGCCATTGGTTTGCAAGCCCTTGAGGAAACATGCTTTACCTAATCAAACCCGCACCGGGTTTCTTTTCAATTTAATCAGGAACCCTCGTGGCTACCAATATATAGGCACTACATCTTTGCCAGATCCGTTTCACTTTGCCAAATCACACACGAATCTAAAACACCATCGTGACTGAAAGACTCAGACATTATCCACAAAATTTTGGAGTAGGCCACGCCTTTTTTCTTTTATTCCATCCTCGGAACTCCAAACTAAAAAAATAGAAGCCAAATAGGCCCTCAACAGCTTCATGGGTCGGTGAATTCTTCAATAGAATTGCTTTCTTTGCCGTCTACCCATCAACAATCTGAAACCAATTGGATAAATGTCTGTCCTATTCTCGCGTCAGCCACCGATTTTCTCAAAAACAGAAACCCAAAAAAAAAAATATTTCCTATTCTACGAAAACCCCAAATTCTAAAAAAAAAAATTTTAGAATCAATATAATTTCAAATATCATTAAACCTAGAATAAAATCCTCTGTTAATGGTTTCCGTCAAATTTCATAATATGAACAGGAAAAAAAAATTTCTAATGTCGCCTTTAAACTCAAAAAGTTTCACTTTACAACAAGTCAAAACAATGTTACAATCACAGTTCAAAAATGTTCAGTTTTCTTTTCTTCTTTTTTCAATCTATGTACCGTCTATTTAAAAAAATGTTCGTTCGTTCTTTCTTTCTTTTTTTTTTTTTTCATATGCTGTGTTCAACAATGTTCAAGTTTCTTCTTCTTTTTTTTCTTTCCGTCTTTTTTCTATTGTCCTGTACGTTTTTGTTTTCATCATATTTTTTTTCTTTTTCTTTTTTCATAATAAATTGCTCATTCAATGTCCCTTTTTTTTTTTCAACCTTATATCTACCTCTCTGTCTTTACCTTAACATGATAACTAAAGGTTCGCCTCCCAGTTTATTCAATTTCAGTCTACAGTACCATAAATTAAGCCTGATTTATAATAAGACTTTCTCAATAGCTTATGAGCATTCTTCTTCTTCCTTTTTTTTTTTCTTTTCACAAAATATCCCGGTTTATTTTCTAAACAACCCAAACTTTTATAAATTCTGCCAACATTTCCCAATTCAAAATATTTCTGAATCTGCGAATCTTTGCCACACTTGGTTCTGTCAAAATTTTGCGCATCTCTTAATTACATCCAAAACCCTGTTTCAAAATATCTTCCCCAATAACAATCTCAAAGCTTCACTCCAGGGGGAACTCACAAAATACCTGTCTGCATCGTCAGACACAAAAACATCTGTCTCTTAGTTACTCTGCCTCCACGGCAAGACCGTTTTCAAGACAATACCTATGTCTTCAATAATTGATATCAACAATTTCTACAGCAAAACAACCGGCCTGATTCTACCAGCGCTGAAAATATCGATTCTCCCAACTTCATAAATATCGAAATATTATATGCGCATCATTCAGACAAACCACCAATGCGCGAAATTCTTGAACAATCCCATTGATGCTCCCAGGATTCCATCTCTCGGATTAAAATTCTCATTTCCAATCCACAAGTTCCAAACATGAAAACCTGACCCAAAAGATCTTAACTACAGATATGCGGGATTCCAAATCTTGGACTGAAATTCTAATTTTCAATCACCACTTGTCTGGACCAATGAAAAGTTACGATTTTTTTTTCTCACAAAGACCTATTTACGATAAAAAAATCCCCATTCATAAAATTTATCATAAAATTTATTGTTTACGATAAGCTGTCTATCAAAAAACGGACAGCAACTGTCCCCTAGTCATCTTTTGTTTTCTTCTTTTTTCCTCCCTCACTTCGATACAATATTACACATAGCAGTAATTTCAATTTTTATCTAGGGGCCACACATTTAAAAAAAAAAAAAATTATTTCCAATTTTATGCTTCTAGAAAGGCCCTTGTCATTAAAACAAATCTTTCACTATTATACCCAATTTAAATAACAGAGAGGGATAGAAGTTACATGAATGAGCAATCCACTTACATTTCCTGTTTTTTTTTTCTTTCTTTCCTCTTTTCTGTTGCTGGTTTGTTCTTGTTTCTTGTTTTCTTTTTTCTTCTTTTTTTCTTCTAGCACGTTGCCTTCCTCTTTTCTTTCTTTCTTTTCTTTCTTTCTTTCTTTTCACATCAGTCTGTTCATCTGTTTGTTGCTTGTTTGTTCTTGTTTTTTTTTTTTTGTTTTTTTACTTCTTTCAATTCCAGCATTTTTCCTTGTCCTTCTCGTTGATGTCGTGTCGTGATGCTTAAAACTGCAGTTTACGGTAACTAGGTTCATTCTGAGTCCTTGAAGAACTCGCCTGGCACAAGCACCAAATCGCGATAAATGTTATATACTCATTTGCCGTATCATAACGACTCAATAATAAAGATGCACGCAGAAAGACGCAAGAGGAAGACACAGGAAGAAACGACGCAGGATAAAGACGCAGGAAGACTTCTTTTCAAATATATTTACCTCTCGTTTTATTGCAAGGGTTCGAAAGGGTTGTTGAAGGTTTGCATGTGAGAGGATGCTGGAGACCGAACATAAACTTCATATTTTGACCCCACTGTTATGACCATCACGTTGTGTCTTTCTTGTTCTCCTGATGTTGGGGTCTACTCCATCGGGGCTTTCCGAGGGCCCCCTCAGTCGGGTGTGGCCTTCCCTACCACATCTGCTCTCTACTGTCTGGATGTCTGCTGGCAACTGCTCTGGGACCCAAACTCAACTGAGTTAAATAATAACTCAACGCCCACACGATTGCCTACTGGATCTTTGAAATCGAATGTTTCATTGTCATCAAGCGGAAATAACTGTCATGCAGTTCAGTTCCGGTGCATGACTGTAATGGCACAATGGGACCTTCACCTTGTCCCATATCATAAGCCTTAATCCGCCCACGCGATCTCTTTCGATTACTGGCCGTTGGAATGTGTCACTTCCTTCCGGTGTATTACCTTGGAATAGTATTTTTGGGCAGGGTCGAATGTCAAAATATAACACAGGATGTTATCCATTTTGCTTCCAAGACCCCTTTGTTTTTTTTAAATTCTTTTTCTATCTCTTCTATAGAACAGTGAGAGTTCTGCACTTCTTACTACATCTTTGGATTTGTTTAATGTTTTGTGAGGGTATTTTTTTACTTTAGGGTTGTGGAACATTTTCATTTTTTAGGAGAATGTCTGCATATTTTTTCTTTTTTATTTGTATTAAGAGTGTACTTTTTTAAAAAATTTTCTAACCACAAAGGAGACATTTGCAGATAGTATCTTTTCAATAATGAAGGGGGACAGACTTGTAACAGGTATATCTTCTTTGGATTTGATTATAATATAAGTTTGTGTTTTAGCTAATCTTTTGAGCTGGAGATGTCAGAGATATCAGACTGGGTTCTTTTTTTTATAGTCTTTTTATAGGGTTTATTGAGATTTTCCATTAGAATAGTTATGAGTTTCATTGAACATGCTCCCCACCCACCATGGAGCCCCATGTGAGGATGTGCCAAGGAGGAAACTCATTTGCCTAGCAACATCAGGGCTACACATTCAGTAAGCTGTTTGATATTATTTTTTGCCCCAGAGTTTTGTTTCTAGGGGCAAAAAGGGTTATGAGTCTTACCACAGCATGATTGACCCATTGTCCTCATTCAGATTATTACATAAATCTGAAGGAGGGCTGACATGACCAGATTATTAATCAGATCAGGCCACTCCAAATGCCTGTCTAATCCAGTAAGGGTTAAAGTGGAGTGTTGCAGGTTACATGGTTGGTATGGAAACTAGACCATGCACCAACTCAGCCAGCAGGTTTCCGTCCCAAGGCCTTACAGATCACCACCCACTGCAAACAGGTGGCCTCGTTTTTTTTACCCTTCTGCAGAAGTGCAGTCTGAGTATTCTACAGCCCCAGCCAACAGGGCAATAACAAAAACGAAATATCAAAAATATAAATTTTAAAATAAATAGTATATGAACTAGTACAATTTACTTTTTTTAACATTTAATTCATTTATTCATGTTTTGGGTAGGATCAATATTTAAATTTGTCTATCTTTCATATTTTTATTTTATACAAATGAGGATTTCAGGGATGAATTGGGGAAGGGGGAGAAAAAGGTATTTTAAAAATATCTTTTGAAACAATTTAATTTAGATACTAAGATTTTTTAAAAACATTGTGTTCTGAAATTTTTGGTGAAATTAATCATTTGAACTAGTAAACATGGTGAAACAAGTTTCAAGTAAGCTAATTTCATTATTATAAACCAGACCGAAATAAATGGTTAGGAATGCAAGACATGCCAATTGATAGACCCAGCATCATCAGTGAATTGACAAAAGGGTAAACTAGAAGTGAGTGATACTTGTGCTAAGAACAGACATTGTGGACATTATCTTATGTTTATAGATAGCTATCCTGTACATTTTTCAGTTTCATGTCTACTATTTCAAAAGAACTTTAAAAATGTTATACAATAATCTATTTTTTAAGAGAGAGAGGTCTACTTGTTAAGCTCATGGGCAATTAAACAGTCTTATGTACAACAAGATGAAAGACACTAGGTTAAAATGACTTGAAACCATTGTAAGTCTAATTATGGATACAGAAGAATAATTGTCAACCCACTATTCATAGAGGTTACTAAGAATACCTCATTCAGCTGCCAACTAATGCAAATATTTTCCTTTCCTTTTATCCACAATATTATGCAACGTTAGGAAGACATTATACAAAAAAATAATTTCTCCACAAAATGGTGAGTGTACTTAAAAATGCACATGTGATGCTTTACTTCTTTGTATGAGATACCTGTATTATTTGAGGTTATCACAGTTATGTAAATTAAGTTGAAACCAGGATTTCTATAAAATATATATTTGAGTACACTGTCACTTTCAAAGACCACCAAGTGAGAAATGAAGTCATTAACATTGGCTTGCCAGAATAGAGTATAAACCATTGCTCAACAACAACTGCATTGTTACTCAAGAATCAAATAGACAAGATTTACCAATTCTTCTGCATTTGAAGAAACAAAAAGTCGTTCTAGTAGCAGTTTAACTGCCAGTACATCATAAGTGGAAGCAGAAGAATTTGATATTGATTTACAATTTCTATTAATGATAAAATGAAAATAGTTTTCTTTCATAAAGAGCAAAACTAAAAATGAGATACAATAATTACACTGGGCAACAATTTTTTACTTTCTTAATGTTGTCTAGATTTCTACAACTGATTTAGGATATTTTTGCACTGCTGAATCAGGAAATCGCATCGTGTCTCTCTATCAGGTCAGGTTTTTTTGCCAGGTTGATTTGAAAAAAAAATCAGATCTTTTGACAAAATTGATAACATTTTTGTGGCATTATCAGCTGATTTTTGTCGACACACATCATCCTAAATATGTTTATAAGAGAAAAAAATATTTTGCCAACAACATATATTGATTACCTGATAGAAACATTGATTACTGTAAACTGAATGGTGGGCATTGATAAAGGTAAGTACACGTAAATTGCATGTTGCTTCACCATTATTCAAACTTCAGGGCTTGAACTTCCATTTCTTCGAACTCTGGAAATGCTCAGCAGCAGGGAGGTGTCTCTTCAGATTCCAACTGTAGTCAGCCATTATGATTGCGTCCCAGCGACCCTGATACCTGGTCCCCATCTCTTTTTGTTGTTGACCAGTGTTATCATTAAGTTTCATATGTATAAAATAATCATTGTCTGTTTTACTTGAATGTTAAGTTTTACAATCATTGTTGCCTTATTTTATGAATGTACACTAATATCATTGTAAAAATTACATTCATAATAAAAAATGAAAAACATTTACAAATAGAAATAAACTTTAGATATTAAAAGTAAACTGAGGCAATCCTATAATTTTTTGGTCTTGTGAACAGCATTATTTTCTAATATGTCATTCAGTCTCAAGGAAAAATTTGGTTTAAATTTTTTATTTTTATGATTGCTTCACAATCTAAATGAGATTAATTATCAGTCAATGAAACAGAATTTACAATCATTTCGGTAGAAGATAAATAATATAACACAGAATTGTTCACATATCTAATGGATTTTATGTTATTAAAAAAAAAAAAAAAAAAAAAAAAAAAGAGAGAGAAAAAAAAAAAAAAAAAAAGAGAGTTTTTAGAGGGAAATAGGAAATGGAAAAGTTATAAGAAATCAAAAACCTCAAATTGTAATGCTCAAATGTAGATTTGTTAATACAAAACCAAATATACAATATTTGATTAATAAAATATTTATTGATTCAATAAAATCATTTTTTAGAAATGAAAATTTTTTAAATATCAAACATCTATTTCTGAACAAGAATCAAATTCTATAAGTATAATCTTTTTTCCAAATTTAATGTATATAAGTTAACTTACTCTGTCTCCTTTGAAAATCGTCCATTCTCTAATCGGTTCAACCCAAACTTTTCCTCTTTTGTTAAGTTCTGATGGCAAATTGGCTCTTTTGGCAGCATCTGTCCATGGACGATCTTCTGTATACACCCAAGGCCTTTTGTCAAACTGAATACGTTTCCAGCCCCAAATATTTTTATAAATGGATTTCCCTTTTGTATTGGCAATTTCATTTTCCACATATCTTTTGAAGTAACCAAGCATACTTTTTGTAAGTCTCATAGTGAAAATTAAACCTGCAATTTAAATAAATAGATAGTTAACTACCAAGAAAAACAAAAAAATTAACATTAAAATAATTATAATGAAGAAAATGCTCTTCAGAATACAAATAAAATTGATTTTCATTTATTTTCAAGAAAAAAGACATACTGCTTAAAAAACAATATTAATTTTCATTGTAAAGTTAGAATGCCTAACATACATATCCTAACAACTAACAAAAATTAAATGAAGATGTATACTATGTAAGTATATAATTTCTTAATTCACTAGTTAAGCAATACTTTTTAGTTTGAAAATAATTGATTTAATTAATTTGTCATTAACAAAAAAAACAAAAAAAAACAGCTGTAAGAGAAGTACCATAGTTATTTGTGTATAAGACCCTATTTATTCAGAATTTTCAGCCCAAAAGTTAAGGGTGCATATCATACACAAAAACTATATATAATTGACTTTTTCTAGCAGTAAGTATGCAACATCTTTGCCTGCAATAAGATTTTACTTTCAAATCTTTTTTAATGGCTTTTGGGATCATCATTTTGCTCACATTTTTTGACTTTGCCAATTTTGCCATGGATTTGAGAGCGTTTGTTTAAATGCTTCGTTTTAATCCACATAAGAAGCAAGGAGTTTGTTTTTGATCACTTCTGTTTTTAAGTTTCACCACTATGCAATAAACTGTTCTCTTAGCATATTTTGTTAGCTTTGAAATAGAGGACACATATCCATCATCATCATCATGTTGTGCCGCCAACAAAGATATCCCTGACCCTCTCTTGCCACTCCTCCCTATTGTTCATCACTTCTGGCAGGTCCTCTGGGTTACATTCCGTATCCTCACAGAGCTGCTGTATGCAAGTTCGAGTCGGTCTCCCTGCCTTTGCTTGGCCATGTGAGGGGGTCCATAGGAGAACATCATTTATGAGCTTGTCCCCACTTCTCCAGCAGTGTCCTGCATGTCTGGTTTGTCTAACTTTGATAGTTTTCGTGATGGGAGGTAGGTGGCCATACAGCTGTTGCTTTGTGGAGTGTTGCCTCCAGAATTTGTTCAAAATTGCTCGCAGCATTCTTGTGTAGTTGCCATCAAGCTTTTTCTCCATCTGTTTAGTCAGAGTCTTTTTTCACAAATTAATCTAAAGAAACTTTTAAACGAGTGCCAATTTATAGTTTACACCCTGTAGTACAATAGCAGAGTCATTCATGTCAAATCAACAAGGGGTCAGACCATGACTGACAGAGTTTTTTTTCAAATTTGCTACACTTATAGATCTTCATGATACGAATTGAATGGCACCAGTCTTACCTCTCGAAGTTGAGCAGTTCTTAAGTTATGACCTTTTGACCTTTGCCAAAAATAGGAATTTTCGATGATACTTACAAAGTTTAAAATTTAATATCTCCAGCGTTTTTGCACAAAAAAAAAAAAAAAAGCTTATTTATATACCATTTTAAAGTACTTTGATGGATCTAAAATGTACCATATGTATTTTTTTTTTATCTTAGAGGTCAAATAAAGCAAGTTGACCTTAAACTTTGACCTTCATTTTCTCAAAAAACTTCTTTGTTTTTCATTAAAATAGCCAAATAATTTGTCTTATGTCATGATATGTACAAAAATTTCATGGTGGAAACTCTGTGGAAATTTTGTTATCTCACAATATGGTTAAGTTGTATATCTTTAGAAAGGTCTTTTAATGCTGAATAACATTTACATAAGTACCATGGTCATAAAATCAACAGATTTTTTTATTATTTGTGGTTAAATGATGATCAAATAGATATTTTTTGAAAAAAAAAAACAAAAAAAAACCCCAGACATTTTTGGTTTTAGTTTACATTTTTTAATATAACAAACAGATTGTATTATAAATAAAAGTGATATAATGAATATAAATATTCAAAAAGTGATTTAAAATCATGTTAACATTTTATCAGGCACTAACATTGAAAGAATGTGCAACATTGTATGTTAGTGGTCAACATAATTCAGTTGATTTTTAATTCATTAAATAAGCTTTTTTGGTGCAAAAACACTGGAGATATTAAATTTTAAACTTTGTCAGTATTATCAAAAATTCATATTTTTGACAAAGGTCAAAAGGTCATAACTTAAGAACTGCTCAACTTTGAAAGGTAAGACTGGTGCCATTCAATTCGTATCATGAAGATCAATAAATGTAGCAAATTTGAAAAAAATCCGTGTTGGTCAAGGTATTTTTGCCTAAGAAATTTGATTCGACATGGAATCACTCAGCATGAAAACAGCAAAGCATTCAATTTTAAAGATATTTTGCAAAACAACCTTTACATAATCCTAATCCAGTGCTGCATCCTTAGTGATGTTTCTATACATTAACATTGAATTCGCTAATGTGCAGCCAATAGTAAAATTCTTTACATTGAGCTACAGCAAAAATGACATAAATGTTGCTCCACCTGTGCACCATTAATGATAGAAATGTCACTCTGCACACAAAAGGGTTAAAATATTTGTTTTTCCTATTTCAATTTAAAATATTCTAAGCCTATTAGGAGTCACCCATTCTAAATTGTTTTAGAATGGAGCAATATTAACCTGCTCTTACCTACAGGGACTTTTATTTTGGACTCATCCACTGCATATTAGAGTAGTAAACACATTGAGCCTTGTTATCTATTTTAACAAGGCTATTTTAGTTGCCTCTAAGATAGATATCAACGCGAGTATATTCTGTAAATAAAAATTTCTCTGCAGGACACCATGTGTTTTTTCTTCTTGCTGTGATGATACAAGATTATACCTTCACAACAGATTTTTTTTTTCAATGGAATATGTCTGTACTTAATGTGTGCAAAACAATAACTGAATCCTATTTTTTTCCCTACTACAGTATAATGTGACGGGAATAGGGTCTTAAGGTTCTATAATTTTTTACTGGCACCAAAGATCAAGGTTCAAGTAAAAAGAAAGTCAGCATTGATATTAACTAAGTAGTCTGACATTTTCCACTTGAAGATTTCATACAATACAATCTTCTAACTTCTATTTAGGCTCACAAAATTTAGTAAATACTGACTGATAAAAGTACCAACAGAAAATTCTTGAAACCATTTCAAAATGAATGCATTTTGATAGAAACTGTTGGCACTATTATTCATATTATTTTACATTTAAAAATATTCTATTAGAATTACTCTATAAATTTAATGTACATAGGAGTTTACTTCAATTAATAAACTCCTATGTACATTAAATTTATAGAGTAATTCTTATAGAATATTCTTAAATGTAAAATAATATGAATAATAGTGCCAACAGTTTCTATCAAAATGCATTCATTTTGAAATGGTTTCAAGAATTTTCTGTTGGTACTTTTATCAGTCAGATAGTATAAGAAATAACTTTGAAATTTTCTATAAGAGAGCACTGCCATATGCTCAAATAATGAATAGAAAACAGGAATTTTTTTTATGATACATTAATGATTATTTTCAGTATTTTAGAAATCGTAGAAATAAAAACAAGCAAGATTTTTTAAATGTATTTTTAATAAGCTCATCATAGGCCACCTCCTATAGTTATCTCCCTTTTAACAAAACTCTCTACAGGTCAAAGGTCTACTGCGACTTCGGCTAATTTTACCCCTTTAAGACAAACCAAAATGACCTAACGTGGATTCTTTGGGGTAAATAAAACAGCTATTTTCTTCGTTTTTATTGATGAAAAAGATCCTTAACACAACTGAATATACTAATATCTAAAGCCTGTTTTTTTTGCTATTGGATTTCAAATTCCTTGGGAAAAATACTTAGTATAAGATTATAGATGGTTAGTACGAAGTTTAATTGCTACCAACAGTCACACTTCAATTTGATGACATTTGAATAACTTTAAAATCTGTTTCTGCTGTAATACAATAGAACACATAACTCCCACAACCAAGCTTAATTCAACTTAATGATTTCAATTACAATTCAAAAGTTGTTTCAAGGTGTGTAGCAAAGAGTTATAATAATAATAATAATAATAATAATAATAATAATAAACACCTCAAAAAACAATATGGGCTGATGAGCACTGCCTTGTGCCAGATCTAAAGAGTAGGCCTGGTCATAGGCAATCTGCAAGTAAAATGTTTTATTTTCTAGAAGATAAAGTTTTTTATCTTCGAAATGTATAAATAAAATTTGATTTTTAAGAAGTGGAAAACGATTCTTGCAGTTTAGTAGTAAAGATTTGTATACACTCAAAACACTGGACCAAGTAGAATCAATTAAATCAAAAAAAAAAAAAAAAAATATATATATATATTTAAGACATACTCAAAATGTTTTTGTAAAATATTACGCAATCTTTTATTACGTGAAAAAATAAAAATAATTACTGGATGAAATTTTAAGTGTCGGTGTTAACTATTTTTATTATCCTGAAGAGAAGAACTAATCTTCATAAGGCGACAAAGTTAAGAAAGAAAATTATTTTTGCAATCTGAATTTTACCAATTATTAAATCTTCTGGTTGTTTTTATACTATCAGAACTTTTTCACCACTTTCAACAAAACAGAAGAATAAAAAAAAATCATTGGAAAAAACACGTGGCCATTCACTTAATTAAAATTGGAGGGGAGGGAGCAACGAAAGAAAACAGATCAACTGAGCAAAAAAAATCATATTTTGAAAGGAGAAAAAAAATGAACGAAATAACTTACTTTTATGCCAACTCTACACAATCTTTAATCCCAAATGTTTTTCCAGGCACAAATATCTAAATTAATGAACACGTATAATTTTTTTTATATCTGATTTTTATCCGATCTTCTTTCAAAATCGGAAAGATTACAATGATAAATTTAACTTTTAGGAAATTTTGAGTTGTATATTGCGTTCATCGTCAGAAATGAGTTATAAGTGGTTGAATGTTAAATTTTAGCATCGTTCCGACTGCAAAGGTTGAAATTTTAGTTTTCTTATGAGAAGACAATGACGAAGAGATCCTGATCGTTCCTAGTGGCACACCATTCATCCCCTTGATGACAGGAGTTATAAAACTTTACCCAGTAGTGGCCTGTGTGAGGTTAAGACATTATCCTAATCATTTTTATTTTTTTGGTGAGTGTGTGAAAAAAAAATTAACGACGTAAAATTCTTTTGAAAACAAAAAAGACTTCATCTTATAAATATTCAGGTACTTTTGTAGGAAAAAAATGCATCAGGGAAAACAATGATGGCGAGTGACCTCCTTTAACTTAAAAAAAAAAAAAGAAGAAACTTAATGCAATCATAACATAAATTTACAAACCTGTCGCTTAAATACAGCTAAAGAAGAAACTTTTTAATAAGGAGCTGCCGGTATTTCGAAGAGCCAATGTGGACGTCCTTCAACTTAGCAAAAGGAGGTTGTTTATAAATTCTAAACTGGAACCAAAAAGTAGGTGAAACGAATGAACGAAACATCCAATACATCGAGACTCGACAATTGAAAATAATGAAGACAAATAATTCATAGCCGAGAAAATCTTCACAAAAATTAATATCAATATTAGAATTGAATTATGACAACGATAAAATTAAAATGCAAACATTAATATTAACTTGAATACTTTTTTCCATTTCTGAGTAATTTTTCTGAAATATATATAAAAAAAGAAAGGTCGAACAAACGTAGCAATAAGATATCATTTATTTTTTTTTGTACTAGAAAATTAGCGAAAATTTAGTTTAATATCCATCTAAGTTTAGTCAGAATTTATAGTTCAGTCAATGTACTTTGAGTTTGAAAGTTTTTTTGTTTCAGAAAAAAGTGAGAGAGAAAGGCTACCTTACGATATAGAAGGTAAGGTGATTAAAGCGATTTTATTTCTTTTAAAAAATACAAGATTTTAAAAAAGTGGGCACAAATCCTGAAATTTTTGAGGTGAAGGGAAAGGTACGAAAACTGTATTTTTCTCTAGGGTGCCCTAGCTAGTTCCAATCATCTTCATTCGCACTTTACAATAAATTCATCCTTTCGTCACCTAACATACAAGCAGCCACCACAATACCTCATTCGCTTTATGAACAGCGGACCTACTTAAAAAAAAACCGATGAGGTGAAATGATATATATACAATTGAACAGAAAGGTATGATGGGAGAAAAAAGCTCCAGAGAACATAAAATAAGTCCCGTTTGGTTTCCCTCCCATCTCCCCTCTATGACATGGAGAGCCGACTGTTTTCCGGTCCCAAGGATAGACCGAAAACAAGACGGGGGTGGGGCCTATGCTAATCGGGATAAAAGAAAAATATAAAGAGAAGGGGGCGGCCAGGAAATGGGACACTATGGAATATTGTAGTGTGTGTTCAAGATCCTCAAAAAAGGCGGGCTGGCAAGTGATTGGTGAGAAAAAAGAATAGGGTATGGGGAGGATCTTGAGAATCTAACGACTGACTAAGAGGGAAGATGGCTCCACTCATACAACTAGCTAGGGGTTCAGGAAGAACTAGAAGGTACGTAAGATCCTACTTATCCGGGGTGGGGTTCCAAAGGACCCAGTCCATCGTCGCCATGCGTAGGAAGAGGAGGGAAGGATGACTCCAATATTGCTCCCTTTTGTACGACCAAGCTCGCTGCATACACCCACCTTTTGTCGAATGTTATGCAGTCCAAGCGTTTTCTATTGCATCTAATCTTGACCCTAAGCTGATGCCTAAAGCACAAGATCAGATCCCGATGAGAAAAGTTTGCACCCTCATACAATCCCTTGTTTCGCGTCACCCAAATCACCATTCAGGCTACAGCCAGGATCGCGAGAAACACCACAAGCTTCTCACCCTTATACGGAGGTACAACATTGTCTATGACGTAACCAACGTCGAGCAGCACGAGCTGCCTGGGACTAATACGAGCCGTCCACTCCTTGACATGACTCCAGAACGGCCGTACCCGCTCGCAGTAGTAGAAGGCGTGCAGAGTTGTTTCTTCCAGTCCACTGCTGCAACGGGGGCAATCAGACATGTCTGCCAGGCACGCTCTGTAAGCCCCGTTGTGGAGGGCTAATGCATTCCGAGCAAACCGCCAGGTGAGCGAGAACTCGGAGTTGTTCAAGAAGCTCGAGCCTGGCACCCAATTCCATTGGGAGCGAATCTCCCCCAGCAACCAATCGAGCCGCTTCTCCAGAGGATCCGAAACAGAGCCCTCCACTAGCCCATGATATAGTTTCTTTCTAGGCAATGAAAGGTCACTGGACCGAGGGAGGCTATGCAGAGCCCTACGGCACTCGATTGAAAACCATGTCTCATCCCTTAGCCTACGACGGCTTTCAGCCTTGGGATTGAATCTTAGGCGAGGAAAGACGTCTCTCACCTTATGACCCCACGCTGTCTCCTTCGTTAACGATCAGCCCAGGTACGCCAGTCTCTCGGCAAGCCAGTGGCTCTCGAGATCAGGCATCCCCAGGCCCCCTTCTCGAGGACGCTTACAGCAGACCTTTCTAGAAACCAACAGGCTTCGACCTTTCCAAAGGAGTTTGGAAAGGGATTGTTCTAGCGCCACCCAATGATCCCTAGGCAGGGACAGTACGGACAACGGGTAAAGGATCAAGGGAAAGATGTACACGGCGCACACCTCCAGCCTGCCCTTTAAGGACAACCGCCTTCGAAACCAGGTACCCACCTGGGCTTCTACCTTAGCCCGTACTTCCAACCAGTTTCACTTCAGCTGGAGGTCAGGTTCGAACCACACCCCAAGGATGCGAATGGGTCCATTACTCCAGCGGAAAGGGCCGCCCCTCTTCCAAGCACCCAACCGCAAACCTTCGCTCTTGTCAAAGTTGACTTTGGCACCTGCCACCTTCTCGTACCTCTTGACCGCCTTCTTCATTGCCAATATGTCCAGACGGCTGGACACGAAAACAGTGATATCATCAGCGTATGCAGAAATCCTAGCATGGACACTGCCAGCCAAAAGAATTCCGCATAGGGCCAGATGTGCCCCCCTCCATCCCTAAGACTACAGAGCAGGGGCTCCAAAGCTAGGACATAGAGAAGAGGGGACAGGGGGCAACTCTGCCGGACTGAACGCTCAATTATGAAAGCCTTCAAACACTTCCCCTTCACCTGTGCCACCGCCTGCGGATTGTGGTACAGAATCTTGATCCATTTGCGGAACTCCGGCTCGAATCCGGCGGTCTCCAAAACCGTCGCCAAGAACTGGTGGTCCACCCTATCGAAGGCCTATGACTGATCTAAATTGATTAGCGCGGCCTCGTCGTCATCTTTTATCCCCTCTATGAACTCGCGAACCAAATGCAAGTTGTCCTGGATTGATCTTCCCTTCACAGCGTAGTTCTGCTCTGGTCCAATCAGATCACTAATGACAAGCTGCAAACGATTTGCTAAGACCCGGGCCAAAATCTTTAACTCTGTGTTAAGCTATAGTCACCTAAGTCCTCCCAAACATGCTTGCCATCTTTCCTTAGTAATGTGATCATTCCCTTGGTAATGCTACCAGGAATGGCTCCCTGGGCAAACCAATGCTTGAACACAACCATCAGAATAGGGACAAACATGTGCAACATCCTCAAGTACTCTTCATAGAGTAAACCATCCAGTCCTGGCAACTTGTTAAAGCCGACCTGCTTCAGCGCATTACGGACTTCACATTCCGTGACCAAACCCTCACAACTAGCCGCTTCTGCCGCCCTAAGGCAGGGGAAGTCGGCTAAATAGTTGTGAAACTCCTGGACCGGGAGGTCAGGGCAGCGGGCAAAGCGATCTCGGAAATGTGCCCAAAAAGCTTTGCACATCTCACGGTTCGACCTCAGCACATGCCCATCCGGGGATTTAACAAACTCGATGTACTGATCGGTGTATCTGCGCAACTCTTCCTTACACATAAATGCATTGCATCTCACGGCTTCGTTGGAAACTCTCTTTAACCTATTTCTAGCTACAAAGCCCTTGTAACGTTCGCTAGCCTTGCGCTCAAGGTCCCTCCTAGCTAGATCTACAGCTAGGGAGTCCCCTCCTTCCACCACCCGGGAGAGTCTATCTTCTAAAGACTTCGCTTTCTTGGCCCTATCTAGTTGGAGCTGTTGGCCGTATTTGATGGTGAAGTCCCTAATCCTAAACTTAAGGGATTCCCACCACCTATTCCCAGTAACCGCCCCCACTAACACCCGCTGAATTAAAGTTTCCAGCCGCTCCCAGAAGTCCCTTATCTCCAGTAAGGTGGTATTGAACTTCCAGTAACTAGCCAGACTAGGCCTATTAACTAGCCGCAGACTGACCCTTACGAGTTTATGGTCAGCCAGCCCTAACCAGTGGAAGGTGATTAAAGCAATATTTGTCTCTGCCTTCCAAGGTCTTTTTATAGTAAGGTGAATAAGGTGTTTTTATCTTTGCGTACTGAAAAAATCATGTTCTATTTTTCGGTTGTACGTGTATCTGGCGATGTATGTTGGTATGGGTATTTACCTGACTCCTAGTAATCCAGTGTGTGACACATGGTCGTTTTATAGGGTGAAAACCACACACAAATCGAGATTCGCAAGTTGCTATTTTAAAAAAATACTTGGTCCCTTTGGCATTCCTCATAAGGGGGTGCCTCAGGCGCTAAGCTATCAACGTAACCCTGCAAAGCAGGTATTGCCTTGGGAGAAGGCCCCCTGGGACCAAACAAACTACTCCATACTGAAAGCCTGAGGGAAGGCAAGGTTAGTTTGTGTAGGTATATGTGTGTTTCAAATGGCTACTTAGATATATTCTAGGTAGGCTCCAAATTCAATATTTTAAGTGGGAAATATCTTTATTGATTGTTAATTTTAATAATGTTTCATACTTTACTTTTGGCTATGCATTTAGCCTATGCACAAGAGACTTATTTCTATCATTTTTAACTTTGCCATCATTGTGTTCCCGTCCAGTTAAGTACTATAAGCCAATAAGAACGTCGACCCCGCAAATTATTTTTTTGCTGTTTGCGTGAGTAAATTGACAGCCAGAAGACAATGAAGAGAACAAAGGCAAGATAACAGTAATAACAAATGACAATTTATTTTGTCGAAGGTTACAGAATTATGGTCTTATAGATGATGGAAATAGTAGAGATGACTGGTGGAATAGTCATAGATGCTAGTGGTCATC
Organism: Sepioteuthis lessoniana; assembly: GCA_963585895.1. Classification (NCBI taxonomy): domain Eukaryota; kingdom Metazoa; phylum Mollusca; class Cephalopoda; order Myopsida; family Loliginidae; genus Sepioteuthis; species Sepioteuthis lessoniana. The sequence goes on from OY757927.1 coordinate 93,934,249, forward strand.
GTTGTTGGTAGAGACAGGTGGTAGTCGTTGATAGTAGATACAGCTGGTGGAATAGTCATTGTTGGTAGAGACTGCTGGATGATCAATGTCCCAGTAGTGCTGTACTTTGGTTTAATCAGGGGGGTGTCGATGTGGTCTCAAGAGTTGATGCTTGTTCGAGCAGTGAGTCATTTGTGGACTAGATGCTGCAATTCTGGAGCTGGTCTGCAGTTGGTGCTGGTAGCTTGGTTGCACAGGATTGAACGAGTGGGCTAAGACAGCCGTGTCTTAGCTCTATGTAGGCAAGGACTGAACAAACGAGTGACTAAGACTACTGTGTCTTAGCGTTGCAGTGCTGAAGAACAAACGAGCGAGTGGTATGACCAAGACTACCATGACTTACCATTATGGAACCAAGAAATGAGTGAACGAGTGTTGTGGCTAAGACTACTGTGTCTTAGTACTGTGAAGCCGAGGAACGAGCAAATGAGTGTCAAGGCTAAAACTGCCGTGTCTTAGCTCAGCATAGCCGAGGAATGAGTGAATGAGTGTTGTGGCTAAGACTACTGTCTTAGCTCTGTGTAACCAAGGAATGAGCGAATGAGTGGCTAAGACTACTGAGTCTTAGCTCTGCGTAACCGAGGGATGAGTGAACAAGTGGATAAGACTACTGAGTTTTAGTGTTACTGGAGCAGGAATCGACCAGAATGGTTAAGACCGGATGGTCTTTATATCTTCTTTGGGTTTGCCTTCAGGTTATCTGCTTCAACAAATTCATGAGAACTGTTAGAGATGCTCCAACACTGGGGATGGAGACCTCTAATGGTCCTTAAAAGGACCTTTTCGCATATCTACATAGGTGTAAGGCGGATGTGACCATTAGATGTAGGACCATACCTTGAGAGTTTTGCTTATGAGTCCGGATTCTAAAAAATAGTACCAATGAACGACTGTTGAAAAGGCTTGTCTATTAATAGAGTGAAAGTGGTATCACATTAACAGGGGCCGCAGGAACAGAAAGTTCATCCATAAAAAATATCAGTGGTAATACAATCCTTCTTTAGCTTGAAATAGGTTTCTGAAGATTATCCACTTTATTTTGATAGAATGACTTTTGCAAGACTGGCACTGTTAATGTTGTAAACAGAGATTTTTTTCTTTCTTCGCTGGTGCTGCTAGTCAGGTCTATGGATGTTTTCATCATTTCCGGTCGTAGCCGGATGTAGCGTTTTTAAGGGATTGGAGTGGTCTGGTTTGTTTACATTTTTGAACAGAGCACGACAATCTAAATTGATCAGCACAGCATTACCGTTGATTTTTTTCTATGATCTTGCAAACTGAATGAAGATTGCCCTACCCTTAATAGCACAACTCTACTTGGGACTGATTAGATTAGACAGAACAGTCTGCAAAGGGTCTGCCAAGATCTTCACCAAAATTTTTAAGTCAGTGTTTACAAATGTTAAAGGGTGAAACTAACTAACCCTGTCTCCACCATGTTTGTTAACTTTACTATACTCTTGGTGAAACATTAATGGATTGTTCCTTGCTTGATTCAGTCATAATAGACAGTCACCAACAAGAGAACAAACATATACATCAGCTTTTAGTACACTTTGTAAGGAAGACCATCAATTCCAAGAATCTTGTCCATCTCAGCTGTTTTTAGTGCTTGCTGGACTTCATCTTCCATAATGCACTCGACACTTGCAGCCACTTTTGTCACCATAAGCAAGTTTCTCAGCTCATAATTTAACTTAATTGTAATACAGACGAACATGTGGTCATGATTTTTAAAAAACTCAAAACTTGCACTACCTAATAAATCAAAATAGATTTAACTGCTTCAGTCATGTGATGTACACACTGTAAACTAACACATACCAGAATATTGTTAAACTTTTTTCTCAACCTCATATTTGTCACTTACTGAATAAACATTTCATTCAATTTTATTAGTGTTTTACACATTTTTTCGAAGAAAATATAACAAACTTTTCACATTAGATTTTTAAAATGCATGAAACCAAGTTAATGAGTGTTAAAACAAAAAAGAAGACAAGCATATTTAATTTTGAAGGGGAAATTTGAAGGAAAATCATTTAAACAGCATTTCTAAATAAACGAAAAAAAGAATTTCCCCCCCAAAAATGAGTTACTTGAATATAATGCCAAGTAAATGATTTTCTTTAAGTAAGAATTAAGAAAGACCTCTTTTTTCAATCACTTAAAAATAATTGATAAAAATTGTTATATTCTGAGTTGTGGGCGAGAAATGCGTATGGTTGCAAAACAAAGAACGTATAGATACTCACAATAACACAGTAATGATGCTGTAGAAAATTTTTATAAATAGATTGAGTACAGAAGATAGAATGGAGAAATATGTTCACAGTTAAAGAATGAATTCAGTGGTAGTAGTTACAAAGTTCTCGTGGTGATGAGTAGTTACAAAGTTCTCGTGGTGAAGGGATGGTGGTAATAGTTACAAGTTCCCGTGGTGAAGAGTAGTTACAAAGTTCTCGTGGTGAAGGGATGGTTTTCTTCGGAATTAGGGCAATGTTCTTAGCGGCGGCGATCGTTTGATGTATCGGATGACAGGCGCCGGACGGTGCGTAGAATCCTTAACACGAGTCGTGTGAAGGAACAAGTCTGACTGATAATTATTTGGTCCGTCTATTTATATATTTTCTGTAGGCTCAGAAACGGCAATCTTTGTGCCCCGCTGGAAGCGTTCCGATTGGATATTTATTAATGTATTTTTTTTTTTGTTAATTTATCGCAAACGGAAGTTCTGCGCGGAGCCCATGCGTGAGCGACTAACTTTTCATTTTTAGTTGAGAACTCGAAGTGTTAACTTCCGTTTTTTTTTCTTTTCTTCTTTTCTTTCTTTTTGTTTTTTCAAATCAAGGCAAGATCTCGTCTTGTAACAGCTCCCCTAGATCTTACCATGATTTGAGGTTGCTATGTTGTTAGTGCTTGCTTGCGTGTGTGTTTTTGTTTTGTTTGTTGGTGTGTGTATTATTTATTTTGTTTTTTGGCACATAACGAAGTCTTTAAAGCGTGCTGGGAGTTGCCCGCGTGTTGTTCGTTTCGTTGGGTTTTGGGTATTGTCTCCGGAACTGCAGTCATTTGCGACAAGATGCTCCCCTGACGAAAGTGTAGGGAGTCGTGACAACGGGTGATGGGTAGGTTGCCGGGGTGGACAAGGAGGTAGGGGTGGTCGTGTCGACGGGTGATTGGGAATTTGGTGAGGTGGGGATAGAGCTGGAGGTGGGGGTGGTCGATGCATGTGCTGCAGGTGATTTGGTCGCGGTACGAGTCGACGGACGTGTCCGCGGTGAACCCAATGCGTTTCACAGTTTTCGTTTTTCACTTGGACCACCAAACCGTTCGTTTTGGTGACCTCAAAGTCACCTATCCAAGGCAGGTGAGACAAGTGGGCTGTTGCGGACTGCGGTCGGTGGAGTAGCACCTTGTCACCGACTTGTATCGAGTCTTTGAAGATGCTGCGGTTCAGTTTGGCTTCCATTTTGTGGTCAGCCTCGTTGTTCACCAAGGCGACTCTTTGATGCACCTGTCGGAGCAAAGCGTTTATCTGCATACCGTAAGCACCTGGGTTGTTGTTAACGATGTCTTGGCAGGGGATCTTCGGTAGACCAATGTTTGGTTGGCGGCCGGTGATAATGTAATGCGGGGATGCACCAGTGGCGGTGTTGGCTGTGGCATTCATTGAGGAAACTGCCGATTCGAGAACGTCCGTCCATTCACAATTTCTGTCTTCGCAGATCATGTAAAGGGCGTTTTTTAAGGTCCGGTGTTGCCTCTCAATGTTCCCCGAGCTTTGTGGTCGCCACGGGCAGTGAAGTTCCGGGTGATCGAGGTTAGGTCACAAAATTCCTTGTAGACCTCGCCAGTGAAGTGGATTCCTCGGTCGGAGGAGACAATGCGGGGAATCTCGCGGTGACGAAGAAAGAACTGGTAGAGTCCGCGGGCTGCGTCGATTGCGCGGTCTCTGGCACATGGTATGGCCATGAGGTGGCGGCTGAAGCTGTCTAGAATAGTAAGGATGTACCGCTTGCCCTTTGAGAGGGGCATTAAGACAAAATCTATGTAGACAACCTCGAATGGTTTTCCGCCTCTCTTGCAATGGCCCGTGGACCAGTTTCGGCGCATGCCGTAATTTCCCTTGCGTTTAGCGCAGGTTTGGCATGACTGAACATACGCCCTGATATCGCGATTTTTGAACTCCCACCAGTAGCTGGATAGGTGTTCCTGCATGCGGGAGATCCCTGAGTGGTTGACACAGTCATGGGCTTGGTGGAGATATTTTGTCCGGAGCTTGTAGGGTACTACCAGTTTTGGTGTGTTTGTAGTATCCCTGATCATCAATACAGATGTACCAGGTTCCAAGTAGAATTGGTGCATGTGCTTGTTATATAGCCCGGTACGATGATCTTTGGGGTCGAGTAGGGTAGCGTCCGGTCTTGGGGTTGCCAACTGAAGAGCTCTGATGATTTTTGAAAGTGTGTCATCAGAGGCTTGTTCCGCTGCAATACCCATGTGGTCAGCTATCTCTTCAACCGGGATGGTCGATGTGGCATGAAACGCGAGGAATGCGTCGAGGGCCTGCAGATGATGCTGAATGTTCCGTGTTGTGTGAGTCCCAGGGAGCAGCTGGGAGCTCTTGATTTCGTCCATGCACCAGGATGGAACGTAGATGTTTAGACTGGAGCCTTGGAGTTTGAAGCGCTTCCCTGCAGGTGTGGGGTCTGCCGTAAGCTTGTCCTTGCTGTGGCCATATCTCCGACTGAGCATGTCTGCCCAGACATTCGATTCACCTTCTACATATTCCAAGACGAATTTGTAGCACGATATTTCCTCCTGCCATCGTTGTATCTTCGCATTGTTGAATTCACGTTGATCCAAGTATGTGAGAGATCGATGATCTGTGAGGACGACGAAGGGACGACTACGCAAGAAGTAATCGAATTTGGTGATGGCCCATTTTATCGCATATGCTTCGCGTTCAGTTGTTGACCAGTTGCGCTCCGTCGCGTTAAAGGTGTGTGAGGTCACTGCTATTATTTTCTTTTGGCCGTGTTTATTCTCTTGCATGAGAATGGCACCACATGCGATATCGCTGGCGTCGGTGGTGAGGGTAAAGAGTCCGGTGAAATCGGGGAATGAAATGATTGGTGGTGAAGCGAGGCGCTTCTTAATTTTATTGAAAGCCTTGTCGGCCCCTTCGGTCCAGATGAATGTCCGTCCGGGCTTGTTTAGTTCGTTTATGGGGGCCATTAGATTGGAGAACATGTCGGTTCTGATGCTCTCGTTAAGGCGTGTCTCGATGAATTGCCGAATCCATACGAGACGTCCGATGAGACTTTGTAGTTCTTTTCTCGTTGTCGGGGGTTTCATGTCGATAATGGCGCGGACATATTCGGGGTCGGCCTTGAACCCGTCGCTATTCACGATGCGACCGAGAAATTTAGCTTCAGACGCAAGAAAAATGCATTTTTCTGGGTTTAGTTTTAATCCGAACTTGCGTAGAGCAATAAATAATTGCTCCAGCGCTGTCACATATTCCTCGAAGGTTTTGGCGTGGACAAGATTATCGTCGATATATGACGATATGTTCGCGCGTGAGGCCACTGTGTCGAGAGCCTCAGCTATGCATCGAGAGAAGATTTGTCCAGCGGATGTTAGACCGAAGGCCAGACGGGTGTATTGGAAACAGCGTCCTTTCCAAGTAAAGGCCGTTTTATGGCGGTCACGTTCATCAATAACGATTTGCCAATAGCCATTGCGGAGGTCGAGTGTTGAGAAGTACTTGTTACCTTCGCCAATCTTGTTGAATGTCGAGTCAATGGTAGGTATTGGGTATGGGTCGAGATCGACTAACACCTTGTTGAGGGTTCTTTTGAAATTTGCGACCACTCGAATCTTTCCGTTTTTCTTGCGGACGGCAAAAACGGGACTGTTAAATCCTTTAGGGTCGTTGCAAAGTTCGATAACACCCTCACTTGCCATGCGGGCAATTTCCGCGTCAACGTCACCCTCCAGTGCTTGGGCTATAGGGTGCTGTTTTTGGCTCCTGGACTGGCCGTTGGTTGGTATGCGTATGGGCTTGATGAAAGTGCCCCTTCTATTGTCGTCGGTGCCTAGAATGTCCGCATAGCTGATGAGTAAATCGGCGGTAGCTTCTAATTCACTACGGCTATGATGGTCTGGAAGCGATAGGCCTACGGTTTGCTTAAGCCAATGGAGTTTTTGGTTGAGAGTCAACCCGTTAGGCGATGATCTGGCTGTGGCTCGTGGTTCCTCGTTGGAAACGGTTAGGGCGCCGTGTGAAAGGTTGTGGGTCGGTTTTATCCTTGGATGGACGGTTGTAGAGAGCGGGACAGTATGTTTTAGCTTGCCAGATGGGAGTGTGCGCGCAAGTTCTACAGTCGCCTTCTGGTTATCGATAGTATAGGATAAGAGTGTGTGGTGGCCGAGTATATTCTGACCGATCAAGATGGGAATGTCTGATGTCGTGATCAGTGTGTCGACGTTGCAGAAAGCGGGGGAAGTATCGTCACCCAAGGTAATGTCGCAGGTGAGCTTGCCCAGAATAGAGATGTTCCCTCCGATTCCTTTGACTCGGATGTTGGATTTGGACATGTGTCTTCTTGCATCTTCAGGTAAGCGAGAAATGGGAATGATGCAAGTCGTGCATCCGGAATCCAACATGCCTACACCGGAGAATGTGATGTCGTTGTTGCGGAGGTTGATCTGAACAAGGGGCGATCGGAGATCAGGTCGGATTTGAACGTTAAATGTGTGATGATGCTGAGTGGATACATGGACCTGGGAACGAGTCATCACATCTCGTTCGGTCCCAACCGAAAATCCAGTTCGTCGAAGCGCGTCGCGTGTTCATGGTTGTGCTGATCGCTATCTATTCCAGGTAAACCGGTGTCAGTGGTCGCTATGTGTGCTTGGGCATGAGGGTGGGGGGTGAAAATATGGGCACCTGTTGCCCTTAAAGCATGCGCGGCCTCGTAAAAAGTTTTTGCACATTGCTTGTTGGCTGGGTTGGCCAGCGCTTCTTTGTGCCCGGTTGTGCTTCATGTTGTAGGTGGGGGCGGTTCGACTTTTCCAGTCAACAATGGATGGGTTCCGCCTATGGGTTTGCCGCAGTTGCTTGTTCAGATCCAGCAACTGTAGCTGTACGTCGGCTAGTATCTTGTCACTTTCAAGGCTACGAGGTTTGTCAGAGTGTGTAGGTTGGCTCGCCATCAGCGCAGTGGTTTCAGCGGCGGTGGTGATGTCCGTTTTGATACCACGATCAAGATAGCGTTGCGCATCGCTGGCTATACCACCCGCTGAGTAGTGTCTGTCCATAGTTTTGACGAGGTGTGGATAGATGTTAGGTGTCCATGCCTTGATCTTTTCACTCATGAGCATGGCCCCCATTAGGGAAAACGCAGTTTCGGCCGTCATCTCAGCATTTTGTCTGTCCGACTTGAATTTTGCCGTGATGTGGACTGTGGCCTCTCGGATTGTGTTTTCAAGTCGGCCTGCAAAATCAGTGAGTTTCTCTCCCTCATGTCGCTGAAGGTCCCATGCTCGGCTTAGGTACTGGAAGTTTGTCATTTGGCTCCCGTGGGTGGATATAAGGTAAGCCTTTAATTCCTCGAACGTGGACGTAGGCTGTCTTGAGTCCTCCATCTGCTGGAAGATGCCTTCGTTCAGTAGTTGCTTTGCCAGCTTGACAAACTCCTTCTCCATTGCAGGATATTCCCTTAATTCTGGCTTAACATGTATGGTGTAAGCCTTATTAAGGTCGGTAATGAAGCGGTTTACATCGCTGCCCGGTTCGAAGGTCCGGATGGATTTTGTGGCGTCCCGAAGTGACTGCTGTCGCAATAGCTCATAGTTTGTGGTGTGTTGTTGCAATGTGTACGATCGGTCGTGTGCTGTAGTTTGCAGAGCAGTTAAGAGTTCGTGGAGGTCTGTTTTCAGTTCACTAATGATTAATTGTGCTTGCGGGTTATCTGCCGGCTCCATGTCAATTTTCGTTTGGAGAATCGCTGCTTTTTGCTGTTTTATAAGTTCCAAGATTTCTGATCGAGAAAGGCCGGAGTATTCCATACTTGTTTTGCTGCACGCTTGACACCAGTGTTATATTCTGAGTTGTGGGCGAGAAATGCGTATGGTTGCAAAACAAAGAACGTATAGATACTCACAATAACACAGTAATGATGCTGTAGAAAATTTTTATAAATAGATTGAGTACAGAAGATAGAATGGAGAAATATGTTCACAGTTAAAGAATGAATTCAGTGGTAGTAGTTACAAAGTTCTCGTGGTGAAGGGATGGTGGTAGTAGTTACAAGTTCCCGTGGTGAAGAGTAGTTACAAAGTTCTCGTGGTGAAGGGATGGTTTTCTTCGGAATTAGGGCAATGTTCTTAGCGGCGGCGATCGTTTGATGTATCGGATGACAGGCGCCGGACGGTGCGTAGAATCCTTAACACGAGTCGTGTGAAGGAACAAGTCTGACTGATAATTATTTGGTCCGTCTATTTATATATTTTCTGTAGGCTCAGAAACGGCAATCTTTGTGCCCCGCTGGAAGCGTTCCGATTGGATATTTATTAATGTATTTTTTTTTTTGTTAATTTATCGCAAACGGAAGTTCTGCGCGGAGCCCATGCGTGAGCGACTAACTTTTCATTTTTAGTTGAGAACTCGAAGTGTTAACTTCCGTTTTTTTTTCTTTTCTTCTTTTCTTTCTTTTTGTTTTTTCAAATCAAGGCAAGATCTCGTCTTGTAACAAAATCAATTTAAAAACCTTCAATTACTTAAATTTGTCATGTTTTAATCTAAGTGGGGTTGGGTATTATACATTGCGCTTTAGGTGAGAGGGTTTTATCAAAAGGACATTTGCTGTAGTAGGAGTTTTTATTGGAACCCAGAATGTGAATTAAAATTATTGCTACTTCAGTAATTAGTGAACTAAACATTTTTTAAACATAGCCAGACCTTCATTACTGCCGGTAAACTATTTGATTCAATGGAATCCTTGTACTTTTGTTGCCATTTGAAAGTTAGGCTGGTAATATCATAACCTATTTCTTAACATTATAGCTGAGTTGGCTGGGGCTGTAGAATATGCTGACTGCATCTCTGCCGAGGGATAAGACTTCCCTCCAATGAGTGTCCTACATATGACACTAAACGATCTGATGGTGAGGCTCGAGCCCTAGAGCTTTGGGTAATGTGGAGTAACCCTTCATTGCTATTGCTCTCAGGTCCATTCTGACCTGGAGTGGTGGCATCTGAGAGGGTCCTATCTATGGGTCAAATAGAACTGTTTGACCATTTAAACTATGTGCAAACAAATGACTTATGCTAAATCAAATTGTTAGAAATAGAACTGTTTGACCATTTGACTATGTGTAAATAAATGACTGATGTTCAATAGAATTTTTAGTGATACTTAATAATACATGGAACCATTTAACTGTATGCAAATAAATGAGTAATATTGAATAGAATTATTACTGTTAAATAGCAATATTTGTAACCACTTCACAGTCAGTAGTATATAGAATTATTCTTGTTAGATAGAAATATTTGAAACCATTTAATTGAATGCAAAAAAAAGAACTTGGGCTTGTTTAAAAATGTTATCAACAAAATGTATTTTCAAATCATATATTTGATATGTATGTATAAACAAGATTTGGCATTAAATAACCTACAATGATTGATATGCCTAAAACCCAACCAAACCAATCATCAAGATTGCAATTTATTCATTCTTTTATGCATTTTTATTTTTAGATGAAGCATTAACAATTATTATTATCATTATTATAGTTATGATTATTATTTTGCTTCATGCAAGTTTTTCAAATTAGCTTTAACCAATAGTTTTTCCCTTCCTCATTATCATTATTATTATTATCATTAGTTACTAGTATTAACTTTCAGCTTTTAATTTTTACTTGCCTTTTTTACTGCATTTCTTTCAGTCCTTACTCTACAAAAGTGTAAAAAGATTAGAAGCAATTATAAATGTTAAATTCCTAGAGAGGCTTAAATTCATATTCTCTTTTGAGAAGCCTAGTTTAATACACAAACTACTAGACAATCTTAGCTATTGGTCTACAGAAGCCCTATTCAAGCCTAGAAATCCATCTTTTATTCTGTTTCTCAATCTTTTAGTATTATTTTTTTATTGTTATTGTAATTTTTATTCATTTTTATTTTTAGATGAAGCATTATCAATCATTTTTCTTATTAATTTTGATCAACCAAATGAGCAGCAAAAATAAAGTAATTAAAAATAAGATAAAAGATGAAAGAAAATACTGATCAAAAATAATAATTACGATGGTATTCATTCTTTTTTGAATATCTTGGCTCTTTTCCAAAGTTTATATGGTTCTTGTAGATCATATATTTACTTTCAAATAATGCTTAATTAAATGTTGACATAAAATGAATTTGAGTATTATACAAAAATTGATCAACTGCTTGTTTTATAACTGGAAATGTATCAAAAGAAACATATCTGCTAGTTTCATATGTAGCTGTCATTTGTTTTGTCTTTAACCCAGCTCATCTAGATTACAAGTTATTTTTAAAACCTAAACTGACAAGACAGCAATGAAACAAAATCTGCATGTAATACACTGTTTCTACCAGTGACAATTTCCCTGGGGAATAACAGCCTCATTCCTTTCCTTATTTGTCTTTTAGAAAGTCACAGTCTAATAGTAGATAGGAGAAGAAGAAAAATGAAAAGTGAGAACATCACTGAATGTCACTTTTTTAAACAGTAAAAGATAAAAAAAAAGATTTAAAAAATCTTGTATATAGTTTACTTTTAATGAATGTTTAAAAATGTGTGAAATTATTAAACAAAACTTATCATTTTCAATTATAATATTGTTGTATACTGGAGTTGGCTAACTTTTCTCATTCCATGTTCAAGTTCAGATGTGTCATAGAAAATTGTCTCCTATCTGTTACTGTAAAAATATTCACAGAAATATATTTGGCTTTTATATATAATTTATTTATTTAATAAAAACAAAATGAGTACTACTTCCTTAAATGAGACTTTTGAGTTTGTTATGATTTCAGTAAAGTTTTAATGTTTGGAGTTATGTTAGTGATAATAGCAGAGAAATTTAAAATGTTTATCAGTCAGCTGTATTCTCATTTTGTTTTCAATTAATTTCAGAGCTGAAAATGTTTGCTCATATCTGTATATCATTCCAGAAAGTTGATATCATTCTGAGAAAATTTTCTTAGTTCTAGAAAATGTTCATAAGGAAATGATTGCCAGAAATTAATAATGTGTAATGGTTTTAAGTAAGAAAAATAATCTTTTTCGAAAAATGTTCTATCAGTAAAAAAGAAGAAAAAAAAAAAACAGATTTCATTCTATGAACGGACTTAAGTCAGACTAATTAGTACCAGACCATGATTCAAAAATTCCACAGACACACTGCCTGACTCCTTAGGATAGGAATTAACCAATAGAGAAAGCAAAATTTAACTTCAATAACAACTTAGGATTCCGGGGATATATAAAAGGACTGGTAGTTTGAAAAAAGACATGTGCCCAGCAGGCTTGCAGGGTGCTGTTCATTCCCGTCAAGTCCACCAGTTAAAGCAGGGCACACACATGGGCTGTGATTTGCCAACGCTATTTAATATTACAGATATCACCAAACTCCCTAGCTGGACCACATTTTAAAGCCACCAGGTGGGTTATAGGTGAGTTATTAAAATTCAACACAGCAAACTGGCTAGCTTTCCCCTTCAAATACAAGGCCTTTGACAAATAAAATACTTCAACAACAAAAGAAGACTCTGAACTGCCATGTTTGGGTCAACAAGATTAATAACAATATTCTTTTATTGAATAAAAGAAAGAAACCCAAAAAAAACAATTCAGGTAAGAGCCAGGAGCGAGAAAGTCTTTCTTCTAAATGGCAGAAGGTGAAAATACAGTTCTTCAGCATGGGAGATACAGTTCACTTTCCTTCAGACTTTGGGGTTTAATGGCAGAGCCCGAATTCAAAATCTCAAGTTTATCATTCGGGGAATATTCCCTCTTCTTTTCTCCTCTATCTTATCAGAGCTATTCTTTCCTTCCGTAATTTGTCTTTTATTCATGTCAGCATGAATACAGCAAGAGAAATTTAAATATACTTCAATTGTATGTTCACTTACTTGGGATTTTGCATAGTCTTTTCTTTTCTCTTTTTCCTCTCGTTATTGGGCTTCCATAACATGTTGATAGAAAGATGCACGTCTTATTTCAGATAAGACCAAGATTAATTATTATCTTTTTCCCCATGGACAAGTCACCGGTATTTCATTTAACGAGGCCCACCAGACCCCGGAGTGCGAATTCATTCAAAAGAGAAGCTTTTGCTTTTCTCTCAGTGTTCTCTGCGTGGCATAAGTTTGGAATCTGGATTTCTTCCGTATCCCAAATTATGTGTTTTCACTCACCAACAAACAAACACCAACTGGTTATTTTCCATAGTTTGAAAAATGACCACGTGTTGGCTTTTTGGCGATTTATTCCTCTGCACCAATCATGGTCGCCATTTGCCTCTCTCCGTTAACACATACATGGCTAATAGGGAGTGAGATTCTCTCATGACCATGTCACCTAATACTAATAGAGGAGAGTTGAAGAGATACAGCCTTTCCACTGCCACTATTCTTGGTTACAACTATAGTTGGCTAACGGCCTGCATGTTGCACCTTCTTTCCCCACAACCCGGTGAATGTATGAGGGTGTTGCATTTCCTCGTCACAGAAAACACGGGCTGAAGAAAAGAACTTATCTGACAACAATACCCCAAGAATCATTAAGAAACCAGCACCATCAAAAGAAAAAAGACAAAATATTCAAGTAAATAATTTTCTTTTCTTCACGTACAAGCATGTATAGTCTCAAAGAACTGTTACAGAAAGTTACTTACAACACCAAAATAATTGCAAAATAAAGACTCTCTTTCCACCATTACACACATCACAAAAAATAGAAGTCACTGTTATTATCTGTTTCCAGTATTTCCGTGTTCTTGTCATTTCTTGTTTGTCGAAGTTCTTTCATCTATTTCATTCTCAAGGCCAATTTACAGCAACCTACCTCATACAAGTAACAAATGCCAGAATTATTTAGGGTAGAGGGAAGCTGATTAAATTTAATTTTCAACCATGAATCTGTTCTCAAGTGAACAATTTTCATGTTTATGAATAATTGTATTCGCAGTTCAAATGGAGTTATATAATTTTAGTCAGATAATAATCAATATAATTTTTTTCACATACAATTAGCTTCTTATTTTATATATCAATAAATAAAAGTCAAAGTTCTTTTTAGTGTCAGAAAATATTCCACTGATGTATTGCTATGTGTATTTGAGGCACAATTATCAGATTAAATATAAGAGAGGTGTTTATTTTTTGAAAAAAGAATGCCTTGAGGGTTAACTTCAGTGATCATTATCCTTAATGCTGAGTTGCATCCTATTTATGGAATTTATATTATTAATTGGAAATAAATAAACAGAAGTAGTCTGTAATTAAGGTTTAAAAGTTATCTGTCTGTTGGATTATCTGCCCCTGTTTACTCAGATGTCCACTAATTGGTGATATTGGATGTTGCCATAATGATCCATCAAGGTATTTAAAGGGAAAGATGTTAATTCTCACCATTTTTTAAGCTGACAGGCTCTAAGGAAAGAGTTATTTTGGCCTGTCTGTGGATGGCCACCCTCTGGGAGACCATCAAGTTTTCATGTAATGAACTCTGTTTTACACACACAAGAACTCCTGTTGTAAAGCAGATTCATAATTTTACTTGTCTGCCAAGATATACTATCTAGGGAAATTAAGATGTAATGTGTGCTGATATTTGGTACATCTTGACTACCTTTAGAAGGGTGATAGTAATAGATCTTGTGACACACCATGGGAGCCCATCTACCACAAATGAATTGGAACAGGCCTCCTTCTAAACTAACTAGAATGGTTCATGGGAGAGAAATAACTGAAAATCAATAAAGGATGAAGGGGTAGATGAGAAACATACATCTTGGCCCTGCTTCTCTGACCAATTCTTTGCCAGCTGGAAATAAGGGTCGAATTAGATACCAAGAATCTTATATAGTCTGTTCATCTAACTGAAATGTAAGCATAATGACTTTTGTAAAGAGAGGTAAGGAACTTTTAAAGAACTATCTTGAAAATAATTAGTTGTACTTGCACAATTCTCATGAAAATAATGGTATTATTTACATCAAAACTTATGCTTAGGATCAGAGTGTAGTATCTGTGCTCTCTTTTTCCAATCAAACCTCCACTTCCTTGTTTTTCAGCAAGGATCACAGTGTTATCTGTTTCATATCAGAAAAGATTTGCAATAATCACTGAGAAGTACAAGACATCAATTAGAAGAAAACTACCTGGACTACATTAAGGATAAAAGTAGGTGTCTTGGTTCATTTTAATACACAAGAGTTCTACCTTTCTATTTCTGTGAACCGTTTTAGACAAAGCATAGATTTATCTAAACAATTTGTTAATATTGATTGGAAGTAAATAGAAATAACCAAATTTTGCCAAAAGTCCATATTATATGACAAAGGCATAGTGTAGATCTAAGAAATTGACCAATATCAAATTCCACATAAGTTTTGATGATGCTGAAATTTGTGAAATTGTGAGGATCTTCTTATTGTAAGAGATGGCTTATAACTTTGAGAAAAAAATACTGGCCTTTATAATAATGATGTTTGCATTTCCTCAAAAATTAGAGGAGTAGATGAGTGAATAAAAGTAGAAGGGATTTAATTAAATTCAAAAGCTATGGCTTAGGTAATAATGTACAAGGGTGGGTTGAAAATTTCATAGTCTAAAAAGTTCATATGATGATATCATTCATAGCTGATGTTGATGACTTTTTTTTACCAATGTGGTCCAAGCACTGCAACACCGATTTGAACTTTTTAACAGACCCTCACACTTTCTTAGCCTTTGGGAACATTTTTGTAAATCTTAATAACAGCTTCATTGATTAATTTATTTTATCTTTGTGATTCCACACCATTAAATTTTCTTGGTTTAACTGCTTTCACATTTTTGTAGATCTTTTCATTCTACTGATATGTCTCCTAAGTTGTTGCTAAAAAATGGTATTAATTTTTACAAACTTGATTTTCTTGATTATATTGAATAAAGCTTTTTCAAAATCTTTGAAATCTGAGTGGAGAGCACTGAATATTTATAAACTAATGATAAAATTTTTTTCGATTCTTTCGATTAGGATTTCAATTTTTTCAATTAGAATTAATTTGTGCTTATGTGAGCTTGGTATCAGAATGGTTTTTAAAGAATAATGGAAATCCATCTCCTCTATAGCTTCAAAAAGAAAAAAACTTCTGAAAGTGGTTGAATTTCATAAAAATAGTAGGAGTTATTACTGGGACTGTAAGTGTTGTATACTGTGATGAGATCAATCACAACAGTAATACAATACATACATATATGCAAATGCAACATACATATGCAAATACAGGCGGACTCTGTTGTTTCAGACACGAACGGTTTTATTGACTTCTGACTTCGGTCCATGGCAACACAAGGAGAGAGACACAATTCTTAAAAGCTTATGCTAACCATACTATCTGACTCCACCTTCCAGCCTCATTTCCTGTCTGGGGGTTTATTATGACAATGGAGATTATCATATCCTTTGCGCGCAAGCATAAAACTGCACCCAATGACTATGCACCTGAACTCTTAACCCAAATAGTTCAAAGCTCAACCAAACTGAATGATAAAATATAATTAACGAAAAATGATTGATATAAAAAAATCATTCCTTAATTATATCACACACCTTTCATCCCCACAAAATAAAATCATTTTGTTATAAAAGATAACAAAATATATTTTTAACTAATGTATCGATGTGAAAGGATTTTCCTTTTGTTTTTCTCTATTTTCTTCCTTTCCGATTTTGTAATCTGTAACAATTATGCAATGTAACACTCTTCCTCCTGTTGACTTGACAAATAGAATTATAGTAACAACAAGAATAACAATTCAAAAGAGCATATAAAAAAAATAACACTATAAATCATGCAACAGTCCAAAAACAAAAAGTCAGCAAAAAAATTGTTCATATTGTCCTTCTTTTTCTTATTTTTCAATTTAAAAAAAAAATTTTCTGGTTCTTCTTTTCTTGTGATTCAATGTCCATTTTACTTTACCAATTGGCATGTATTTTTCTCTTTAGTCTTTATTTTTTTTCTTTTTCACGGATCAATTGCACATTATCTGTCTTTTGCTCCTTTTGCTTTACTTCTACATCTGTAACTCATTACTTCTAACCTTTTCTCTCATAATCTCTGTCATTAATTTATATATATATATATTTTAATAATGTACACTATCATTGTCTGTGCCCTTGTACATTTTCCATTAAGTGTCCTTTTACAACTAAGCATAGCTTGTAATTAAACCAAGGTAAATGGGGTAAAACTTCCTAGGAACCTATTTTTCTTTCCAACCAACACAAACCGTTCCCATTTTTGTCCCCTTTTTCTTCAACTTTTGACCACCGTCAATCGGTCTATCTCTCATCTCATCAATAGCTAACGAGTACCTTTCTTCTTTTTCTTTCAGCAAGTATCTCGACAAAAGCATTGCTTGTATCCAGCCATCATTTCTTAATTTTTACTTATTCCAACCACGACAACATAATACTAGTTTCTTGCTTACTTCCAAAGATGAGTTAAAATATCCTGGTGGTTCTTTTCCTTAGCAACCCAAACCTTTTACTCTGTCTGCTGCTTTTTTCCACTGCCCCTTGGTCTATCTTCTTTCTCGTTTTCAATAGTTAATGAGGTTACGTTATTTATTTATCAATTTGGTTGACTACATTTCTCCCTCAAGAACAATTCAAAAGCGAGTCCATAAATTTACTGTTACATACCATGAGACACGTCAAGATTTTGCACACATACTCTCTAATTCCCATCCCCTGTTTCAAAATATCCTCTTCAATACAATGGTCTGGCATATTACCAAACCTTCAAATTCTCAATCCCATTCCTGGTAGACCTTCACAACCCGCTCTGGCCACTAACCAGCAACATTTCAAACTCATTATTAGGGGAATTCACAAAACGCTGGCCAGGCCACTAACCAGTACCTCAAATTTCTCGACCCCTCTCTTGGGGGAAACCTTCACAAAACCTGGTATGGCTTCTACTAGTACCCAAAATATCGATCCCATTTTAGAGAGACTTCACAGAACGCTTCCAATTTCCGCATCTTTTCCAAATATCGAACCTGTCCCACAGTCCTAACTACGGATCCAAAGGTATATGAGCATTCTCCCAACACAATATTGCCAATGTCCAGATCCTTTCGAAGCTCGGAATTGAAAGACAAACAGAAAAAATATCCCACTGTAAGATTACTATGCTTTACGATAGCATTCACAAGTTACTACAAAATTTCATTCACTAAAATTTTGTTCACTATCAAAGTTCATTCATGAAAGGTCCAAAATTCTCATTGTCCCTCAATTCAAAACTTGTTTTTCAACCTGTCACTTTTTGAAATATCACAGAAAGAATATTTTCTGTTCCTCTCCCTTTTTTTTTCTTCTTTCTTTCCTCCATGATTCATAGTCCCAAAACATAGCAGTAAACTGTATCAACTCGTATGTAAAATGTACTGGATTTTATCACCAATCTCTAATTTTCTTTTTCAATTATATAAATTCTATTGGACGTGACTCTTAAAACCCTGAAAGACAGATACAACCAAAAATTTTTTTCATGATTAGCTAAATTTTATCAATGCGAATCAGGAAATTCAAAGATACACAGAAGGAAAAAATTACTTTTCTTAATTTGAGCAATGTACCTACCACTTTTCCTTTTTTTTTTTTTTTTAACGTAATTAATTAAATTCTATCAGGCACGATCCACCAACTTAAAAACGACAGAGAAAGACATAAAATTTATACAAAGAACAAGTACCTTATTTTTCTTTTTTTTTCTTTTCATGCCTTCTTCTTGATTCTTTTGTTGTAATTTTTCTTCTTCGTTCTGGGGCCTTGTGTCGAACATTTTTTCTTCTTTCTTCTAACCTGTTGCTTGTCTTTCAATATTTGACGTTATTCTTTTCTCTGGTCTCCTTGGTTAGGGTGCCGCATTTTTTTTTGTCTTTGGAGTTGCGTTCTTTTCATTCCATACTAGTTTCTTGTTTGGCCGGAGTAGTACAGTTATTTTTCTCCTTTTTTTTCTTTTTAATTTTTTTTTTTTGAGTTGAGGTACGTAATGTTTATCTTACGTTCTCTCTCTCCCACCTGAAACAACAGTCGCCTAAAATTGATTTACATCATTTTTAGCTGCTTCTAATCATCTAAAGTACCGTGAACAACCCAAGTTCAAAATCAATCTATGTCTTCCTTTTTTTTTCTTGCAAAAGACATAGCAAGTCATTGCGCACCAAAAACATTCATTATGTTGTATACTTCATATATACATAATGATATCAATCACAACTGTAATACAAACACATTTACAAACACAGGTGGGCTCTGTCGTTTCAGACACAAACAGTTTTAACTTCTGACTTTGGTCCGTGGCAACACGAGGAGAGAGACACAATTCTTAAAAGCTTATGCTAATCATACTATCTGATTCCACCCCATGTGCGGCGCATCTTGTGATGTTTAAGATCTCAATTCATCTCCGCAGGTCAGGACCTGGAAAACTTAACCGCCGCCGCAACGGTAGAAAACTCAACTCTATGCCTCAATAGCAGAAACTCAACTCTCTGTCCCCATGGTCCAATCTCAACTGACTCTTTATCAAAATCCTCAAATTCTCGGGACCATCTCTTCCGGGCATGACGTCATCCACACTCCAGCCCCATTTCCTGTCTTGGGGTTTATTATGACAATGGTGATTATCATATCCTTTGCATGCGAGCGTAAAACTGCATCCAATGACTATGCCCCTGAACTCTTAACCCAAATAGTTCAAAGCCCAACCAAACTGAATGATAAAATATAATTAACAAAAAACTATCTATATAAAAAAAATCATTCCTTAATTATATAACATAAGAATGGAGGGGCAGTTACTCCTCCTATAGAGCCAGTAAAAATAACTATTAGGTGACATGTGACTTCAAAACATGCTAAAGAGAAGAACCAATTGTTATATCAGCGTACGGTTGTAAGGAAAGAATGAAACACAGTTGTAAAGCAAAGGACATGAAGGCACGTGAAAATTTTAATAATTGTATTGAAAACAAAGAAGTAAAAAGTTTAAATAACTGGATTTGTATAAACACATTGATATAGAATTAAAGAAAGTAAAAAATGTCCTATGCTTAATTGTGGTAGGATTGTTAGACTTACGCGCACACAGCCAATCAGATGTTACGAAAGCGGAGAGGAGAGGGGTGTTTGGTGATTTACGACTTAGACACTTCCTTCAAAGCGGAGAAGAGGAAAGTCAATGTGGGTGATGTGTGGTTTCGAATTTCGCCTATCTCTCTTTCAGAGCTGAAGTTCTGGTCTGTAGGTGTCGTTTGCTTTCTTTTGATTTGGCTCCGCTGTCGAGAAATTTGTATTTTATAGTGTTTTTGTCTTCTGTCGGATCAAATAGGGTTTTCTTAGTTTTTTTACACTGAAGGTCACGGATTGGCTGAAAAATTACTTTTAATCATTCTTATTTTTTGGCAATTTTCTATACGCTGCTCCTATGCGCAGAAGCCCCTTTTTCTATTTTGAAGAAAGTCTCAGCACCGATAACATCTGGTGAATGCTCTCGTGGACGCTAGTTGGAATCATTATTTTGTGTGTATGATAAATCAGAAGAGATCTCTTTCGGTCATATAATATAGGGAAACACCTGGAGAGGAGCTGGTCAGTGTTTAATAAACTATGCAGCTTCTTCAAAAGGGAAATGATCAGGCTATCCAAAAGTAACTATCCAAATTTCCTGATTAGACATTTTTCCGATGCTATCAGGACTCCAGAATGCACACGGAATAAGCATGTGGACAGGCCAAAACCCACAGTATGTAAGGTCAATCCCCCTCCTCACAGAAATAAAACTTGTTTACAAAATTTTAATACTAATTCTGTCTCCTGCCGTGAAGTTTTCAAATGCAACTTGTGTGATTCAAATACACACTTTCTTTCTATGTGCCCGAGGTTCCCAACCATGGAAAGCAAGTTAAAGCAGTGCGAAGTAAAAAGGTTGTACTGTTTATGTGCCAGTCCCTAGCATTTGAGTACCGACTTCAGGGGAAATAGGGAAGAATTTAAACCCAAAATTTGTAAGAAGGGTGCCCACTACTGGCCTCTGTGCCCTGATAAGGACAAAGCATCTTCACCAAGTCTTTCGGTTTGGTCGGCTTGTAGGAATTGCTGCTTCCCCTTTTCAAGGTCACAGTGTCGAAAAATGGACACAAATACACGCTGAATTGCATGTTGGATTCAGGTAGCCAATGATCTTACCTGTCTGATGAGGTGGCTAAAGTGCTAGGTATAAAAATTGACTCCTTACCAGCCCTGCAATTCAATATGGAGACGTTTTTAGGGGAAGATATGCGGTAAGGAAGGCCCCATCAATATCGCTATAGGTGATAACTCTTTACCGATTAAGGCGTGGTTTGACCGTAATATTAATTTAAATTTACCCATTTCTAAGCAGGATGATTTGACAAGAAATTTAAAGTCAGCAGGGTTTAAGCTTGCTGCTGACTTTGATAAAACGGTCAATGGAGAAATTAAGGTGGAGGGACTCATTGGTATAGACGCTATTCAGCATATAAAGGGTTTCCAAAAAATAAGTCGGACGCGAGGTTGTGCTTGAAAGCTTTCTTCTGGTATTGTCCCATTCGGAGATGTCTCCCATTTTTTTTGATTTCCGTCCTCCTGAATGTGCTGTAATAACCCGAATGCAGCTTTAGTGCTTTGGCTGCGGAACCCTCTCTCTGTACTGTTATATACAAGTGGGTGGTTTTAAGAAAAATAAGACTGATTTAGAAAAATAGGAAGATTTAGTTTATTTTGTTAATTGGATAAATAAAATAAACAAGTGGATGAAGTATCTGGCCGGTTGGCGGGGGTTTTCTATTTGGCGACAAGCGATTGCTTTGATCTGGTCGGACGGTGTTGTCGGGTGACACTCTAGGGAGAGCCGGCGATTCAACTGGCATGTGACTTCTACTTGGCCTATTTATTTCTTCCCAACTTCAAACACCGGCTCCAGAAAATACTACCTGTGAAAAAAAAACAAAAAAAAAACGATTGGTAGAAAAAATAGACCTTTTTTTTATAACTGAGAATTTTCTGGGGATTTTGGATAGACTATGCACGGAGCCTATGCGCAGAAACTATGATTTTCTCAGTTTAACACTGGCCGTTGTTGGGTCAACATTCGGTAGCTGTTATTTTCTTCTACAGTGTCGATGTCTGTGGTGCTGACCCGTTAGAAAGTGTTTTTGAAGACCAGGGGATCAAAAGAAACCTTGATCGCATGTTTTCCCTGGAAGCTGTGGGAATTACAGAGAACACCTTGAGCTCCTATGATTACCAGAAAATCCAGGAGTTTAAAAATTTCATTTCCTTTCAGGATGGATCTCACTATATTAACATCCCTAGGGATGAGGAAAAAGTGAATTTGGTCTCCTCTAACCATACGATTTCTCTGAAGGTGTTGGGTAGAGTGAGTGACTTTCTAACAAAAAGGGTGATCCTTAATCTATACACAGAGGCTTTTCTGGAATAGGAAAGGGAGGGAATCATTGAGAAATTCTATGTCTCTCCTGAACAATATGGCAATTATATTTGGATCCTTCACCGGTCTGTGATTAAGGATGACGACCTGACCACCTTTAAAATCAGGCCAGTATTCAATTGTTTATTTAAAGTTAGAAATGCCACATCGCTGAATGAAGCTGTTTATCAACCTTTTAAATGACTAGCTGGATCTTCTGTTGTACTTCAGAAACAATTCTCGTGTTTTTATGGCAAATATCCGCAAGGCATTTTTAAAGATAAAATTAAAATCGGAGGTCGATCAGAATCGCTTCTTTTTTTATAAGAGAGGGTTAAAATATTGTGTGCTTTCTATGCACAACACTTATTTTTGGATTTGTGGCTACTCCATTCATTTTAGATTTTTTGATCCAATTCCACTTGGATAAGGATAAAGGCAATGAGTGTGCAGGGGATATAAAAAACAAATTCTATGTAGACAATTTGTTGGTTACCAGTGAGAGTACATCAGAATTAGTGAATACATATGAAAGTGCGGTAAGTATTATGGCTGAAGGCAATTTCTGTTTAAGGTTTTGTACCTTGTGAGGGATTAAGTACCTTCCGTAGTTTACGGGAGTTACTTTCAGGTTTTGTTTCCACAAATACAACACAAATTTTACAAGCATGTAAACAAATGGAATGTGACAACAACAAACATTAAGAAACATGCAATTTGATAATCAAAACAAACAGGATAGAATAATTCAAATACAATGTTCATTTTATGTGCGTGAGTGTGTATGTAGAAAATACAGCTATGGCTAGTTCAGTAAAAATATGATTTGTTCACCCATGTGTGCGTGTGTACATGTTGGGAAAGTCTATATGTGTCCATAGTTGGGCGAAATAAAGAGGATAAAAATTTGACTTTTCTAACATACATGTGTATGCGTGTGTGTATATATGTGAGGGACCGTAAGTATGGGCCTTTTGTTTTCTTAAGTCCACACGTGCGTTTTTTAGGATCTTTGGCGACAACGTGTCACGTACCGGTAATCGGCAAAAGAACGTCACATGCTTCTTCGCTCTGTGTGCGATGCCTTCTGCTGTCTGTCGTCCTTGCCTCTGGTAGTGGAATGCCCTAGTTAATTAAATTCTTTGTTATTTATACTTTTTGGAGGAACTAAAATAGGATTTTGTTGGGTTTTATTGCGTGTCCTAAAATTCAAGCGCACAGTTATTTCTTGACCAGTCAGATTCGTATAATTACTTATTTATTTTGGAGCCTAAATATTTTTCTGTTAATTAGTTTCTGAGCAGGATATTCTAGAATGTTCTTATTTTGTGTTTTGAGCTGATTGGTTGAAAAATATAAAAGTGTAACTTCAATGTTAATGTGATTTTGATCCGAAATTTCTAGAATGTTCTTATCTATGTTTTGGGGTTTGATTATTTTAAGGCTAAGAAATGTGTATTCTATAACCTTAGATTATACTCCGCTAAGGGATCAAATTAAGCATGATGGTTCCTCTGTAGAATTTGACGGAAGTGAAGAGAAGCTATTGGGCTCTAAGTACGACATACTCAGGGACTCCTTGAAAATAAATCCAAGACTTTCTGAGCCTGAAGCCAAGACGAAGCGCAAAATTTTGGCACTTAACAGTATCTGATCTGCTTTCCATTTCCTTACCTGTTATGATTCAGAGGAGGTTACACTTGCGCGATTTATGGAAGCAGAAGTGTTATGGTCAAGGGGAGGTTCAAATGATAACACGACTTGGAATTGCGTGATAAGAAATATATTGAAAGAAAATAGTACATACATAAACGATAGCTGGGAGAAGCCCTTCCTCAGCTTAACACAATCATGAATATTACTGTTCTTTGTGATGGCTCACCGAGACTGCACAGAAGAGAGCTTAACCGGTATATGTCACATGAGGGTGAGTCCATCTGTAGGGGAAACACCCCCAAAGCCCTCTCAAGCCTTTTGCTTTCAAAAAGGTTTATTCTCTCCATTAGTATTTTTTCCGTTTTGGATCGATTGATAAGGGTTCTGTGATTTTCCTCTTCCTCTCCGATCTTCATTGTTCGGAAGTGTGTTGAGGGGGTTCAAGTTTAAATATGTCGTAGATAACCTCGATGGGTTCTTCCACTTCGTCTTGGGTGTTGTTAGAACACATTTCATGCCTTTTTTCAGTTGGTTTAAATGTCTCTTATGGGTATGTTTTTGCCCTTGAATTATGTATACCATTTCGCCGATCCTGCTAAGGATTGTTCCCTCTTCCCAGTACGGCATATTCTTTTGAAAAGTTTTGAAAAAAATCTTCTGGTCTGGGAGAAACCGCTTTCTTGTAACCTGTTCAGTCGTATTTGTCTTAGATTGTTTCGGGATTAATTTGTCGAATGCAGATCTTATTTTCCTGGTAAACATGATTTCTACCGGTGAGCCAGTTGAAGGTATATTTGGGTTCACCGTTATACGATACACCTGTAGGAATTGTTTCGTCGATTCTTTTCTGATTTAATATTAGACCTTTCTTGTCTGACTCTGTTATTTCCTTTGTTCCTTCAGCGTGTTGCTTTGTGGCCAATTTTACCCCACTCGTTACAAGTTTTGTTCTTGTAGAAACAATTTGTTGACCAATTTTGTACACCACCATGATTGCATGGACACGTGGGTAATTTCGGTTTTTGGATTGTTCGTCGATTCTTTGATTATTTCTGGACGTATCTTTTGTTTTCACGGGTTTTCCCCGGGGCGTAATTTTTTGGCTTGTAGTTTGTCCTTCCGACATACGCCACTCCTGATTCCTGGATGTTTTTGTGTTATATATAGACCCTTGACCGGGCCGTCAATCAGAGATGCACCTGTGTAAATAAGCGGAAGCAGAAGCGGAAGCAAGTGAACATTATGAAAGAATATAGGCAGATGCCGGAGGCCGTTGGGTCAGTTTGAGACAGGAAGGCCAGCCAGCTTGCAGACTGAGAACGCCCCACTTGAGCAACCCCAGCCAAGATGCGGAAGAAGTACTAAGTGAGTTCCTGAAGATAACATGGCGTGCTATGGTCAAGAGAAGAAGTTGGGTCAATATAGCAGTCTGTCCCTGTCTCTCCCATCACTCACACACCACAGAAACATCAACTCTTTCGAGAATAAAGTGTGAGAGATATATTTTTATAAAGAAGTGTGTTCGTTCGTTTATTGAAGTTCGTAAATTACGTTTGATTATGTTTCCGCTTATATTTATATTACGGCTAAACAACATTTGGAGTCGTTTTTGACGCTAACTACGCGTTGATAGTCTTCGGCCAGTTTCTGTAGTGTGAGCCTTGGTTCACTTTCTAATTTTGATAGGACTCTCCGTCTTATCTCCAAATTTTTGCAGAGACAGGACCTTGTGCAAATATCAAGCATTTAAAGTCGTCGGCTGATAATTCCGCCAAACGAAAATCATCACTATACTTATTTACTATGGACGTGAATGTGAGGTAGTCTTCATTGTCCCGCTTCGACAAGTTAAAACACTTCCTTCTTTTGTGGAATAGTGTCATGTTCGGACTAAATAACTCAGACAGGAGTTTAACTGCTTCAAAGAATTCCAATTCGCTTGTCTTCTTCGGTAAAATGTAGTCGACAAACTTACTATATGCAGTGGTTCCTAACTTCCTTAAAAGTAAGCAAACCTTCTTAACATTGATCCAATCTTTGCAATCCACCATACAAAGATCTTCGTATCTTCTGTAGAACGCTTCAAATGTTTTATCTTCCTCCGGAAGATAAATGAATGTCTTTTAGCCGTAATGAAATGTTTTGGTTAGCGAGAGGGAAAGTTTGTTGTTGGTGAGGAAGATGGTGTAACGTGTGTGTGTTTACGTTGTGTTGTTTCCTCGCTAAGTGTGTAAGGCCCTCGCTAAAGCTTGTTTGGTAATTTAAGAGTAAATAAAGGAGAGATGAAGATGTAAGATGCCGATAGTCGAAATGTGTTTTTAAGAATAGTTTTTATTTGCAGCATGGAAAATGTAATTTGGGTTTGTGCTGCAGGACTCATGGAAAGGTTGTGAGTAAAGAGACGGTAAGGAAACGAAATGGATTTATGAGAAGGTTGAGAAGGTTGAGATGGCAGCGTGTGTTGTCGGACGTGCGAGGGATTGTGTTCGCCGTAGTTTAGCGAAAGTCACGTTGCCGTTGTAGGAATTGAACTTTGGAGTCACCGTGGTTTTTGTGCTTCTGGTGGAGAGGCGTGAATTGGTCTCCATTAAAGTGGTCCAGTGGTCCAGAAGTGAATTGAGAGCTAGGTGTCGAGAGCGGAATAAAGGCATCGCGTTGACATAGCCAATTTTGGGGGTGACATAAAGTTGTGCCTGTGCGTGGCATGTTGAATGTATCTAATCTATATTCAACTGGGATTCCTTGCAACGAATCCATAAATTAGAAAGGTTCCCTCATGTGTCCATGCTGCTGTTGCTGCTATTTAAGAGCTCCCAGTGAGACGTCTGCACTGGGCGGCGTTGTCCAGCTAAAGAGAGAGTGTTTGGCAGCTTATCCAATTTCTGCTGCCCGGGAAAGGAAGTCCGGGATGAATAGGATAGGTCACCCTAATTGGTTGAAATTAAGTATCAAATTAAATTGCGCACCAAACCAAAATACGAAATTTTCTTTCCACTACAGTCTCCATGGAATTCCAGATTGTGTTGTGGTAAAATGCAGTGTTATTTTCGCTGTGTTCCGTTTTATTTAATAATTTAATACTTTAAGGAATAATTCTTCTTGTTGTTTTCGTTAAATTTGTTGTTCCTTCTGTTGTTGAAGTAATTTCTCCTATGTTGGAGGAGCAATTTTTCTTCCAACATTTGTTGCCGCTGTTGTTGATATTCGTTTGGAGCGTTCATTAGCTGTAATATTATTGCCTTAAAATCCTTCTTATTGTTTTTGGATATGTATTTTCAGAGGCAAAAAAAATTTTTTTTTTCGTTGTAAAACAAAATGGCTTCACGCTCAACAAAATTTGCATAAACGGCTACAGACCGCGTTTATACTCTAGAGAAAAAAAAAATGACTATTCTCTTTCCTTCTCTTTCCAAGGCAGAGGAAAATGAGGAGGAAAAAAATAAAGCAAATAATAATCCTTTACAGTTTTTTTCTCTTTCAAGAAAACAAAGTCTTTTCTTTCTGTCAATAGTTTAGAATTACATAATTTTTGAAACGAAGGAATTGAAAACGACATTTTACAATTTTACAAAATGTTTGGTTCTTTCTTTTTTCTTTTTTTTTCACAAGAAGAGGAGAAAAAAGTCTTACAGTTTCAGTAAGTGAAATTGATTTTTTTCTTAAAGTTTTACCTTTCTTTTCAATATATCTGCGTTGAGTTTTTTTCCATTTTGGTTTGTGAACTCGGTTTTTATTCTTTCGTGTTTTTAGCGTACAGTTCTTTTTTTTTATTTTACCAATACCATATTGAGACACGTGTAATTGAAATTTTCCTAATTTCTGTTTGTCAGTTGTTTACTGGGGTTCGCGTAAGTTCTTACTTCTTTGAAACCGTCGTCCGCCAGTTGTTATGGTCAAAGGGAGGTTCAAATGATAACACGACTCGGAAATGAGTGATATGAAATATATTGAAAGAAAATAGTACATACATAAACGATAGCTGGGAGAAGCCCCTCCTCAGCTTAACACAATCATAAATATTACCGTTCTTGGTGACGGCTCGCCGAGACTGCGCAGAAGAGAGCTTAGCCGGTATATGTCACATGAGGGCGAGTCCATCTGTAGGGGAGACACCTCAACAAGAAGTCAGGATAGGATGCTGCCATTTCGAAGGATCTGTGTACATGGTAGAAAGTTTTATATCAAGAACTTGTACTGATAAATTGCTTAGAATGTCCAAGACAAGTCTTCAGTGATTGTGATGTAGCGAACGGGTTTTCTCTAAACTAGAATTACTTCTTTAATAAACAGGGTTAGAGATATAGTCGCCGCTAACAGTTGTCCTAATACAATAAAATAAGTATTTACGAAAGCGGAAAAGAACATAAAATAGAATAATACAAATTATTAGGTTTTTGACAGACATGCAAAATAACAAATCTAAACACATAAAAAAAGGAACAAACAACAATAACAAGAATTGGTAGGTCAATATACATATATGAGTTTGAACAGAGATAAATGGTTTTCCTTTTGGTCTCTTCTTGTAAGAAATTTTATATCTAAAAGAATATGGTTACTAACAAAGTCCTGTAATGAGTTTATAATCTAGTGGATATATATTTAATCGTCAAGGTTATTTTCATCAAAGGTCCTTCGTATCTTTGTTTTATAGTTCCTTCTCCATATTACTTGTCCGGAGTCCTGAGTTCAACTGAACTTTCTTTTAGGAAAGGGGGAATCTCTCAACTCGAAACAGGAAGTAACAAGGGGTCATAAATCAAATCCTTCTTCAGACAACTGGTCTAGCACTTATGGCCTTTTTGGTTTGTTTGAGTATTACAACATACAATAAGACAAAACTTAATTTAAAACAAGACAAACAAGGAATATCTAAAGTTTAAACAACCTTTATAAAACAATAAAGTGTCAACTTGGATTTGAATGTTCAGAAGTTCACCTTTACATGTAGTAAGTTTTTAAAGTGGTCGAAAGTCAGATGTTAAGAAAAAAGGAGGAAGGGAGGAAAATGTTCAAAAAGAGTACTTATTCCTTTTTTTCTTCTTCTTTCTTTTATGGTCAGGTAGTGGAACAAGCAGAAAAGTAGTTTCAGCTCTTAGCTCGAAGGCGGACGTTACTTCTCGCTTGATCACTGTATCTATATGCGTCCTTTGGTCTCTTTTTATTCTCACTGTTTCGGTTCACAAAATGTCGAGTTTTTATCTCTCCCCACCGGCTCCAAACTCGTCACTCCACAATCCCTCTCATTTTTGGCGCGACTGCTTCCCATTGGCTATTTTAATTTTTATTATTTTACTTTTTTCCTGAATTCTGACCGGATGGGTGCGTGGAGCCGATGCGTAGCGACGCGTTTATACATTTTTATGTGGCAGTCGACGAGTCAACATCCGGTTGGGAGTTTTATTGTTTATTCCTAAATCCCCCCACACTAAGGGTGTTCTCTGGACTTACTGGTGCCAATTTTGTTACATTTACTATCATTCATTTAACGCTGTTAAAAAATTATTGTCTTTCTTCTCTTGAGAACAAGTGACAGCAAGTCTCCTTGTTCCAACAGTATTATTATTATTACTATTCAACACATATCCATATCTATTAAAAAGGTTTTGAATTTGGAGTCCCATGGTGGTTCTGCGGACCTCTTCGTTTTTTGTGATACCTCTAAAACTGCATATGGTTTTGCTGTCTATGTTGTATAGGGCAGTAGATCTGCCCTACTATTCTCTAAAGCTAAAGTTGCTCCTACTGTGTCAAAGTCCCTGCTTACGTCGGAGTTATTGTCAGTATATCTTGCGCTGAAATGCCTGAAAAATGTTTGTGAGGTATTTTGTCGACTATACATTAATATGTAGCGGTGGATGCCCAAATCGTTTTAGCCTGATTGCTGTCTACCAAAGCAAATCGCAAAAATATCTTCGTTGTTAATCGGCTAAAGGATATTGGTTTGCTCAAGAAAGAAAGAAATTCTAAGTCGAATGTATCTATGAAAATTAAATATGTTCCAACAGATCAGAATCCTGCTGATCTTATTACAAGGCGATTGACCTTGAATAAGTTCAAATTGAATCTAAATTTTTGGATTAGAGGGCCTACTTGGTTGAGAGACTCACCCGTAAGTTGGCCTGTGAATGAATTAAAATATTTGTCTGCTACTGATAAAAATG
Organism: Sepioteuthis lessoniana; assembly: GCA_963585895.1. Taxonomy (NCBI): domain Eukaryota; kingdom Metazoa; phylum Mollusca; class Cephalopoda; order Myopsida; family Loliginidae; genus Sepioteuthis; species Sepioteuthis lessoniana. Next base: position 93,963,894 of record OY757927.1, read on the forward strand.
CTATGCAGACAGAGGTGCATGATAGTGCTGCAGTTGAAGAAAACGAATGTGTTGTCAATCTGGAAAAATTTTCTAAAGTTTTGAGAATTGTTACTCTGATTTTCGGGTTTGTTAATCGATTGAAACATTCTGATTCTGACCCTGGGCGCGTTGCCAAAGTCTACTAAATAAAGTGGGCTTAGAGGCAACACTATGAGCACGAAATTAAATTTTTGGAAAATCCTAGTGGAAGAGGACCACCGGAACTTGTTCAGAATTTAAACTTCTTTAGTGATCAAAGTGGGATAGTTCGGTCGAGGGCCAGAATAGACAAGACATCTGAGGTTAAATGCCAAATATTGCTGCCAAAATACAGTATCCTTACTAAATTGATTGTCCGGGAATGTCATAACGATTGCAAGTACCTGGGTATTGCAGCTACACTGTGTAAACTGAGATTGTCTGGATATTGGCTTGCCTGCGCCAGACAGTCTATCAAACATTATATTGCTGATTGTTTTGCATGCAGAAAATACAATGCATTGTACTTTCGAAACCAACCGGCCCTAGAATAGAGTGAATTTGATTAGACCTTCTCTACATACCGGTGTTGATTTCACAGGTCATCTGTGGAAATAAACGAGGGAGGAGGTTGATAAGAAGGTATACCTATTAGCGTTTACCTGTTTGAGCGTCCGAGATATTCATATAGAATTGCTGCAAGATATGTGCCGAATTCTTTATGTTGGTCCTTATCATGATTACAAATCTTTTTGGCATCCCTGGGTGTATTTATAGTGACAATGCAAGAACCTTTGTTGCTAGGTGCAATATAGTTAAGAAATACCTAATCTCTGTTGAATTTCAGGAAAGATTCGGAACTTTAGAAATCAAACACCTCACTATCTCCCTATATGCTCCATGGATAGAAAGTGTCTGAGAACGAAGGATTAAGACAATAAAGCTGTGTCTTTATAAAGCCTTATGATCTGACGCTGCTTTCAGATATACAAAATGCAATAAACTCTCGTCCTCTGACCTATAGGTGTTCGTCTGACATGGGGATAGACATCATTGCCCCGGTCAATTTTATCAGTCATCAAAGAGGGATTAATACTTAGGATGGCTGAGGAAGAAAGTTCCATATCTTTGAATCCTCCAAGTAATTTAGAAATTGTAAGTTCTCTTCGAATTAGAGACGATATGCTACAGAGGTTTCATCGTCTTATTTTTATGACGAATATATTTTCAGTCTTCGGGAACAGTGTAAATACTTCTATCAATGCGATTTTGAAGATAAAATGAAAATGACATAGTGTTAATTAAAAATCCTGCAAAAATCCGTCCGTATTGGTTTTTAGGTAGAGTGTTGAGCATGAACATTGGAGATGATGGGAATGTAAGGTCTATGAACCTAAAAAAGGGAGACGGGAGTAACCATGCCCATTCAATTAAACACCTTTACCCAATGGAATTATCCCTTACACACAACGGTTCAACTAGGAATGCTGAAGTTGACTCTTCGGCTACATCTGACATTGAGGATTTTGATAGACACAGAAGTAAAAGGTCGTGCACAAAAAAGAAGCAAAAGAACCCAAATAACCCTTATATTTAGTATTAGCTTGCTGGAAATAAATTGAATATTTTTTTAATATTTTGCAATTTTTTTTATGTAACTAGTGATGATGAAGATTTACCTCTCTATAAAAAAACCTTTTGACATAACTTTTTGACAGTAAAATCCCCACCACCCCATCATTTTGCCTTCGTGAATTTTGATGGCGCCAAAAAATCTTTTTCACCTTGTAAGTTTTTTGTTGTATTGAGAAGTTACTTTGAGAAATTGCGTGTTTAAACATTAATTGGTTTGTGAAATTGTAAAATGATTATGGGGTCAACATTGAACTGATTTGTCAAAAAATTGTGTGAACTCTCTGGAGCTAAATATGAAATGAAGTTGCAAAGTTGTTGCCATTTTTAAGGACACTGTGAATGAAATTATCAAGATATTTCCATTTTGTGGGTGAACAGAACTTTGCAATATAGTTTTGTATGTATATGAAAGTTAACCGGATAAATGTCACCTTGTGTGTGACTACTTGAACAAATGAACTGATTTACACACAGCCCTAACCGTGTTGTGCATTTGAACACTTCGACTTGAAAAAACAATTTTTATCTGAGTAAAAGTTAATCATATTTTTTGTGCTTACATGCCTCAGTCTGGATGTTTTTAAGAAGCATAAAAATGAATTTTTTTTTCTGCAATGCCATCCTTTTCATTTTTCCCCTAAATATTGTTAAATGAAAATTGTGTTTTCATCCTGTGACTAAGAGGATGTTTACAAATCGAAATTTATCGGGTCGTCTTCTAATGTGTTTGGAACTGATATTGGACGCAGCGAATACTTCGACTTCCCCACTTCTTGTGTGATGGGAAAATGTAGGAATTATTTTATAGTAATGAGAACATCTTAGAAGGAACTTTTATGGTTGTCACCGCCGGAAGGAAATGACGGGGATTTTTGGAACTGACACCAACTGCTGAGAGAATAACACTTTTCGGCTCAAGCCATGACACAGTGAAGATGTCATTTTAGTAGTTCTGTGAATTTTCGCAGGATGTCCTGGTTTTTAAACCTTGCTGTTCCCTACGAGTAAGGTAAAATAATAAATAGGGAGTAAATCACGAAGATAATTTTGCTGCTGTGCTGGAACTCTCCTGACAAAATATGCTGTTGCCTATATCAGAGAATTTGTGCTGTCTTGACTCGGACCATGAGGTGTTAAAGAATCTACAACAAAGTTCCACAATACAACGAACCGAACAAGATTTTTGTTAAACAACTACGAGGTATCAAATTGTACAAACGACGGAGTGTGTCGGATAGCAGATATTTAAAAAAAATCTGTAAGTAAGATTGTCACGTAATCAAAAAGTGATTTTCATATTTTTCTTTCTTCTCCACCACTTCAGAGAGAAAAATTTAATTCGGCGCTTACAGTTTTGTGTTGTACAAAAAAAAAACAAAAAAAAAAAAACAAAACACGCGCGCGCGCACACACACACACACACACACACACACACACACAGAGTAATTATACTTGATTTCTGGGGATATTTACTGAAGTGTGAAACGTTACGCCCTCACCCCACCACATTAACTTTCTCAGTCTTCTAACCATGTCACTTCTTAGCCGGCCGGTGATCAACTAGTGGTTCGAGGGGGCAACGCACATTTCTTGCCACCACACAAGAATACGATCGAGGGAGACAGGAGAAAATAGAAAGACAAACGAACAAACACGAACAAAGCTTGGGGTTAACCAAGAGCAGAGGAAGGTATGCAACACTACATGCATATGCAGACTATCGCTAGCGTGGGTTACTAGCGAAAATTCCACAATGCTACTGGAATCAGACTCATCTTGACTCACTCTCGCTGGACCCTATCCCATGCTGCCTCGCCTCTCTGCTTCGGTGTCTGGTGTTGACTGCCCCTCCGTGGATCCACGCCAACCTCTCTGTTCGCCTCTCTCTTGTCCAGTCTCCACTGCCTTCTCTCGGGTCCAGCCACCACTCCTCTGCTGGTCTCCAGCCACCAACTCTCTCTCTTTGGGTCGCGTCGTCAACTCTCATTCGCCTCCCCGTACCACTTCCGGGTACGGCGAGATTTCATGTCCAAGAATCCTTTGTCTGGTTTCGCGCCAAAACAGACAATTGAATCGTCTGCTTTGGCAGCCTACCCACATAGTGCTACATACCTTCCTCTCTTACCCTTGTCATTTATTATCAATAAATTACAATACGATTTAACAAGCAAAAAAAAAAAAAACAAGAACATTTACAGGAAGTAAAAACCGAACTTACAAAATTTTAAAGGGGTTCGGTCGTCCCCTAAAAAAAAATAATAAATAATATAACAACAGCATATCATCATACACAAAAAAAAATTTAAAAATAAAAAAAATATTGCTGGATTCAGCTCTTCCACCTTGCTCTCCTGTGAACAATTCTGGGGTCTCCTGACTCATCCCTATTCTTTATTCCAATAGGACTTTTCGATTCACCTCCAACAGTATTCAATTTTTCTTCAATTCGCCCCGCCCCCACCCAACAGAACACAGGGGAATTTTAACCACCCCTACCCAACAATTTCAGGAGGATTTTTCCATTCACCTCCAACATTATTCAATTTTCGAACATTTCACCACATTCTCCAACCCATCAGAACACAGGGGAATTTTAACCACCCCTACCCAACAATTCAGGAGTATTTTTGGACTTGTCTCCCCCCTTTCCTTACGACGTGGGAGCATCAGTAATCTCCGCAGTTCGATCGGTGTCGTAACAGGAATAATGTTCCAGAAAGCACTGTGGAATTCACTTCCCAACCTGGGGGCCTTCACTGCCCCCTGCAACAAACAAAACAAGTCTCTCAGCCATCAATAACCATGGATTTTCAAAAGATAAGAAAAAAAACAAAGCAATTGACACCATCTCCCAGATCGTCCAGCCATGACCAGCCAGGGGGGAGGAGCAACCGGACACCGCCCCGCGCCCAGGTATCGTCTTCCCAACCCATCGTCAACCGTTTCCTCGGTACCATTTCATCAATTCCATGTCAACCAGGCCACTCGCCCTCCCAAATCATCACTTGTATAACTTACTCCCCCTCGATACCAGTCCGCGAAACGGGGCTCCCGTGCACCCAAACCCCCCAGGGGAACACGATCAGACGAAGTGAAGAAGTGCCAAGAGCAGTTAAACTTACGAAAAATAAACCCAGAAAATCCATGAAGGTAAAACAAAAAATAAAAAATAAAAATAAATTAAATTAAAAAAAAAAAATAAAATAAACAAATAACAATAAACAACAAAGCAAATGACACGGTAAGCTCAGTCCCCCAAAACCAACAAAAAACAAGGCAAAGTATAACAAAAAAAAAAAACAAACAAAAAAATAAAGGATAGCAAAAAAAAAAATCCACACAAATTAAACAACAGAAAAAAAAAAATTAATTATAATAAACAATTCACAGACAAAAAAAAAATAAAAAAAATAAAATAACTACAATTGACAAATATATAAAAATAAAATTGTTCTGAAGGAATCTGTCACGCATCCACCTTCTAACACTTGTCTCTCTTCCCTTGAGATCTCTGCCCACTTCCACCATTTCTGTTTGCGACTTACTTTCCTTCTCTCCTGTCCACTTGAATTCTTCCCTCTACCGGGGGTGGTGTGGGAGGGGATAGCGTTTGCTTCCAACCGTTTTTTTTTAAATCCACAAAAAAACAAAAACTTTCTTTTCCTCCTAAAATCCAAAGTTTACTTATTCTTTTTCTTTCTTTCTTTTTTTTTTTTTTTTTTTTTTTTAACAGAGACAGGCATGGATGCAGTGACAAAAATTCCCTAGCAATCTTTCTTTCTACTTTTCGTTCTCTCTTTTTCTTTCTTTTTTTTTTCTTTCTTTTTCATGACTTTATCTGTTCTTCCTTCTTTTTCTTTGTTCAAATTTTTCCGCCATTTTTATTTTTTTTAAATTTTTTTATATTTTCCATTTTTTTTTTTGTTTTTGTGGTAGAAGCTTTCCTCCACCTTCTACCCTCTGCACTCGGATGATCCGACTTTGACCAGTCGATTTTAACCTAGAAATCTCACTTTCTCTCTAATTTCTCTGGGGTTTTGAAATACCACAATTTTTTTTTCTTTTAGTGAACCTTGCAGCAAAAAAAAAAATTTTTTTTTTTTTAATCGGTGACTTATCACCTTTCCAGCATAAAATAAATTACTATAAAACTTCCCAGAACTGACTAACTTTCTTTCTTAAGCCACTGGTCCTAACACTTAAGTATAAAAATTACTATGTGAAACTGCTACGAAGAAGGAGAAAAAAAAAAAAAAAGCATTTGAATTCTACCGGTCAAGTTAAGTGTGAAAAGCGGGTAGGGGAAGAGAAGACCTTCTCTTACCTTCTAACAAAAATACAACAAAAATTATCAGCAGTTAAGGGGTTAAACATACACACACACACACACACACAAACGAAATAGATTACTTGTTTTTTTTTTTTTTTTTTTTTTTTTCTTAAAATTTCCTTAATCTAACAAATCTTTTTTTCTTTTGTTCTTATATTCGAGTGCAGTGGGGGAGGGGGGAATGTGTATTCCTACCTTTGTAGATTTCTTCCTTTTCAATCTTTTTTTTTTCTTTTTCTTTGTTTCTTTCGTTTTCTTTTTCCTTCTTTTCTTTTCTCGTTGCTCGCAGGGTCCTTATTGCATTTTTTTTTTTCTTTCTTCTTCGTCCGCTCGCTTCCTGACTCCCTCATCCCTCGATTCATTCCTATATATTTTTTTTTCATCAGGTTTTTTTTTCATCCTGGTCAACGGCGCCATTGTGAAACGTTACGCCCTCACCCCACCACATTAACTTTCTCAGTCTTCTAACCATGTCACTTCTTAGCCGGCCGGTGATCAACTAGTGGTTCGAGGGGGCAACGCACATTTCTTGCCACCACACAAGAATACGATCGAGGGAGACAGGAGAAAATAGAAAGACAAACGAACAAACACGAACAAAGCTTGGGGTTAACCAAGAGCAGAGGAAGGTATGCAACACTACATGCATATGCAGACTATCGCTAGCGTGGGTTACTAGCGAAAATTCCACAATGCTACTGGAATCAGACTCATCTTGACTCACTCTCGCTGGACCCTATCCCATGCTGCCTCGCCTCTCTGCTTCGATGTCTGGTGTTGACTGCCCCTCCGTGGATCCACGCCAACCTCTCTGTTCGCCTCTCTCTTGTCCAGTCTCCACTGCCTTCTCTCGGGTCCAGCCATCACTCCTCTGCTGGTCTCCAGCCACCAACTCTCTCTCTTTGGGTCGCGTCGTCAACTCTCATTCGCCTCCCCGTACCACTTCCGGGTACGGCGAGATTTCATGTCCAAGAATCCTTTGTCTGGTTTCGCGCCAAAACAAACAATTGAATCGTCTGCTTTGGCAGCCTACCCACATAGTGCTACAGAAGAACACCCCCCCGCCTCCAGAGAAAAAAAAAGTTTTTTTTAATTGAAATTTTTTTTAAGTCTACAAAAAAAAAGGAAGACCTTAAAGAAATGTTTGCATAAATGATGAAGTTCCAAATGGAGTCTCAACAGAAAAATGAGGAAAAACTCCTTCAACTTCAGAAAGAATCTTAAAAAAAGAGGAAAAACAACAATGGTGCTTCCTTGAATTGCAAAAACAACAAGAAGCACTTTTTAAAAGTCTAAGTAATAACCAGCCTACAGATGGTACTACTATTTTCACTCAAAATGCAGTGTGGAACGCACTCGAAACATTTTCCTACGCACCAGATGAGGATAAGACCTTTGAGGCATATTACAGAAGATATGAAGATATCTATATTACCGACTGTGCCGATTGGACTGATGCAAAAAAAGTCTGGCTACTTCTACGAAAGCTAGGAACTGTGGAACACAACAAGTTCGTAGATTATATCTTACCAAAAAAAACTTGCGAACTTGGCTTTTTAGAAACAGTTAAATTGCTGTCAGAATTATTCAGCTCCAAAACGTCTTTATTCTACAAAAGATGGAAATGTCTCAACTTAACAAAAAGAGACAGTGATGATTATTTAGGGTTTGCCTCGGTCGTCAATAAAAACTGCGACGATTTTAAACTAGGCGAATTGTCAGCGGATAACTTCAAATGTCTGATATTCGCACAAGGCCTAGGGTCGGCAAAAAACGCAGAAATCAGACGCAGAGTTTTGTCGAAATTAGAGAACGAACCCTATCTCACACTTCAAAAACTGGCTGAAGACTGTCAGAAGATAGTGAGTGTTAGAAAAGACTCAAAAAAATATCGCGGAGTCTGGTGTCACTTACGTAAGGAAAGTCAAGCACAGATCCCAATCATACTCTCCGGTAAAAGAGAAAAAATATGATTACCCAAAATTTCAATACAGGCAGACTAGTGACAACCAAAAAACTACCCAGCGCTTGCTACCACGGCGGAAAAGTACATTGGGCCAAGGACTGTCCCTATCGTACAACAAATGTCAAAACTGCGATAAATTCGGACATAAGGGCTCACAGAGTAGAAACAGAAAATAATTAAAAACAGAGTCAGACATACAAAAAGCGAGGACGAGTCAGACAAAGTCGTTCGTAAATACATAACAGTCAAAATACTAAATAAGTCGGTAAGATTTCAGTTAGACTCTGGCTCTGATCTATCAATAATAAACTTACAAACGTGGAGAAAATTAAATAGGCCAATAATAAAGATGACAAGCAAGACGGCGCGAACGGTAACGGGAGACAAAATAAAATTTGAAAGCGAAATAATTATTCCAGTATCACTAAATGGTATAACCAAAAAATTAAAAGTCTTCGTACTGAAGAACACAAAAAATTTGTTTGGGTCGGACTGGTTTCAGAAATTTAATCTCTGGGATCAACCAATTAATACGTTTTGCCAAAAAGTAGAATGCATTACGACCGAAACTGAAAAAATTAAGATGGAACTAAAAGGTAGTTTCCCCGAAGTATTTTCAGCTGGTCTTGGCAAATGTACTAAAATTAAGGCAAAATTTGAACTGAAGGAAAATACACGCCCCATTTTTAGAAAGAAGCAAAACGTACCGTTCGTCGCGACCGAAGAAATAAATAAAGAGCTAGACTGATTAGTGAATATGGGCATATTATCGAAAGTGGAATTCAGTGAATGGGCTGCTCCAACGGTATATATAAGAAAAAAATCTAAGGAAACCCGGGTATGCACAGATTTTTCTACAGGATTGAACGCTGCACTCAAAGATTACCACTATCCACTCCCCAGCCCAGAAGAGGTTTTTAATAAATTAAATGGAGGAAAAGTCTTTTCAAAAATTGACTTAAGCGAGGCCTACCACCAGATTCCAGTAAAAGAAAATAGCTCTAAACTACTCTGTATTAACATACACAGAGGGCTGTACAAATTTGACAGACTAGTTTTGGAATAAAAGTCGCACCGGCTATCTTCCAACAGGTGATGAACACCATGCTGGGCGGCTTTGACTTCACTTTCGCTTATCTTAATGATATTGTAATTAGTAATAAAACGAAGGAGCTACACAGGGAACATCTAAACAAGGTTTTCGCACAAATACGGGAATTTTGGGTTCAAGGTAAAGGAAGCAAAGTGCGATTTCTGTATGAACAAAATCAAATATCCGGGACATATCATTGACAAAGACGGGAGACGTCCCGACTCCGAAAGGGCTACAGCTATCAAGGATATGCCCGCCCCTGATAATATTACGACATTACAGAGCTTCCTTGGACTTGCAAACTACTACCAAAGTTTCATAAAAAAAATTGCTCAATTTCCGCGCCCTGCTAAACGAACTACTAAAAAAAGATAAAAAGTGGAGATGGACGCCCGAATGTCGAACAGCATTTGACCAAATTTAAAAGGCATTAACATCTGATCTTTTTCTCACGCACTATGACCCAAAACTGGAGATTATTGTCGCAAGCGATGCCAGCTCATATGGGGTCGGTGCGTGTATCCCACATAAAATGCCCGATGGGACAAAAAAGCCAATAGCCCACGCCTCTAGAACCCTTCTTCCGGTCGAAAAGCATTATTCCCAGATTAAAAAGGAGACCTTGGGAATAATATTTGCGGGGACAAAATTTCACCGATACTTGCATGGCAGAATCTTTACTCTACAAACAGACCACAAGCCCCTAATAACCATTTTCGGATCAAAAAAGGGTCTACCAATTTATACTGCCAATAGGCTACTAAGATGGGGAATGGTTTTACTGAAATACAATTTTAAAATCGAAGACCTCCCGTCAAAACAGATTAGCCACGCAGATGGACTATCAAGGTTGGTACCGAAGTATAGTGAACCCTTCGGGGACACAATAATAGCAACCTTACGAACAGACTGTGAAGTTAAAAACAGGATAGCCAACACCATCAAAGAACTGCCTGTGACACTACTTGAGATAAAAAGCGAAGCAATGAACGACGACTTTATTACCAATATTAAACAGAAAATCACAGCAAAAAACGAAAAAGTACCAGAAGTATTTTCACTATGTGACAACGTCCCCCTGTATAGTGAAAGGGTCGTAATACCAAAGAAATTACAAAACAGAATTTCAAGAGATTTCCACACGGGACACCCAGGAATAAATAGATAGAGAGTCTCATGAGAAACTATGTTTATTGGCCGAAGATGGATAACGACATTTCGGATATGATCGAAAAATGTAAAGGCTGTGCCTTAGCGGCAAAAATACGTAACGAGTCGTTACGTGGGCTAGTTGTTGCAATGCTAGGGCAGTGCGTAACAGCGAGTCGTTACGTGGACTGGATGCTACATTGCTGGAGCGTCGTGGTCGGTGGATCGATATTCCCTGTTTTGACGGTACGTTGGGTTAACCGGGGGTGTGTCGATCTGGTTGCTAGCCTGTAACAGCGAGTCGATACGTGGGCTAGATGTGCAATGCTAGTGTAGTCCGTAACAGCGAGTCGTTACGTGGACTAGATGCTGCGTTTCTGGGGTAGTCCGTAACAACGAGTCGTTACGTGGATTGCATTGCAGGGGCGTCGTGGTCGGTAGCTATGGCTTTGTCGTACCGGATAGCTGTGCGGGCATATCGTTTACGGTAGCTACGGCTTTGTCGTGCCAAATAGCTGTGTAGGCTAGGAGGCCGAGGCTAAGATTGGCGTTATCTTAGCGCTGCGCAGATAGTGGAGCGGTAGCTAAAGGCTAACCCTTGCCTTTAGCGCTGCGCAGTCAAACGGACGAGCGGAACCGAGCGATGGTTAAGACCGGCTGGTCTTAGTGAATCCTCTTCGTGTTTGCCTCCAGGCCGTCTATTTCGACTGGTCATTAATGACCGCCAGAGATGCTCCGACCCGCAGAAGGTGACCTCTCATAGCCCTTAAAAAGGACCGTAAAAAAAGGTTGTTGAATCTACCACTAGAAGTGGCGGTGCGGTGGGTGCAACTGCGATAATGTAGGACCCGAGCTGAGTGGAGCCGAGTGGCCCCCGAGAGCGTCCGCATAGACCTCTGGTATTTATCGATGCATCCCACCAACGCACGAATATGGCACAAGGTCGTTTTTAAGGTGGGTCCGGTCGCAGGGCCGAAGCCCACACGCGTCCGGCAAGGCCAAAAATACCTTCGGCCCCGTCGGCATTCCCCTTTTTGGGGCGCCAGGCAATAACCCCTCTGAAGGGGGTAAAAGTAGTTTAGCGAAAGTCTTGTTTGCCGTTGGAGAAAATAAACTTTGGAGTCACCGTGAGTTTTGTGCGTCTGGTGGATTTGGGGGAGAGGCGTGCGTTGTCTCAATTAAAGTGGCCCAGAGGTGAAATGAGAGCTAGGTGCCGAGAGCGGAAAAAGGCATCGCATCGACATAGCCAATTTTGGGGGTGACATAAAGTTGTTCCTGTGGTGGCGTATTGAATGTATCTAATTCATATTCAACTGGGATTCCTTGGTCTAAGTGATAGACGCAAGGAATCCATAAATTAGATAGGTTCCCTCATGTGTCCATGCTGCTGTATGACACTTTCATTTAAGTGTCAAGGAGTTGGCTGGCGAAATTAATTAAAGGAAATTAATTAATTTTATTAAATCATGATAAGTATTTTATTAAAAATAAATTCATTTTTGGGTGTCCAAGTATTTTTTGAGAACCGTGTATAAAATAAATATCAAGTGATTAAGTACGAAAAAGTTTGAGATCCGATCAGGGCTTGTTGACCTATAAATCTGTCACCAAAAAATAAACATCCGCACAACTGCAAAAAGCTGTCAAGAGAGCCATCGGATTTCAAATTTTAAACAAAAAGATGTATTTTTAAAATAGCGGACAATTTGGGTTGGTGTCACCAAGTTTGGCACAAGGCCTTGAATCACTAAATCATTGATCAGCTAACCACGGGACTGCTCCTTGTGGCCCCTCCCAATAACTGTGGCTGATTGGCCGATTGTCTAAACCAATCAGGGGCAAACCGGGGGGATTGTTACGATGATAGCCATTGGTCGGCAGTCCCCATTGGCTGACCAATCAGAAACTGATTATTCGGGATTCGGGCCCATAAATGGAGGACACCCAAAGCGAAAAATTGAGTTGGTTCAGTAAAAGAACCAAATCCGTTGCCATTGCACTGCCTAATTGCAGTTAAAACTCCGCCAGTCAACTACTTTCACTCCCAGTTTGTGGTGTTTGACTAAAAATTATCTAAACAACTGTGTAAATAAACGTTTGTTACTGTTTATAACAAACGCCTTATTTTCGTCATTTTTTTAAAATTTGCTTGGCAACTTTTTCATCTCTCCAACACGAATTCCAACCTTCATCGACTGGACCTCAACCATCTTCTCTTTCCTCGGATCTGAAAGCAACGTGGGCGTGGAAAGAAACAGAGAAAGACCAGTCGACACATGTGGTAATCACGAAACCAGCGGCAAACTAGGTGTCGTGAAGCTATAGTACCACAGCTGTTGCTATTGAAGAACGGCGAGTGGGACGTTGCACTGGACGGCGTTGTTCAGCCAAAGAGAGTGTGTTTGGCAGCTTACCTAATTTCTGCTGCCCGGGAAAGAGGTCCGGATGAATAGGATAAGTCATCCTGATTGGGTGAAATTATGCGTCGACTTAAATTGCGCGCCAAACCAAAATACCTTCTGCTACAATCTCATGTAGAAATGAAATGGTTCTAAATGTCTTCTAAACAAATGTTAAATCTTAAAAACTTAAGTGTCTTGAATTGCAAAAACTGCAATGAAATGAAATTGTTTATTTGTAATTTAAATTTTTTTTTTAATACAGTAGACACATTTTAATTGAGAAAGAGTATTAGTCGAATTTATAGTGGGTCATTCATTGATGGTTTAAAATATCTGAAAATTCTTTTTTCCACTTGGAAATATCTGAATGTTGTTTACTAAATTGAACTACATAACAAGATCCACACAAATGGATATTTTTTTATCTTATTAACTCATTATGTAGATATGTATCATTCTCAAATCTGACAATTTTTTTATTTATACCACTCACTGATTATCGATCAATCTAACTCATTATCTATCGCACTATCAACAGGTTTGATAAAAACTTGCCCGAACTGTCACTTCATTCCCGCAATTCAACGACAACACTAAAAACATTGAGAAAGAAATTCCTTAGAAGCAGACGTCACTCGGAGAGATCTTGTTTATAGTTTAGTTTTTGTTTTTTCTTCTGAGAGATGAACAAAACAATTGACTGAACTTTTGTTGGTCAAATAAATCAGTACACATCCATTAGTGAAAAATTTAACAAGAAATTTTCTTCAATTTAATCCTTTGGAATAATTACAGTTTATTAGATATTTCTAAACCGCCAAAGACAAAGTTAAATTGCCAAGTCAATCAGATCATCATATCTTTTAGCTTTTTACAATGAAATAATTTATTTTTGCGAAATTAAAGCTATCCAGAATTTTCATTATAAGAAAATGTAAGTATTTTGACTTTATTTTAGTTTTCTTTTATTCCGAAAACCTTATTTTCGAAAGAAAATATTAATGGGAAATATATTTAATATCTTTGATAACAACGGTCACCAAATGGTAAAACGTGCTGGACCGCAATCTGTGACTGTCAGGAAGTGTTTGCCGTTATAGTGGGCTATATCTATCCCCAGCCTTTGCCAATTAGCTTTTACCGCTAATCCCCTTTTGTCCAATGAACTAGGGCTGGATCAATCGTCTGACATTGTTCACATGCTCTAATAGCTGACCTTACATTTGGTAATCGTTGGGCAAACCCGCCGGGCGAAATACGCAGTACGTCGAATGCCTGGATGTCCACTACTCTCATGCACTTTCATGATTTGACTACTTGTCATTCCATTACTCCTCGCGACACAAGTCAGAGATACAGGCTCAGTTGCAGATTTCATCCTCTCAAGCCACCTTTGCGGTATCCGGGTCATGGGATCTGTCAAGTTCTGGATCGACGGGATCAGAGCAACGTCCATGGACAGTCCATACTCTTCTACCAGCGACTTTATCGTTTCCAATTGTTGGCGAAGCAACATTTCGCTGGTGGCCTTCGTGCGTACTCTGGTCTTTCTGGTAAGCATGTCCACCAGCCAGTGACACACGCTTACCGAATCTGTTTTTAAGTGCATGACTTTGCATTTCCATTGTAACGCCAGATTGATGCCCTTTAGTGCCGCATCGAGTTCGGCCAAGTTAATGTCGTTCGCGGGTCGCAGCAAACACGCATCTTCGAAGACAACATCACCGCGTTCCAGGAGCACGCCGGTCGCCAGGGAACTGCAGGCGCCACGCAGTTGTTCATGAATATATCGTCTATGTATGCCGACGTCGTCTGTTGAACAGTTACATCATTGGATAGAACAGTCTCCACGATCGCCTGCATAATGGATGGGGCAACGTTAAGCCCAAATCCCATCCTAGTCAGACAGTATCTTTGCTCTTTCACCATCATGGTTTGGAACGGCCATAAAGAACGGTGCACATGCACCTGAAGGTAGGCTTTTCTTAAGTCCAACACCGACACGTCAGACCCCTTCCTGCGTCAGTCTCTCAGTTTTTGTGAACACACATCAGCACGCGCCGTGTACGCTTCCATGTGGTTGTTTAGTTCACGGTAACCCATAACAGGTCGCACTTTTCCTTTGTTATGCTGAACAATCGCCATTAGCAGGATTAATCCTCTCGGAGGACCGAGCTCTGTCTCGGGGTATGGTATCAGCCATCCGTTGTGAATCCAAGTTTGCAATTCGCAATTATAGTCCTTTCGAACGTGTTCCGGCACGGTGTATTCAGGTGTCTGATTGATCAGCTGTTTTGGCGGCCGCTCACCCGACCACTTCTAGGTCACAGTCCACTTTTTCTCAGTCGGGTCAAATACGACATCAAAGTCAGGTCGTTCTATTTTCACTGCGTCAGCAGCGCCGACACTGAAAACTTCGTTTGGAAAATTGGTCTCACCGTGCTCATTTACATGAACACCGCCCAACAGGCGGATGACGTCAAGTCCAAGCAGGAGATCGAACCCCAATAGATCTCCATCCATGGCCAGCATATCAACCACTACGGGGGTCCTCTTATCCACCCGCAGATTAACACTAGTCATTCCCCTGCTGGTCATGATTTTTCCGTCAACGGTCAGCACTTCTGTCTTGTGCCCACTCGGTGGGCTACAAACCGAACTCCTCACAAGAGACCGTGTGCACCCTGAGTCATTCAATGCGTCACGCATCACTCCGCTGATGCACACACGCATCACTGGCAGGTTGGTTTTCATTTTTTCCGGGGCGAGAGTGGCGCTCACATCTCTCCCCTGTCTCCGTTTTCCGGACATTTTGACGCAACGTGGCCCTCCTTCTGGCATTTGCAACATCGGAGGGTTGGCTTACGGTGCTGCCTCGGTCGTTCACACTGGCAGTGCTTAGCCAGATGATTAGGCCGAGAGCAGTTAAAACAATCCAGCGAGTTCTCCGTGGGCTTGGGGAGAGGTACTTTTTCTGTGGCTGATCAGTCGACGGTGGCAGCAATCCTTTCATTGTTCACAACGGCCCTTGCTCGGCTGAGTATGCTTTCCGTCTGGACGCACTCAATATCGGCAGATGCACGCAACAACTCCTGGGTATGGGCAGAACGCATACTTCAGGGTCTGGTCCGGGACTCCTCCGAACAGGCTGGAGAGTTTCTTCAATGTCGCGTAGAACTCATCTACCGACTCATCCAAGCGTAAAGTGCGTCTTGAAAACAGCTTGTAAGTCTCGCATGGGTCAAGGCCCCGCGCAGCGCAGCTTTTACCCGGGTCACATTGGTCTTATCTGCATCTGACAGTTGCTGATAGACGTCGAATGCCCCTCCGGTCAGTCGCAAAGGGATTACTTGCTCGACCTCGTCAACTTCCGAAAGTTTGTAAATCAAGTCTACTCTTTCCAATCAGTCTACAACCGACGTTGTTCCATTATTTTCCGGTACGAGCTTTAGGTCGAATTTACTCTCAGCCATAATGCCGAAATAGCTTGTAGCTGAATTTTTGTTTCGTCGTCGTCTTCTAAAATGGCAGTCAATAGCGAAACGAAATGCACGCGGGGATCTGGCTAACTCAAAACCAAGACTGCTACACTCAGAAATGCACAGCTTTTATGCCGCCAGGGCCCACGCTTATGCAAATGAGTACGGGCCTCACTTTCTGTCCAGTCGCGTACGCACAATGCCATTTCTGCGTCCGTCGCCATAACGTTTACCTCGTCACGCATTCTCCACATAAACAAAGAAAGATAATTGTTTTAGTAAAAATGGCTTGATCTCTTAGTATATTAGTGATAGCCAGAACCTTGTTCCCCACTCACAAATTGATCTACATTTTTTCTTTTAAACTTTGTATTGAATATTCATAAATTCCCTGAAAAAAATCTGAAACCCAAACATTTCAAATAATTATGAAGAACTAAAAGTTTATTGAAGGAAGCCATGAAATTTTATTATCATTTATCTCAGTTTTTCTTTGCTTCTTTTATATTGTTGTATATCAATAAGACTATATCACGTCTAAGCAACACATAATATGGCTTTTGTCTGCCTCTTCACTTTGGACAGTCTGGATCAAGGTCAAAGCCCAGAATGACATGAATCTAGTGGTCTCATCATGCTCTTTCCCTGGAACTATTCTTCAAGGGGAAAAATCCCTTGTATTTTGTCACACTCTTCATATCTACTTTCCTCTTACTTTTACTCAAAAAAAGCAGTGTTCCCCAAATTTGGAATTTTTATTATTTTATGTTCACTTGACATGACATCAATAACTGTTCAATTATAATGATAAGAGAAATGAATCAAAATTTTCTATAATTGAATTTTAAAAAAAGTTTGAGCTTCTGATTCATGAGAACAAATGAATGACAATCCTCTCATCATTTTTCAATGTATTTTATTTTTGTCATTCTCCTTCTGGTCAAAACAATATATTCTTGATTTATTCCTTCTGAACTGATTTTTGTTTATTTTCACTTTTTACAATGTACTGATTACATTCTTTTATAATCTGCTTTGAGTAATTTATATTTTTATAGTCAATGAATTTCCTTGACTGATTTGTAGGGTCACATTAGAATACTGGAAACCATAAAACTGAGCAATCAAATGAGCCCTGGCTTGTGTAAAAATCACATGTACAAACATGATTTGGCATTAATGAACTTACAAGGGTTGATATGCTATAAAACCAACCAACCAAACAGCCAACTATGAACTTTGATATAGTTTCCCTTATTTCTTGCTTTCGATGATAAAACTTGAAACACTCATACTCTGCAATTACTTTAGGCTTAAAATGAGTCATTGAAATATTAACTAAATCTTTATAGTTACATTTAGTTATTATTTTGAGTAAAAAAAAAAAATTGTATTAAAGAATACAACTTAAAACCATTGATGAAAAGAAGAACTTGGAAGTTTTTCATTATCTAGAATTAGCAGAAAGAAACAAGTAAAAGGCAAGTTTCCCAGAGTATAGTAACATTCAAAGTCTTTTTCCAACTTATTAGGGTAAAAGAAAACATTGGCCTTTATATAACTAATTGATTCAAAAAATTTTTTTTGATTATGATGATCATTTTTGTTGGAGCGGGGAAGTTTATATGTAATGAATTGTATATCTACTAATGAAACAAATTAGCAAAAGACATTCATAAAAAATATTACAATACAAAGAACATGTAAGCAGCATAACATATTTGATAGAATGAGATGAGATATTGTCGTATAAAAAGTTATGGAATAGATTGCTTACATCGCGTCTGAGTTTGACCGTTGGGAGAAGAAAAAAGAGGAATGTGAGTTTGTGGACTCCTTACATGCGAGTAGAGGCAATTTGCATATGAGGAGAAGAGGCTATAAAAAGACCAAATTGGCGAAGTAGAGTGATTCTGAAAGCGGAGAGCAAACATTGAGTTAAGAGGAGTTGGCGTGAGTTGCGAAGTCGTGTTATTCTGATAGTTGGCGTGAAGGAGTTCCGACCCCTTTTTTTTATTACAAGCTATTTCGGCATGAAGAGATCATAGAATCAGGGCTACTGAGGTTGGGCAAGGATGTTATACAAAATTTTAGTGGAGAAGGTGATGTAGTCGGGTGGATAAAAAAGGTGAAACTGGTAGCTAAGCTACAAAAAGTGCAAGACCTTGCGAGTTTCATTCCACTCTTTCTGCATGGAGATGCACTTGCTCTCTACCTTGAGATGAGTAATGAAGACCAAGTACAGGCAGAACAGATAGAGATGAGGTAGTGACGGCATTCACTGAAAGACCTTTTGAGGCATATGAAAAGCTGAAAGGTTTCAAGTGGACAGGAGAATCAGTCGATGTCTATGCCAATACAATCAAAAGATTAGCTGGACTAGCAGGATACGTAGGGATAGGGCTGGACCAGACAGATAAACTTGCATTCGTCACAGGATTCCCAGATGACGTATCTGTGACACTACAGCAGTTACCTCACATAGAAAAAATGGACGTTAGCAAGCTGTTACCAACTGCACGGCTATTAGTAAGCAAAAGGATGAAAAAAACTGAGACAGTGGGAGCAAGTGCACAAAGCAATGCATTGAAAAATAAAGCTCAAAAGGGGTTGTCAAGCCTTCGGTACTTTAGATGTCGAGGACCACACTATATTAAAGACTGTACAGAGATACCTAGAGCTAAAGTTATATGCTACAACTGTGGAAAGTTTGGACATATGGCACGGTATTGTACTTAGATTCAGGGAAACGAGCAAGGGGGAGCTTCTGCGCCAGTAACTACCCCGGCAACAGACTGAAGGCGCAGTATTGTTCTCTTCCAATAATAGAAGTAGTGGTGAATAACACGGTGATGACCGCACTTGTCGGTACTGGGTGCACCACCACTTTAATCAATTCTAGACTTATGAGTGGATGCGGTAGATGAGGCACTGTGAAAGCAGTAGATGGGAGGGACATAAAATGTAAAGGAGCCCGGCAAGTGGAGATTAAAATACGTGGAGTATGAGTAAAAGAGGAAGCGATATTAATGAATCGCATCATTGACGTGTTCGACGTCATAATTGGAATGGACGTAATCAATGAGATGGGAGGTGTGACTATAAAGGAAGCATAGGTGAAGTTTGGAGATGTACACTGTGCCGTGGCTGCCCATCGGCTGAATGTTTGCAAAATTGAGGATAAAGACTTTTAAGCAAATTTCGATGGAGAGAAATAGATGGTAAAATGGAAATGGAAGGGAGAGCCACCAGTGTTACAGAATAGAGTGAAATTTTATAAGAACTCCTTGGAAAGTGAGAAAAACTCAGAGTTTGAGGAGGAGGTAGAAAGATGGATTGCGGACGGTATCCTTGTACTATGGAAGGGAGAAGGAAAAAGTGTGTTACCATTGATGGCAGTGTTCCAGGTCACAAAGAAGAAAGTTAGGCCAGTGTTAGACTACCGTGAATTGAACCGTTTTGTGGCGTGTCATACCGGGAGTGATATAATAGATGTGTGCGAAGAAAAGATGAGAAAGTGGAGACGGTTGGAAGGAGGAACTGCTATTGTGGACCTTAAGTCTGCCTACTTACAGCTACATGTAGCAAAGGAACTATGGCAGTACCAGCTGGTCAGCTATAAAGGAAAAACTTATTGCCTGACACCGTTAGGATTTGGACTTAATGTTGCGCCGAAGATTATGGCAGCTGTGCTAAAAACGGTGTTGAAGAAAGGAAGCAAAACAAAAGAGGCCACCGATTCGTACATCGACGATATAATGGTGGATGTAACGAAGATATCAACAAAAGAGGTTGTGGAACATCTGAAAGGATTTGGGCTAACAGCAAAATCACCAGAGTCCCTGGACGGAGGAGCGGCACTGGGCCTTAAGCTTATGAACAAAACAGGAAAGCTGATGTTCAGAAGAGGCAACGAGATCCCAGAGATAGAAGGAGAAATAAGTAGATGGGAGTTATTTTCTATCTATGGCAAATTGTTGGGGCACTATCTAGTTGCTGGATAGCTGCGACTGGCATGTAGTTATGTAAAAAGAAGAGCTAGTGGAGTAGACTATGAGGACAGAGTTGATTGTAAAACACTCAAAGTAATACAAGAAATTCTAGTCGATGTAGAAAAGAAAGACCCTGTTACCGGAGCTTGGCACATACCGGAAACAAAAAGAGGAGTGGTGTGGTGTGATTCAAGCAGTATTGCGATAGGCGTGGTCGTGGAGATTGGTGGTTTGTTGGTGGAGGATGCGACATGGTTGAGAAAAAAAATGATTATAATCATATTAACGTGGCCGAGTTAGATGCTGTTCTGAAAGGCATCAATTTAGCCATAAAATGGGGATTGAGAGAAATCGAGATAAGAACTGATTCAGCCACAGTACTAAGTTGGGTTACCTCTACAGTGGAGGAGAGTGGAAGAATACGAACAAAGGGTGCTGGAAAAGTAATTGTAAAACGGAGATTAGGGATACTTGGAGAGTTGATATCTGAATTTAAACTGCAAATAAAGGCAGTGTTTGTGCCATGAGAGAGAGAGAAACAAGGCAGATGCGCTGACACGGATAAAAAAAAAAACAGTGGTTAGTTGAGAAAGAAGAGGTCCTGGTATGCTGTCTAGGAATTGGAGAACTAGAAGAGTTGCATGTTATGCACCACATGGGAGTGGAAAGAACGTTATATTTGGTGCGGAAAGTTGATCCACATATAAAACGGGAAGAAGTTCAGAAGGTGGTTAAGAATTGGGTCCGATGTCAATCGATCGATCCCGCTCCAAATATACATGATCCTGGGAAAATTGGGACTTTGAAGAATTGGACAAGATTAGCTATTGACATTACACACTATCGTGGGGGAGCATACTTGTCAATGATTGACTGTGGACCTGGTAGAGTGGCGATATGGAGGGAGTTGCATGCAGAATTGGCATCAGTAGTTGCAGAGGAATTGGAAAAGGTGATGTTTGAATGTGGTCCAGTAATAGAGGTGATAATGGACAATGGCACTGTTTTTCACTCAGAAATTTTCCAGACGATGCTAAAAAAATGGAAGATAAGAAGCTATTACAGGACAGCCTATAGGCCCAGAGGAAATGGAATAGTGGAGCGACATCATTGGATGGTGAAAGCAATAGCAGAGAGGGGAGGTATATCATCTGAAGAGGCCACATCCTGGTATAACATGGCTCCCAAAGTCGGACAGAGAGATGACACAGTGCCACATAGATCAGTTTTTAACTATGAATGGAGGCACCCGAGAAATACACCCCAAGAAATCGATGAGCAGGGACCAGCCAGAATCCAAATAGGAGAAGAGGTTTGGGTGAAACCACCGAACGCACGATGTAGGACGCAATTGTGAAGAGGAGTGATTACTGATGTACAATCCCCTAACAACTTGAGTGTCGATGGAATGCCACGGTATATTTTAGATTTGAGGCGTGTGGTCCACGTAGACGATGATGTAAGTGCTGGACCAGAGGGCAATGAAGATGAACCAGTGGCAATGCAAAGACTGCAGAGAGAACATGCTATGCCAATCTGGGCACAGGAAGGGATCATTAATGATCATGGGGGCATGTGGTATAAAAAGTAATGGAATAGATTACTCACATCGCATCTGAGTTTTACCATCGGGAGAAGAAAAAAGAGGAATGTGAGTTTGTGGACTCCTTACATGCGAGTAGAGGCAATTTGCATATGAGGAGAAGAGGCTATAAAAAGACCAAATTAGCGAAGTAGAGTGATTCTGAAAGCGGAGAGCAGACATTGAGTTAAGAGGAGTTGGAGTGAGTTACGAAGTCGTGTTATTCTGATAGTTGGCGTGAAGGAGTTCCGACCCCTTTTTTCATTACAGATATGTGATGATGGTGGTATAATTTAAAAGAGTTTTTTTAAGAAATATTGTCATTCATGAAAACCTACAAGTCATTGGATAAAAGCTAAGAAAAGATTAATTGTTGACAACCAGAACAACATAGACTTATGGGGAACACAATTGTTTATATATTAATAAATAAATGAATGATTTGTTTGTGATAAGAAACACAATTCTTTTGAAAGCATCATCATTATCATCCATAGAACATTTATTGAATTTTTCTAATGTCTTCTTAAAGCAATATAATAAAGGGATTAATTGTAGTATTTCTTAATAGGCCATTGATTATTGTTGTAATAGTATGCACCACAAAATCATATTTCAAACATATTTAGTTATTGGTTGTTGAGTTGTATCTATAACTTTGGCTTCACAGAGAATGAGTGATTGAATGATGAATGGGATTTCAAAAAGAAATTTGAAATTAAACTAGTAACAACTTTGAAACAATTCTGTCATTAATTAAAAAGCATTAGAAAAATAACTTAGCTTTTAGAAAATGATTTATGTGGTTGGGATCAGGTCAAACGTATTTACATACGGAAGTCAAATGTATTCAATAAAACAAAATGCAATTTTTTCCGAGCAGTGGTTGTGTCAATTCTACTATATGAATGCACCACATGGATGCTGACTAAGCATATAAAGAAAAAGCTAGACGGGAATTGTTCAAGAATGCTATGAACTATTTTGGATAAATCTTGGAAGCAACATCCCACAAAACAACAGCTGTACGGCTACTTACCTCCTATATCTAAAACCATCCAAATAAAATGGACAAGACGTTGGATACTGCTGGAAGGATGAAATCTGTGTTAGCAACATGATATGATGATGGACGATGAGTTTAAATGGGTCAATGCAATAACAGACCCCCATATAATATTCTTGTTACTTGCTTACTTTGATTGTTTTGACTACTTGCAGAGTGCAGGTTTTCACTGACCTTTTGAATAGACTGATGAATTTCTTTGTGTACTCAAAACGTATATAAGTCTGTATTCTGATAATTTTTATTTTTGAAAATTACTGTTTCCTGACTTCAAGAAAAGAGTCTTTTTAGGTAAGTTTTTAGCACCAGTAAATCTCTCATTGCGATAATGCAAAGTAAGTATTGTTCCTAAAATTGTAATAGTTAACACTGTTCCATTTAACTCATTCATCAACTTTGAATGGTCCAATAATTGTTTGGTTAACAAATCTAGTCTATTTCATCACATTACCGCCTCCTTGTCATTTTCTTTTATCCACAGTCATGTTTAAATTGAACAAAAACTATCCTTTTGCCCAGTCCTCCAGTTGATCCAATGCACTTTTTAACTAGTGTGTGAAAATTACTTTAGTAAAGTCAGTTTTCATGTATTCTTTGGGCCAAATTTGACATATCAAAATATTTGCATTACCAATGAGTTTTTTTTTTTTGCAGATCCCAATTCACAAAGTATTTTACTTGATTTTTGCTTTTTGATTCCCTCAATTTCAGGTTTTTCAAAGATCTGAGCACTTGTCAAAAGTGATTGTTTTGCTATAACTCACTTTATTATTTTACATTCAACTTGAGGAAGCATGTTCTTAGTCATTTCTTCTGGTAATGTGGAGTACCCCTTCATTGCCTTTAGTCCCAGGTTATAAGAAAATTATGAGTTATCCTCTAGACAGCTGTGTACCCAGATGTAGAGAGGCTGAGGGCAGAGGGACAGGGTAGGATGGATAGGACTTGAGCATGGGACTTGGGCACAGAGAGACGAAGTGACCAGTGCTCCACGAGGCGATATGTAGCCAAAGAGAGCCTGGTAACTGAGGGTGTTAGCAGACTACACAACTCTACAAACAGAACCCAGAAAACAATTTGAGCCCTACAAAACCAAACATCCAGCACCCTCTTAAAACAGCCTTAAACACAACCAGAAAATATACACAAAGACAACAGGACATTCACCAACCACAGATAAGTGTATTATAATTTTAACTTTGTTCTCTTAAAGATTAGTGACCACGAAAGGAATATGCTTTAGTAACTCTTTCGTGCTTCTTATTTAAACATATTTAAATATCTTACCACATTGCTTATTCTTTCTTATGACCCATATGTGGGTTTTGTCAAATTTCACATAAGGTCCACTCTGACACGAAGTGTTATTATCTGTTAGTGTCCCCAGGTAAAATAAAAGTATTTAGTCCTTCACTGTATTATTCATATACCACTTCCCAATGCGCAAAAGTTAAATTGATATATTAGTATTATGTACTAATACTTTAAACCATTTAACTGTGCAAATAAAGGAATAATGTTGAATAGAATTATCAATGTAAGATAGCTATCTTTGAAACCATTTATTGTTTTGGATATGACATTAAATTCCATCTGATACTCCAGCCTTGCAGTTTCTGGAATGTGGAATACTCCTTCATTACCATTACCCTCTAGTCACTTTGACCATAAATGGTAGTATACATTTATTGGTCTAATAGAAATATTCAACTTTTTCTCGGGATTATTATCTATATTAAATTGAAATATTAGCGTTAAATAGCTACATTTGAAATGTAAATATGTGCAAACAAATGATAAGTTTTATGTAAGATAGTAACACTTGATAAATAGAACTAGTAATGTTAAATAGCAATACTTGAAATCATTTAACTGTGAGCAAACAATGATTAATATCAAATAGTAATATTAGAGTTCAATAGCAATACTTGAAACCATTATAATGAAGAAGATGATTAAGTTACCCTCTCCATTTATTTAAAGTAAAAATATATGAGTCGAACAAATATACCGAAAGTTTTTAATTTAGAAGTTTAATAAAGGCTTGAATTGAGAGGTAGCCTTTGTGCTAGTCATCATAGTGGGAAGATAACAGTTAAAAAGTGATGAGCAGGCATTTGGCATTCAGCCAGTAGTTCTAAGTCCCATAGACTTTGGAGTGAGGAATAAATGTCTTCAAAATAGATAAGCAGAACAGAGATGGAATAAGGCAGCTAGGTGTCTGTGTGAGATTTGCATCACTAAAGTCATAGCAAAGGTTTTGTTGCTGAATAAGGACAGGAATGATGTAGTCAGCCATAGGTGTAGTCCTAAAGCAGTGGAGAGAGAGAAGTTAGGAGGAATGAAATAGCTGAATGTCTGAGCGGAATTAAGCATTGCTGTAGACATAGCAAAAGTTAGAAGCAACATAAAAGTGTTCCTGTAAGTGGCAGAATAAATACATCTAATTTATATCCAACTGGGAACCTTTGGTCAAAGAGGGTAGACTCAAGGGTCCATTAATTAATTGCCTTTCCTCATGGTGTAATGATTCTGCTGCTATGAAGAGAGAGGACAAAAAATACGTCCGTCCTGCTCGAAAGATTCTGAGGAAGAGAGATTTTGACAAGCTTTCACCATTATTATGTTGCCCAGGAAAAATGGTCCAGGCAGAATAGGATAAGTCATCCACATTGGGTTAAAATATGCGACGATCATAATGGTCAAATTAATTTACACACCAAACAAAAATACGAAGTTCTTTCTGCTACACCATATAACTGTGTGCACGCAATAAATAACAATATTTGAAACCATGTAACTGTGTGAAAATGAGTATGTAATATTAAATAGAAGTATTAGTGTTCAATAAAAATACTTGAAACTATTTAACTGTGTGTAAACAAATAATTTCTGGCTCATTTGAAAATGTTACACATAAACTTACCAATCACATATATATATATATATATATATATGTAAACAGGATTTAGCATTGAATAACACCAAAGGGTGGATATGTTATAAAACAGAGCCCAACAAAAATGAAGGATACCTGCATACATTTAAGTGATGAAATGCCATTCTCTTTTGCTGTAATATTTTATGAAAATGACATTTTCTGATTTTTCTTAGTTACATGGTGTATTCAATAAACTTCCAGACTTTGTTGTACAGGCATTTAAAATTGTCTTATCTTGTCTTGCATCTTATTGCTATACATCTTATGAGATCACTGACCAATTTTTATGATTTCAGGTTCCAAGGAACAACTACGGCAGGAATTGGAATACACCTCACTAAAGCCTGATTGTCACAGCTGGTGAATTTCAAAAATGCAATCTGGACATGAGGATACTTTAGAAGAACGATATGCAATAAAATTCAGTTTTAAACTTGGAAAAAATGCCACAGAAATGTATGGAATGCTTCAGAATGCTTTTGGAGCATCTTGCATGAATCGAACATGAGTTTTTGAGTGGCATAAGAGATTCAAGGAAGGCACGGAGTCTGTGAGGAGTAAGGAAGTCAGAACACCAGAGTTGATTGGCCAAAGGGTTAGGGTTATGGTTACGATGTTGAGGTTTTAAGGGAGTTCAGGAAGAGTTTCCGTTGGAAGAGGCCAGTACTCTTCAAATCGGGTCAGTGGCATTTCCAGCAGGACAATGCACCAGTCCACAACTCCATCCTTGTCATAGACTATTTGACCAAGATGGGCATCAACACAGTTCCTCAGCCTCCCTATAGTCCAGACGTTGCTCCCTGTGACTTTTGGTTATTCCCTAAGCTCAGAGGCTGTCGTTATGAGACAATTGAGGAGATGAAAGAGGCTGTGACGAAGGTCATTGACATGCTCACACAAGAGGACTTCCATGGGGCCTTCGAGAAGTTGTTGGAATGGTACAACAAGTGTATCGTAGCCATAGGAGATTACTTCAAATGGGACTAGAGTTTCATGTGTGTTCTATAGATAAAAGTGCCCATACGAAAAAAGTCTGGAAACTTATTTAATGATCCTTGTACCACCTACATTATTTATATATAATGTGTTTGACATACATAGGTAATTTGTTAAACAATGAAATGAATATTATTTGAAACTGTAAAGATGTATACATGAATGAAAATGAACTGTGTGAAAACTTCAGACAGTAACCTTCATCAATCAGTCAATCTCAGTTCACAGATGTGCATCATAAGAAAACTTTGATGTGTAGTGATTTAATATAGAAATATTTTTAAATGTAAATATATTATGTATGTCATCAAAATATATTGAGATTGATTTTTAAGAGGATAATTTGATATGATCATTTTGAAAGAAGAATAAATTGAAATAGTTAACAGTTAATATTAACATAAAGTGTAAAAATCTTTGCATGGTTTTTAGAATAGTAGTTCTGTGTAGTATTTACCATGAAAACCTTATATATATTTTTTCTATGATAAATTTCTTCCAAAATATATCTGGTTTTGTTATTTTTACTGATGTCTATGTATATGTGAGTATATATATATATATGCATATATAAAATTTTAAGACATTCAAATAATGTTTAAGATCCCTTCTTTGAAAATGAATAATGCCTGACTTTAATATTAGGTATATTGCAATCAATGCAATAATCCCCTACATAAAATCTGTGTACTAAAATTAAAAGTTTTTGAATTTTATTATACTGTATATCTAAAGAAATAGAGAATGAAGAATAAATGAAAAGAAAGAGCATTTTTTCTTTAACATAAAAAATTCTTTAGAGATTAAGTTACTAAACCTTCATCTATTAAATAAAATGTAAAACTGCAGTCAGTATTTCTGTTATGAATAAAATTAATTGCTACCATTTATTATTGAATGAAGTAATGTTAAAGAAATTACTAATATTTCTAGAAAACTTGTTTATTGAAAAGAAAAATATGCATTTGCCATGCAATAAATTAGAGTATGTTCCATGGAATGAGCATTAACTTAGATAAACTTTGCACAATAATTATTTCAGTTTCCTGGCATGTATTTATTTGTAATTGATAATCTGAAAGTATTGATAACAGATTATGTGTATATTTTCTAAATCATTATCATGAAATTAATTTTTCTAATTTAATTAGAAATTATACTGAGTTTTTAAAAAGAATTCAGCTAATGTATTGTTTATAGTACATTCTAATTGAGCCAGTAATCCCAAAAATGTCAACAAAGTAAACCAATGATTGGAAGGGTTAAAAGATGAGTGTTAAAGTGAGATTAATTCATGATTTGTATGAAAGCAGGAAAAGCAATAGCAAAAATGTTATGGTTGAGAAGAGCTTTATTGAAAATTGAGGGTACTATTCCTGCTGTATTTTCACTTGACAAAATTTTAGGAAAATGAAATAACAGTAAGGATTAAATACTGTTTCAATAAAAATGGTTTATAAAGATTTGAACTAGTGGATTTTTTTTGTCTGATTTCAATTTGTAGAAATATTCTACAATAATGTATGAAACATGTAAAACTATTCCAACATCATTTATGTTGAGAATATATGTAAACATCATAGTATTTGAAAATAGAATTCTTATATTAAACTAGTAATTACAATTCACACTAATTATTGCTTTCTAGTTAACACATTACTCAATAAGCCCCAGGCCTAATTAATAAAACAACAACTTTTAGGCAAAATTCAACAAAGTATTCTTCTTGGGTGATACTTTTTTTGTAGAATGATTTGTGAATTCACTTTTTCATTGGAGCCCAATCTCTTTCCTGGAGCATTCTTTTGAGGTCTTGCAAACAGCCAGTAGTTGCTGGGGGCCAGATCTACGTCCTGTCAGCTGGGGCAGTAGAATACACCAGCTGCACCTCTGCAGAGGGGTAATACACCCTTCTGATGGGGCAACACACCACTTTGGCCCTTACTTGGTCTGACAGGCGGTCGGATTGGGCCCGATCTGATCAATTGGCTTGTCTTGTTATGCCTTAGCACCTGTATGTTTTTCTCCCAAATGTACTATTCAATCTGCATTTGCAGAATAATTACCAACCCTTTTATTTTATAGGTGCTAGAAGACGGGGACTGAGAGGGAATTGTATTGAGAGTAGTTTTGATCACTGTTAAATTTTATGGCACTAAAACCAGAAATTGGCAGAGGCTCAGAATTTTGCTCTTGATATGAGTATACTGGTAATGTATCCCGGTCTCAGCCAGGGCAAATGTGTTTC
The DNA here is from genome assembly GCA_963585895.1 of Sepioteuthis lessoniana. Classification (NCBI taxonomy): domain Eukaryota; kingdom Metazoa; phylum Mollusca; class Cephalopoda; order Myopsida; family Loliginidae; genus Sepioteuthis; species Sepioteuthis lessoniana. The sequence continues at coordinate 93,992,773 of OY757927.1, forward strand.
CCCCGGGGTTATTCCCAGCACAAGTTGAACTCCGTGTTGGGTGGTGGAGCATTAGACCAATGAAAAATATACACCAATCATGGCTTCTTCTTTAAAAAAATCCAAAGATATTTATCCCAATCTGACTCAGAAACAGAAAGTGACTTTCCCAGATTCATCATTATTGAATCATAACAAAATGTAAAATTAGATCAACTGTCGCCTTTCTTGGTCAAAAAAATAATATCTAGCAGATCCAATCCAAAAACTGTAAAGAAACTCCAAACTGGAAACCTGCTTGTGGAAGTGGAAAGCAAAAAACATGCTGAAAACCTATTAAAAATGGAGAAATTTCATAATATGAAATGTCAGGCCTATTCACATGCCAAATTAAATACTTCCAATGGTGTTGTGAGAAGTAAAGAACTGTCACTAGCAACACCAGAAGAGATTGAAACAACTTTCTGAAAGCAATGTAATGGTGCATAAATATTCTATTTCAGTATGAGAGCTTATTTTACGCATGTGTGATGTTGGGGCAGTCTGACACTCAACCCCTTGCAGAATAAGTCCTAGTCAAGACTCCTGTTTCGGGCATAAGGTAGCTGGCAAATAATGTGGGGGTTAATTTGAGGCTAGACTCAGCCCGACGCAAGCAAGGGGGATTCCAATTTCATGTTATACATACTCCACCAAGTCCCTTTGTTTTCCTACCCCCTCGGATAACAGAAAATATGGACTTCCAGGTTAAGACAAAATACTATTCACTGTAGTCAGAAATTCCAATTTCCCATATAATGTTTTTAAGGCGAATGAGATATTTAGCGAGAATAAATTAAAGCGAATGAAGCTGAAAAAGATATGTGCAAAAGAAGGCAACTTGACAGATAAACAACATAACAAATATATTTCAACATAAGGGAACATTTAAACTATAACAAAATTTTGATAGGTGAGGACTAAACAAATATTTAAGGTTCCGGCTATATTACACCGGCAGCCTTAAACACAAATGTCTCTTTCGACAGTCCTTTTCTTCTTTTCTTTCCTTCTTCTTTCTTTCTTTTCTTTTAAACTATCTACTTTGTTAAGCCAGGTCGGCAGTGTGAAACACAAATGTCTTCTTTTTCCCTTTTTTTTCCTCTTTCTTTCTTTTCTAAATGCATATAATTCTTGATATTTTTCTTTCTTTAACTTGAGAGAGTGCATTTAATTTCAGTATTTAGGAAGAGTAGAAGGAAAAACGGTTTTAAGTTGTACTTCGCAGATTCCTTTCTTTTACAGGCAAGTGGCCTTCTGTAGAATCTGGCTGAAGGCACTGTTATCTTGGTCCAAAGATTCTGTTCCACTCTATCCCCGGAGCTTGGCTAACTTGGCGTGGTTCTCTTGCCAATGTCTGTCCAAAAACTCAAGATTCTTTTTTGCGGGTGAGCGAGCCCGGAGTTTTTTGGCATCAGGTCAGTACGTCCTTTGTCCTAAAAACTGAAAATCCTTTTCCCAATTTCCTCTGACGAAAAGGCTTTGGCCAATCATTTGGCTCCTTCCTCCTCCTCCACCTCATCCGGTTGTGCTTCTCAATGACCTACATTCCCTTCTTCGTCCAACCAATTTGGGGTTACGGAGTGCAGATAGCTTTGACCTGCATTCTCACTGCCTCAGCATTCAGTCACTGGGCTTGTTAGTTCAAACACAGGAGGGGAAAGGAAATTAAATCTTACTTCTCCCCTCTCAGGGGCATACCACATTACAGCAAGGAATAAAAGGATAAAGAAGAGTCACTATTCGCCAAAATGATGAAACCATATAGACCAATACATACATTCTGACTTTTGAGAAACCATCAATACCAAAAGAAATTAGAATTGGCTACACAATAGAAAGGGTAGAGAAGTACATACAAGCTCCCCTGATATGTTTTAAAAGTAAAAAATTTGGATACCACAAAGAAATATGCAGAGGACGCCAAGTATGTGAGAAATGTGGCGAACATGACCCAGATCATATGGAAAATGAATGCACGAACATAAAATGTGCAAACTGCCATGAGGAACACCCTGCCTTTTCAAGAAGCTGTGCCATTTATAAGAAAGAAAAAGCGATAATGTTTATCAAGCACACAAAAAATATACCTTTCCCTGAAGCAAGGAAAATCATTGAAAGCTATATGGGAACCAAAACATATGCTAATGTAGCAAAAAAAGTAAATCAACCTGCCCAGGATAGCACTTCAATTGATAAATACCAAAATCTATTAGAAAAATTGATAAATTTAAAAGCTAATGAATGGTTAACATTGCAAGAAAACCTTAAAAGAATGCATTCAACTGAAATGAAACAAAGCGAGCCTTGTATAAAAACGAAAGTAAATACTAATACCAACACAGAAGAAAACCCTAAAACCACTGAACAAACTAAAGAACTGGTACGACTCTAGATATTAACAAAGATATAAATGAAAATAAAACGAAAGATATTACCATTAAAAAACAAAACCCAATTAAAAGAATTACTCAAACACAGCCCACTCCAATAATCACATCAAACAAATTTGAAAAGATCAAAGAAATGGAAATTGAAAATAAAACTCCAACCAACGAATCTCAACCAAAAAAGTCCCAAAAATCTAAACTAAATGAATAAAATAATCCAATGGAACATCAGAGGAGCAAGGGTCAACTACTCTGAATTATTACTACTTATTACAAAATACTGCCCAGCAATCATATGCCTCCAAGAAACTCACCTCAAAAACAACACCACCATCAACATGAAAAACTATTATTCATACAACTATATAAAACAGTACACTGATAGACCTTGTGGCAGATCATCTATAATCATTAACAACAACATTCCTCACAGCAAAATTACTCTAAATACAAACATGCAAGCAGTCGCTATATCAGCAACCCTCCACAAAACGATAACAGTGTGTTCAGTATATATTCCCCTAAATGAAGAGCCCAAGGAATTGGAGCTGAACAATTTAATAGAACAACTACCAAGATCCTTCATTATAATGGGGGACTTGAATAGCAATAATGAGATCTGGGAAAGAAAGAAAACTGACAAAAAGGGCAAAGTCATTGAATCTTTATTAAATCAACATCATTTGTGTATGTACAACAACAAATCCAATACATATCTGCACTCATCAACAGGCACATATTCTGCAATATACCTATCAATATGTGACCCTTCCTTGTTTTGAGATTACAACTGGAAAGTACATGACAACACCTGTGGAAGTGAACACTTACTGATTCTATTAGAAGACAGCACTGATGAATTGAGTAAAAGAACTCCAGGCTGGAACCTAGGAAAGTCTAATTGGGATGGATTTGAAACTTCATGCTTTGGCTTACTAACCCCAGAAGCCAATAAAAACAATGAGGAAAACATCTTATATTTTACAAACACACAGTTAAACATAGTTGAAGAACATATATCCAAAAGTTCAACCTCTACAAAATACAATAGGCCATGCTTCAATGATGAATGTAAAAAAACTGTCAGATTACGTACAGAAACTTTTAAAATAAACCTAACACAAGAAAATTTAAACACTTATAAAAACAGCCGAGCCAAAGCCTGAAAAATCATCAAAGACTCCAAAAGAAATACATGGAGAAATTATGTTGCTAAAATTAATGGTAAAACAAAGCCAAAACAAGTATGGCAGATGATTCAGAAAATAACAGGCAAAAATAACAATACTTCTACAAAACACCTTACTCATAATAATCTGAAAATCACAGACAAGAAAGATATAGCAAATCATCAAGCCGAAACTTTCTTGCAAAATTCATCTGCCAGAAACCAAAGCAAAACTTTTCAAATTATCAAAACAAAAGCAGAAAAATTTTAAATCAAATTTCAAAGCAAAAACACAGAAAGCTACAACCAACCTTTCTCTATAGCAGAACTAAAAGAATCCTTCAACAACGCACATAATACAGCAGTTAGACCCGACAAAATACATTATCAGTTCCTGAAAGAATAACCAGAACCATCCACAAATTTCCTCCTACAAATCTTCTATGATTTATGGAACAGAGGTGACATACCTAAGATATGGAAAGAAACTACAGTTATACCGATACCCATACCTTTCAAGGAGAATACAAAAGCAAAAAATTACAGGCCCATTTCTCTTAGAAGTTGTGTCTGCAAAACATAAGAAAGAATGGTAAATGCCAGATTGATCTGGTATTTAGAAACCAATAAATTAATAACAGAATACCAATCTGGTTTCAGAAGCCAAAGAAACTCTATAGATCACCCGATTCAAGTAGAAACATTCATCGGAGAGGATTCTATTAAAAAAGAACATCTAGTGGCAGATATTTTCAATCTTGAAAAAGCATACAACACAACCTGGAAGTACGGCATTGTAAGAGATCTGAAAAACCTCAGATTTGAAGGCAGAATGCCAATATTTATCCAAAACTTCCTTCAAGAAAGACGATTTAGAGTAAGAATGGGAGAGTTTTTCTCTGAAGAAAAACAACAAGAAATGGGTGTACCTCAAGGCAGTGTATTGTCTGTCATGCTGTTCAATATAAAAATTAATAATATTGTGAAAAACATTAACAGCAGAACAAACTGTGCTTTGTATGTGGATTACTTCCTGATCTGCTACAGAGCAAGAAACATGAACCATCGTAAGCTCAACCTAGATCCAATCCTGAAAATTGACCACACTGAAATACCAAATGTTGAACACTACAAAAAAACTAGGAACCATTTTTGACCACAAACTCTCCTTTGTTCCACATATTAAATACTTGAGAACAGAAAATAACAAAACCATACAATTACTTAGAACTATAGCACAAACTAACTGGGGAGGAAGCAAAGAAACATTAAAATTATATTGCTTATTAATCAGTTCCTTCAGAAAAAATGGCAACAACGTTGGAGCAATAACATCCACAATAAACTCTTCCAAATTCAGCCAACCTTGGGAGAGTGGAGACCAGCATTGAAAAAATCAAAAAGAGAACAAGTCATTATATCTCAATTGCACATTGGTCATACAAGGCTTACTCACTCTTTCAAACTGAAACAGGAACCACAACCACAGTGTTTGACCTGTCAGACAACTTGCTTAGTTAAACACATTCTTATAGAATGCAGAACTTCTGCTGTCATCAGAAAGCAATTTTTCAAAGTGAATAGTTTAACTGATCTGTTTGAGAATGTCAAAATAGATGACGTTCTATCCTTCAGGTGAGAGACAGGGTTGTACCAAAAAATATGATGAATTAAAACTGGTTAATCAAGTGCAAACAAATGAAATCCTGCCCATAGAAAATTTAACCTACTAAGTATTCACTAAGAAATCTTTGATTAAATCTATATACATATGAACAGAATTTGACGTTAACCTACAAAGGTTGATATGACATAAAAAACAACCAACCAGCCTGGAGAATAGTGTGGGTCCAGAAGCAGTTCGAAGTGCAATTCATGTAGTTTTGCTATTGTTGTGATCAACTTATGACATGGTGCATTGTCTTGGTGAAAGAGCACTTTTTTACTTCTTCGTTTGTGGCCATTTTTTGATGATTTCTTCCTTCAAATGCACCATTAATGCTATATAATATTTGCTGTTGATGGTTCTTCCTTTCTCAAGGTAATTGATGAACAAAATACCTTGCACATCCCAAAATATGAAGGCCAAAAACTTGCCTGTTGATGTTTGCGTCTTTGGTCACTTTAAACGGGTTTGACCTGCAGTACATAGCAACGGTTAATGTAAAGATGACTCTTCGACACTTCACCATTGATGTAACGCCATAACCTAACCCCACTCAACCGCCATCCATCACAATTTCGGCTGTGATTCCAGTGTTACAGGTTATACCTATTTCTCTGGGGATCCTCTCAGCCCATGTTGTGATTGATCCTATTGAGCGGTTATGGGGTCCAAAGATTATCTGCTGGTCCACCTGCAGGAAAGTCAGGCTGGAATCATGTTAGTATTGGAAAAAATAACCAAGCTGATCAGATTTTATGAAAAGTTTTATCTTTTTTATATACATAATAATACCTTCAATACATGAAATAAACACAGTTCATAAAGAAAAAGTTAATAAATTGAAACGTCTCTTATATAACAGTACCTTGAGTTTTGGTTATGAGAGAGAGATGATTTTTCTCTTAACTTTCAGTTTAGCAGCTTGTTTAATGAATTTCGTTTATCAGGTTTTTCAATGGCACATGCACCTGCAGAACACCTGATTCATTTTCTGACAGGTTTTCTCAATGGATGATGTCACATCTGCCCACATGTGATTTTCTCACACTGCGGCTTGGCCGTCTCTTACATGTCAACAATCACAGTATGGACAGGGAGTAATTGCCTCAGCTGTCACAGTAAAAACTCAAACATGGGCTTGAGGTGAGGCTTATTTATTGAGAATATATTCATCTCCTGCTAATCACAGGATGCCACGTATAATTGATTCATCCATCCTCTAGCATAAGTGCCACCTTCTGATATTGCTTAAAGTACAATTTCATGTTGTGATTTTCTTGCATACTACATTCTGATATAAACAATTCATATTAACATCTATTATTGAGAATATCATTTATTTCTAAAAGTTAGGGTTTTTTTTCTGTAATCAATAAGGATTATATTTCCAACTTTAACTGTTAAGTTCATGTGATATTATTTTTTTTAATATATCAAAGTCCTCACGGCCAATCCACCTCCTGAGTCTTTTCAAAGATGCACTTTTTTTACTTGCCCTTTTCAAATTGTATGGCATATCTATCTTTATTAATACTATTATTATTGTCCCTATTTCAGGGTGAAATTCCTCCTACCACATGCTGCTACCCACTCTGAAGTGAAGTGGTGGATCCATGTTTTATCTATAGTCACATGTTAAACAAAAACTTATTTTTTGTTGCATTGAAACAGTTGCAAACAACACTGTGAATCATTGATGCATTGTTTTTGATTGATTATGAACACAGCTTTCTCATTGACAAATGTTCATGCAAAATGGTGAATACACAGCGTTCTGATATCTTCCACTCCTCTGCTATCTCATACAACTTCAATTTATGATCCGCCAAAACGAGTTTGTGGAGTTATTTGGTGTTTTCAGGGACAACTGTCGATTTTGAGCAACCTGAGCATTCAGCATCATTTGTGTCTGTATGACTGGATTTAAAGTTAGCATACCACCACTTAACAGTTGTTTCTGACAAAGCAGAGCCCAAATAATGCATATCAAGCCATTGCTTTGCTTGAACAGTATTTTTCCTATCAGAAAGCAATGCTTTATCAACACACGAAATTATGATTTTTCTATTTTTTGGAAAATTTGCAACAGTAGCTTCACTTAAATAACTGAAATTTGTAAACTGATAATCCGATTGGGCACAAATTTTTAGATGGGCCATTTGAAGGTTAGTACTTTATAAAAATCATATGGATTTTTTAATAGTAGTGCCATCTATATGTCAGGCCGGGATTTATGGAGTGATGAGTTAAGTAGATAAAATTCAAAAGGAATTGACAAAACTTCTGATTGTTTGAAGTGTGTGCAGAAATATTTTTGTGACCTGAATAGAATAAATGAGTTTAAAAATTGTTATGTGACTGATTTGAAATTCATTGAATAATCTTATTTTTTTCCAGTGTAATGAATTGTGATAAGAAAACAGCCAAGATAAGGAAATTACTGAAAGAACTACTTGTGAATTAAGTTTGTTCAGATTCCTAATAGGTATTCAATAAAAATACAAAATTAAAGACAAATCTCCAAATACAACATATAAGAAAGCTTATGATTTTATTAAATTCATCTTCAGTGAATTTCTGGAAATTAAATTGGATTAAAACTGACTGATAGGGAAAAGCACAACAAAAAATATATTATTGAAACATATAAATACAAAATTCATTGGACTAACTTTGCCCATTAAAATCCAAATTCAAATTGAATGTTGAAACCTGCTATAGAACCCTGTCAAAAATTTTCCATTCAGATAAGAAAGTAACATTTTTAAAAGAACAGTTTTTTAGAAATGCATCTAAAATGTTCATTTGTCTATCATTGAGAAGTTAATATTATAAATAATAGTATCATAAATAGTTAAAGAATTTTTTAGTAGAATCAATAAATGAAAACCATTATTATATGAAAGTTTATACAGATATATATATAAAAATGATACTTGGATATTATAAACATCTTTATTTACTGTTTACCTGGCTATGATAAAGCTGTACTCCCGTAAATCTCACTGAATATATGCATAATTGCAGAAATATGAAGTATTATTAACAATGTGACAAAGTAATAACATGTATTTTTAATGTTGTTGAAATAGGTGAATGAATAACAATATGCAGAAAAATCAAAATAAATACAAATTAGAATTTTAAAAAAAGTGAATGTGTGTAAGTGAATGTAAATTATTCAGCTTATCTGTAATCAGTAAATTTTTGTGATAAAAATTGAGTAAACATTTTAGGTGGTTATATTGATTTAAAATGTGGCAATTTGTAAATAGGGCCAAATTGATAACAATGCAGCAGACTACTCAGAAACTTGTTTATTATGGACAGAAGTCAATTTTATGTAGAATTCAAACATGGACATGAAAACAAACATATACTAGTAATTTTTTTGATCATGTCCCAGCAAAAACAGTACACCATAATGATTTTTTAATCATAGTAAGATGTATGATGCTCTAGTTCAGGGAATAAAACAAGATGACTTCAAATTGCGATTGGAGGATAATTTTGATGTTTGAATCATCCCAATTTCTAATATTAAAGTGATAAATATACCATGGTTCCCTTCTCTATGGAAGTATCATGGAGCTTTGCTACTATGAGAAAAGAAAATGTTTCTAGGTCATCTAGTGTGAATTTCTATGTTATCAAGTGCACAAGACTAACAAGGAAAATGAAGATTATGCCATGGCAAGCTTCCAATTTAGTAGAGTGTAATTTAGATTTTTGTCTTGGATTGAACACTGATCATTGAGAAATATTCCAGTTATAATCTGAGCTTAGATTAACATATACTATAGGTGCGGGAACTCCAACAAAATCTATACAAAGGTTTCATAATGTCACAACATTTAGGATTAAATTTCACTGAGCGATTCATTTCATATTGCAAATGAACCTAACTTTGAATTATTCATATATACTTGCCTTATTTATCCTTTTTGAATTTCTTTATTCTTCCTGCTAATTTTTTGCTATTTCTCTTTATCACATTTAATGATGTATTATCTCTGATTGCTATTATTTTATGACTCATTTTAATGTATTTTTTATATGACCCCAGCAAGCGTACAAGTGAGGCACAAGGCCATTTTTAGGTGGGTCCAAGTGCAGGACAGAAACCCACTTGCACCTGGCAGTCCCCAAAATGCCTCGGACCCCATCAGCATTCCCCTAAAAAGGGACACCTGGCGATAAACTCGCCAACATGGTCAACCGAAATGTGTCCCAGTCAAGTAACATAATGCTCACAGGCGAGCCCAAGGACTGCTGAAAGGCTTGGCTATAAATAGAACGAAAGTCATATCACTCTGCCAGGGTCGCGTGGACAAAGAGTTCATCCATAAAAAAATATAAGCGGAAATACAGTCCTTCATTAACCTGAAATAGGTTTCTGAAGATTATCCACTTTATTTTGATAGCGTGACTTTCGCAAAACTGGCTCTGTTATTGTTGTAAAAAAGATAGATTTTTTCTTTCTTTCACTATGGCAGCTACAAGGCTACAAGTGTTTTCATGATTCCCAGATATAGCTGGGTGTAGCATTTTTTAGGGATGAGAGCAATCTGTTTTTTTTTTTACACTTTTGAACAGAGCTTGACAACTTCATCAAATCTCAAATTACATGATGTAATCTTGCCTGAAGAAGGGAAATCCATATTTGTTGATCAAATTATACGTAAATTGATGTGGTGAAATCTCAGGTGAAGAGGTGAAATATGGTATTTGCTGAGATCTCACGTGAAGAGTTAAAGTCTCACTTGATGAAGTGAATTCTCATGGTAATTTATTAAATCTTGTGGTACTGGGTGAAATCTTGAGTTTGTTTGTAAAATCTTGAGTTATATCTTGAAATCTTGATTTATTTTGTGATATCCCATCTAAAAGAATTTAGTGTAAAATTTGCAATATAATAGAATTTAAAAAAAAAAAATTGCAATATAAATGAAATTTAAAGTACAAAATTCACTATGAAGAGAATGACACTAAAGCCAAATTTAGTATTTAACTTGGTATGTTTTTAGGGGGCTTTAGTGTGTAATTTCAAATGGTAAGTTCCACAGCTTTTTAGTTCGGATACTGATCCAAAAAGATAACACAGACAAGAAAGGGGTAGAAAAGATGGAAACTTATCTGAGAGAGTCTGGGAAATAAAATTCTTAGAATTAGAGTATTTTTTTCTTTTTAGTTTTGTCAAAATGTTTCAGTTTTCATTTAATTTTGACTCTTCTGAAAGGTTGTTTTTTCAAAAGAGTGCACAAGTTGAATTTTATCTTTTAATTGATTTTAATTGAGTCTTTTTAATTTTTATCTAATTTTAATTGAGTTTTCTGTAAAGTTATCTTTTCAGCAGAATTCTTGGATTGAATTTTCTTTCAGTTGTTTAACTTTGTAGAATTTTGGTAGTTGACTTTTGTTTGATTTTAGTTTCATTTCTTGGGAAGCTTCTTGCCTGTTAGAATACTTATTGGCTATTCAAGAAGTGAGTGACAAAACCTTTCTACTGGCTATTTCATCCTGCCTTAATAGTCTGGTCCCCAATTTTGTACTGAGGGTCCAATAGGAGTTTTCGGCAAGTAGTATGAGGTAGCATTTTGGTGTCATGTCGCCTGGGATTACTTCTCCCTTTTCCACTCTGGCCAAAATTAAGTGCTATGCTTGGTCGGTTGGTTTCTTTGTTAGAAATAAATTCTTATACATCTTAGGTTGTGTTAGCTTGTGTAAATTTACGAAACCTCATCTTACTGAAATCTTGTGGGGGTTGGTGGTGAAATCTTGAGTGAATTACACTGTGATTCTTGCAAATATTCTTTAAGTCTCACATTACTTTTCTTTCTGACTTTTGACTCTAAAGCTCTGAATAAGCTATTGTCATGTATACGAACACGAGTGCTTTTATATCTGTCACAACTAGATTATCTTTTCCTATAACTGAACTTTCTATTTTCCAGTAAAGGGGGTTTGTTGAAGATATCAAATAGTAAATTTGGTCCTCCTAATTCTTCAATAATTCACTTGTTATAACTTTTTCTTTCATCTCAACTTCATCATTTATCTTCGGTTGTATTTTAACACTAGTAAATATTCTACTCAGCAGTTTTCATGATTTTGTTCTTCATCTGTGGATGTGCTGATAAAGCCAACTGTTTTCAGTTAGCTGTTAAGTGAGTTGAAATCTTTGAGTGGAAATTTAAGTCAAATTTGAAAGTTTAAGCCAGTACACCAACGACCAACACAGGAAGACCCAAATGTTAATAAAATAAATTCATGTCTTGTCACAAGTTTGATTGAGTAAATGAAAATGGCAAATTTGGACATGTGTGAGTGATGCAATAACTTAGCAAGATGACATAACACTACAGATACCTTGAATTTAGATATATTGGCAAATTTTTAAAAAGTTGTCAGTTGGGTTAGTTGGCGTTCACAGAGTTCAGTTGGGTTGGGGCTCTTTGTGTTTCTGTCCATAGACCCTAACAGATCTTCTCTCTCTCTCTCTCTCTCTCTCTTGTGCTACTGTATGCAGTCTGAACATCAAACAATAAATGATTGTTAATTGTTAAGAGTGCTTCTTGTTTTTGAGTAACCAACACTAAGGCAACTTTGTTCCAACAGATTATCCTGACCATCAAAAGAAGTTCTGGATGAATTGTGTTATTCCCTATCAGTGAATTTTTCAAACACAGCATGAGCATCTGATGAACAGACTATCTGGAAATGCATTTGGTGCCGTGACTGTAATAAGACTAAAGTAAAAGTACTAGGACAACTACAGTACTGCATTTGGCACCGTTACAAGGATAAGACCAATCATTATTATTACATTTGGTACAACAAGTGTTGTCATGCACAATGATATTACATTTGGCACTGGTATCGGCATTGATAGTCGTGACCGCAATATTGTTAGTGGTGCTGTGCTAAGATATTGTTAGATTTAGTACTGTACCGAAATGATAGCATTACAAATGGTAACTGACCCCAGAACATAGTATCACATTTGGTATCAGACCAAGTGATAATGTTATAATTGGTGCAGGACCAAATCATAGTACTATAATTGGTGCTGTGCCCAAGATAAGTACCCAGAGAGTACAAACTGTCGTGTTACATTTGTTGCCTGAAAATCCCCAGCACAGCCAGACACAGTAATGGTAATGAAGGGGCGCTTCGCTTTCTCCTAAGCCCCAGCATTACTGGAACCTCACCATCAAATTATTTAGTGTCATATCTAGGACACTCGTGGGTGGGGTCTTACGCATCTGCGGAGGTGCAGTCATTATATTCTACATACCTATATCCATTACGCCATGTGCCCTGTAGGATAATTTAAAGAAAAATATTCTTATTTGAAAAAAAAAAAAAAAAAAAAAAAAAAAAAAGCCACAAACATCGAGCAATGAAAGATGCCTCTGGTAGTGTTATGGTTAGGTAACTTGACTAGCAAAACTTCACTTGTGAATTCGAGTCTCATTGGGTGCCCGACACATGCGGCCTACGCAAAAAGCTTAGCAAATTAAATATTGAGTAACCAATCAGAATTTTTATCAGTGATGTAAAAATTATTTTGGGCAATGAGTTTCGCGAATGTATACATCTTTTTTTTTTAAATTCACGGGAAGTAACTCTATGACACCGAATGAATTACCTTCCTTGAAAACTCGTAGGTTTTGCTTGAGGGTGACATTAAAAATGCGTCCAGTATTTTGAAAGTAAAAAAAAAAAAACAAAACAAAAAAACTTCGTTGTAAAAGTACATGGCAAATGATTTTTACGATAAATATCCGTTGCAAGTGAAATTATTTTACATGCATTTTTATTGAATTGGACAACAATTTTTACTACAAAAATGCTTTGGGAACTATTTTTGCTATAAAAAAGAAATGATTTTATTACAATAATCCCTTTACAATGATTTTTATTACAAAGATAAAGTGGATAATGAAAAAAGGTATGCATTGATATAGATTTAATGATAAAAAAAGTCATAGTAAATAATTTCTATATAGTAGAAATGTATTTTATTCTATGAATTGTGTTGACAGTGACTTTTGCTATTCAAATACATTAATCAGATTTTTTGTGGGTGGGTAGGTGGTTCTAAAATATCAATTGATTTTTATGAACATTTAATTGCAATATTCTTAAAAACTATTCTTTTCCGATTGATACTCTATTTAATTCATTTATTTCATTTCATAGAAATTCCTTATAACAAGATGGAGTAACTAAATCATTGGGAATGCATTTATGAACAGTACTATCCTCAAATTATTAATGTTAGAATAGATATCTTTTTGTATTTTTTTTTTTTTACCACAAACATTGAGAAACCAATCAGAAGTTTCATCATTTCCGGTAAAACAGAGAGAAAAAAAAAAAAAAAGTTTCCATAGCACATAAAGATTTAAGGGAAGTAACTTTGTTACACCGAATGAATTATCCCTCTTAAAAACTCATAGAAATTGCAAATTTTGTTTGAAGACTATATTAAAAGTTATGTTCATTCATAAGATCTGTAGTACACGAATTAACCCAGAGAGAAACAGAAAAGTTGTTGAGCTGAGGAATGCTCGCTTGGAATTGGATTGTTTGGGGATTTAAACTTCAATGCAGTATCCAACAAAATCCAGAAAATCTTTGGTAATTCTGCTTCAGTTTTCAACTTCATTATGTAAATCTGCTTTCTCTACTCTACAAATATTAGGACAAAGACAAGAGAAAATTTGAAAACTGTTGACAAAGAAATGAGAATTGCTTTATCAGCAATAATACCCAATATTATGAGAATCTGTAACATACCACCATCACCAAGTTGATATTAATTAAAAGGACAACAGATTTAGAGTTTCAGTGAAATTTTCACTATTTTCGTACATACATTGTCAAAAGTTTTGGTGTTTGACAGCATTTACCTGAGCTTGTGGTCCCGTTTGTTGAATTTCGTTTATAATCAAAGAGTAATATCTGTTTTCTTATATCAATCAAACATACCATTCTCTTTTGATGAGTGTTGCATACATTCAAGCATAGGTAGGTAGGAGGAAGAGGCCACAAAAAGGTTGGAAAACAACTATTTAGACTTTCAATTTGGTGTGTTGATTGCCAAATGAAACACTTCTTAAACTATGAAATATTCCTAAAGTCTATGTTTAGGATGAGTGCGCATGTTGTATAGCAATAACCAACTATACAAACACATATGTATATGCATGCAAAATCATAACGATGACACAATAATAACAAGTGACACAGTCTTTTAGAAAAATATACCTCTCACTTTATTTGAAAGGGTTGCATGTGAGAGGGAGTTGGAGACCGAACAGAACTGCAACATATTGACCCCCACTCTTATGGCCATCAGCGTTTCCTTCCTGTTCTCCTGGGCTGCTCAACTGAGTGCCTGGGGGCCCAGTCTCTCTGGGTACTGGTTTTCTCTACCGCATCTTATCTCCAACTCGTCTGATCCCCAAACTCATTGAACGGGGGCCTGGGGCTCCCTCTGCTGGGTGCTGGCTTTCTCTACCACATCTTGTCTCCAAACTCAATCGCAGGTCCCGAGGGCCCCTTCTGCTGGGTGCTGGCTTTCTCTACCGCATCTTGTCTCCAAAAACTGATTGAATTTCCTCTGCACTCAGTTATATAATAGTTCACCACTCATTCAATCTCCTCCCATAACTGGCCATCGGAATATGCACTTCCGCCATCTTTGGAATGGCATGTTTGATCGTCATCGAGCAGAAATAACTGTCATGCAGTTTACAGATCACTCTCTTCCGGTGCATCAGTTTGTACTGTGGGATTTTAACCCTGTCCCATATTATTAGCCAAGCTCACCCACGCCAATGGAATATGCACTTCCGCCGTCTTTGGAATGGCATGTTTGGTGGGGTTGGGGGTCAATATACAACATGCATAGCTGTGTGTATCTGTATATAACGGATATTATTGCAGAAGTGGAAAGTTTACATGAGTGAGATAGAGTTCTATATACTCATTGAGGTCTTCTGTCACTGGCATAAACAATTTTAACTCTAAACCACTCTCCAAACTCACATAATTCTATGAATGTTTCACCTTTATGCTACTCTCAATCCAAAATGCATGTTCCAACCAACATGAAATAAAAACATCGGAGCAAACTATTTTTGACTACACCCTTACACCACGTTTTTTTTTTTTTTTTTAACTCTGCATGTACCTAATTGATACTCACGACTAAATCTTTCAATCTAATACATTTTGAATACCTCAACTTGAACCCTAATCCCCATCACTAACCCAATGCATCAACCTTGTTTTGATTATCTCCCCAACTCCAATACTGCCTTGAATATCCCATCCCATCTTCCACCCTGCATTGAATATCCCCCTCCCAACTCTCATCCTGTCTTGATTATCCAACCCTGTCTTGAACATATTTATTCCTAATAAGAATAATTTTAATTACCAATCCCTAAATCAAACTCTTCAAGCTAATTACCTAAACCCGAACTGAGCTCTAAAGCCAATCCCTAACACCTGCTTCTAATAATTCTTTCTATTCCTACCTCCATCCCGGAACCTTAACCATATATCTAAATTCTGAACCCAACCTAAAACCTATCCAAGTTAGATATATATTTATAAATTGAATTACTATGACCAGAAAATTCTGCAAGCACTGCGTGCAAAATACAGATCCACCTGACAGCTGTTTTGATCTTATTAGGTCTCATCAGCAGTGTATACCGTGATCCCCACCCCCACTGGGAATCAAACCAGCAACCACACAATGCAGAACCAAAACTCTACCACTGAGGTACAGATCCACATCACACAATGCCAAATCAACCAGTCATGGTAAATGCATGGCCAATTAGCCTGATGTGTTTTGTACATCTGTACTCTTACAGTGGACATGGTCACCTCCAGGGCTATGGCTTCCCAAGTGGATTGGAGATACGCATCTACATAATCATAACCTCATGGGCAAGGAAATAGATATATATTTTTTATTTTTTTTAGAGAGAGGAATTGAATTTATACTATCCAAGTTGATTTTTAGAAGATATCTAATAAGACACTGGTGTTTAATCACAGTCATTTCATTACAATTCTCACCTTTTTCTGTTGATATGGGTAGGGAGGAAAATTAAACAAAGACTGAAAATTACACAAATAAACACCCTCAAACATTTTCCACATCTCCAAGGTATTCAGTTTTCTGTAATCTAAAAGCAGGAAGGAATGAATGCTAACACTTAAAATGGGGAACTAAAAAAATAAAAATAGGGAAATTCACTTTCAAACACAAGTTGACCTTTGTCACAAAATGAAAAGCCAAAATCTATTCTAACTTACCTGGACTGGGTCCACTCAACTTTTCAAAAGCCCAAGATCCTTTTCTAGGTCACTAAGTTCCACATTGAATATTGAATTAGCTCATCTTACTTGACACAAACACACAACACTCACCTTTTGCTGAAATCCGACACTGAGTCTCTTTCTCTCAACACCAATGTTCACTTTTAGCTGATGTCTAAAGAATTGGATAGGAGCTGAAGTGAAAAAGACTCACCTTTGTGAATTCCTTTCCTCCCCATCACATCATTATCTATATCATGACTCTCATAATTCCAAGTAAGCACTGAAAGTTTCATTCTATCACCAGTACCACATTGTTGCAAACACAAGAGGCTTTCAAGAGTGAAAATAGATCCCACAACCTACCATGGGATCTCTAGGAAACCAAACAAACCTGAACAGAGCACTTTCTAGACTGTATAAAATGGTAAACAGGAGAGGAAGCCCTGAAAGTTGGCAAAGGATGGGGAGGGGGAAGATTTGCAAAAGACACATCATGACCATCCTCTTTAAGAAAGGTTTCTGTATGACCAGCTTAGATGCAACCACAACTTTTTCCAACAACTCCAACCAATTCATCTCCAACTGAAGTTTGGGACCAAGTCAGGTAAATGAAACCAACTGTAAACTGACTAACTTCTTACAGTTAATTTTGGTCGCCTATCACTGTTTCATACAATCTAATTTCTTTGCTTTGTTGATCTTGCCATTGCTCTTCACAAGCAAACTGACATTGTCAGGCAGAATACTTTGCTGAGATGAATGAGTTAGCTAAACCTCGCAAAGGAGTGGATTCACCCTCAATTCATGCAGAAAAAGTTCCCACACAGGATCATGTAGCAAGGGCAATAATGAATTTACAATATGATCAAGGCAAGACAAAAGAGTCTAGGTTTACTCCATTCACTCCCCTCAGAGCCCCAAGATACGCATACAAGAAGATACAGTTGTAAAAATTCAGCTTGAATTCAGCCACAATCTTCAGAAAACAATGGCCGACCCTATCAAAGGCTTTGGACTGATCTAAATGGATCAGTGTAATATCCTCATTGACTTTCACAAAGAAAGTGTGTACTAAATCAAAACCATTTTGAACAATCCTGCTCTATACAGCACAAGTGTGCTCAGGAGTAATCAGATTAGGTAAGGCATCAGCAAACAGTTTGCCAAGACCTTTGCCAAAATCTTCAGGGTTCAACATCACTGGAGAGTAGGCCCCTGCCTCATCCAGTTGATGTAGATAATAGCTAGCAAGAGTACATATATAAACAGCCTCAAGTATATTTTGTAGGGAATCTCATTGGTGCCTGGAGGTTTGTCTATTACAACCTTCTTTAATACTTTCCAAATGTCTTCTGTCATGGGCTCCTTGCACCCAGCCACTTTGATATCTTCAAGACAAGGGAAGTTGACCAAATTAGAATCAAGTTCAAACGAAGTTCCCAAGAGAAAATGCCAGTAATAGGATCAAAATTTCTCGTGTCTTTATATGTGGTTTAGCATCATCCATCTGTGACACTATAAGTTGGATATATGCACATACATGCACCCACATGTGTGCATGTGTGTATATATATATATATATACATGCACACACACACACACACACACACACACACACACACATACACACTTATATATATATATATATATATATGAATGATGAGTTAGATTCGGCCTGGGTATCAAATTTCAAATGTTATGAAAACCCCATTAACTAGATTAAGGAAATCTAGATGAGAAAATGTTTATACATATGGCCAAGGGCATGGGTAAGTGTAACGTACTTGTCGGGTTCTGGTCAAAAACTTAAAAAGGTCTGAATTTAATGTTCATGTATCGGAGATGGCCAGGCTACGAAATATTTTTATGTCCACTTTTTTAAAGAGAGAAATGGCCTCCCAAAAAGTTATGGTTTTATTCGTGGGTGTCCCTTGGCCAGAAATAATAATAAAACATTCTCTCTATATATATAGGGGCATTTTGGATCCGAGAAGTTAGACTTAGTTTGGGTTTGAGAACAGCGACATCATCAGCCGGACCCAGCAAGTTAAGATAATTTTTTGCCAGCTGAGACTCAGCCCAGAACTATTTATCCACTAAGTGTTACATGCTCTCGCTGTTCCCTTTGTGTTCTAACCACAAAATTGTTGTTTTTGTTTTTTTTTCCCAGTGAACCTGCCTCTCACTTGATCCGGCCGCACAGAAGTTCTTCGATGTGCAGTTAATATCTTTATGTAACGAGTTGCAGAGGTGGGTTTTCTCACATTGGTGCCGTGGATAAGGATTGGGTTGCACATTAGTATGATAGACCTTGTAGAGGAAGGAAAATGAAAGAAAGATCGACTCAGCCAAATAAACACTCAATATATATGCATAGGTGTATGTGTATATATGTATAGATGAGTGAAGGTTTCAATAATCTGATAGACACGTGTGTATAAAAAAAAAAACAGAAGGAAAAACAAAAAGCAACCAGACCAAGACAAAAACAGACTAACAACAAACCAAAGAAAAAAACCCGAGGAAAAAGGAGGAAAGGAAACAGAATCGAACAGTTAAAAAAAAAAAAAAAAACAAGGGAGAGAGAGAGAAAAGAAAGGAAGAAAGAAAAGAGGGACAGACAGATACGTACTTCTTTCCCCACTTAGAGAATGGACAAGTCAAGTACTGGGGATTTAAAAATTTTTTTTTTTTTCTTCAACAAGGAGAACGAAGGAAATGAACACATAAATGAACATTTAAAAAAAAATAAAAAACAAAAAAAAATAGGGAAGAAAGAAGGAAACAGAAAAAGAAATCTATTCTGGTCCCTGCAAGGTAGGCTAAAAAATTGTTCTATTGCTTTTTTTGGTCTTTGTTGTTTTGTAATTAATGTGTCTCGCTGGCATTTAATAGAAATATGGATAGAATGGATATAGATGTCCCATTGCGTCCCATTTTTTAAGGTTTTTAAGTGGATCTAAGATCCCAATATTCACGGGAAAAGCCTCTGAGTTTCAGGCCTGGGTAGCTCTGAAGAAAAAGGCTAGAATTTACCAACTTACAGAGTTTGTGAATCTGGCTTATGACTATTTGGATGGGGTGGTATCAGAGTACATAGGATTATATTTAGATGATAATCTCAAAAGTAACTGGGGGGACCTTTTAGAACAGCTGACTAACCAGTACAGTGATTATACTAGTGCGACTGATGCTGCTAGGGCCTTAATTAAGATTAAGCAAAGGGAGGGAGAAACTCTCTTGGAACTACCTAGTCGAGTTTTGGGGTTAGCTAAGGTTGCATACAAAGACACCGTCCAATGTGAGGGGGAGGCAGTACAAGTGCAGCTAGCTGAGTACTACATGGACGCCATAGAAAATATGTTTGTAAGAGAAGACACAGCAAGAGCGGCCACAGCCTCACTGGCAGAGGCGCTTGTGACGACAGGAAAGAGTCTTAGGCTCCATAATAGGCTCACAGCCTCCCAGGGACAGGGAGAAGAAAAGGGATGGTCAGGAGAGACGAGAATGAGGTGGGCAGAGACTCCTCCTGTTGCTTGGGATCAAGGGGCGTGTGGCCATTCGGGCTATTGTTGGAGAGACCACCCCCCATGAGATGGAGAAAGCTACTTCCTGACCCAAGATAACTGGGGTGTTTGGAGTGCAGACAGCTGGGTCACATATGGAAGGAGTAACCCAGAATGGGGGGTACATCAGGGGGAAGGAGGCTTGTTGAAAGGATCCAAGGAAACATGGGGGGGGCACCCAGAAGGAAATAAGGGTGGCCCAAAGTTATGGATTATCTGGTCAGGGCACCGAGATAATTTGTGAAGTAGAGATAGTGAAAAAAAAGGTAAAAACATTATTAGATACTGGAGCATCCATATCAATGATTAGGCAGAAGGACTTGTTAGAATTAGGGTTTAGGTGCAAAGATTTAAAACCTGCAGATTTAAGAGTAGTACAGGCTGACAGTCGGGAAATAAAAGTATCTGGTATGATATGCTTGCCAGTGATGGTAGTAGAGCTGGTAACTATGCAAACATTATATGCAGCAACCACTCTTTGTAGATCGATGATCTTAGGTAGAGATTGGCTGGAAGGAAACAAGGCGTACATGAGTTTCAATCCAGTTATGCTGAAATTAGGTGGAAAGAAGATACCAATTGAAAACTGCATGAACAAGGTATCTATGGTGGTAACCACAGAGGACCTTGTTAGTCGAACTTGTACAGCTGTTTCTTGTCAAGGCAAACTGTCTCCCACAGAACAGCGTAGGGGTACTTTTCAAATAACCCCTATAGATGATCCCATCTGTGAAGAGAGGGAGGTTATGCTATGTGAATCAGTAATGGAAGTTGGTGGGGAAGGCCAGATTCCAATTATGTTGGCTAACATCACTAACACCATGATAAAAATACCTAGGGGTAGGGAAGTAGGAAGGGTGGTATCTGCAAGCATAAGGGAGAATGTGGTAAGTGAGGCAAATTCTGGTGATGGACACACACACACACAGTAGTTAATGTTGAAGAAATAGTTGTACCCACTGAACACAAGGATAAAATAAGCAAGGTTATAATTGAGAATAGGGATGTAGTGGCCAACCCGGATAAAGAGTTAGGTCAAACTCAGTCAGTTTGGATGAAAATCAACACTGGTGACCATCCTACTATAAGACTAAAACCATATTGAACTCTACTGCACAAACGGGAGCTAGTAGAGGGGGCAGTTAAAGATATGCTGGGGGAAGGTGTTATTGAATGTTCAGTGTCCCCATGGAGTTTTCCAATAGTAATAGTCAGCAAAAAAATGGGGGGCATAGGTTTTGTGTGGATTTCTGAGCCTTGAATAATATCAGAAAACCCCTAGCATTCCCCCTGCCATTGATCGATGACATCCTAGCTCTGCTTGGCAAATCAACCTACTTTACCACACTAGATCTGAGATTAGGATACTGGCAAGTGGCCTTGGATGATCGAGAAAAGACCGCCTTTGCATATCACGTGGGACTTTATCAGTTTAGAGTCATGCCCTTTGGGTTAGCCAATGCGACTGCTATTTTTCAACAGCTCATATCTGTGGTGCTAGGGGGGTTGGAACAGTTTGCTATGGACTACCTGGATGACATATTCATCTTTTCAGCCAGTGTCGATGAGCATCTCAGGCACCTGAAGACAGTGTTTGCTCAGTTAAGGAAGCATGGACTGAAGATTAAGTTACCTAAATGTCAGTTAATGAAAAAGGAGACAAAATACCCAGGATTCGTTATTGATGAGAGTGGAGTACACACTGATATAGATAAGGTCAAAGTAATCAGAGCTATGCCCAAACCACGGACTGTTAGGGAAGTTAGAGGATTTATAGAGGCGATAGGCTATCATACCAGTGTTTTCAAGGATAGCAACACCACTCATAGCATTAACAAAGAAGTATGCCCGGTTTAGTTGGACAGAGGATTGTCAGTGATCTTTCAATACACTGAAGGAAAAGCTGACAGCCATCCCCCTATTGGCCTACCCGGATTTGGGTAGGCCAGTGATTCTGTACACTGATGCCAGAGATCAGTGCATCGGTGCTTGCCTTACTTAGCCATGCCCTGAGAGGGACGGCCCCATACCAGGCGTGCCAGAGGAAGTACCCATTTACTTTTTGTCCCATAAATTGTCTCCTACTCAGCAGAGATGGCCTGTGATTGAAAAGGAGGCTTATGCCATAGTTTATGCGTTAGAAAAGCTGAACTACTACCTGAGTGGTGCTACCTTCGTAATTAAGACTGACCATAAGCCCCTCCAGTATCTGTTCGAAGCAGACTGGACCAATAAAACGATCTAACAATGGGCACTTAAGTTAAGTGGGTATAATTGCAGAATAGAATACCTGGCTGGTAGAGAAAATACATGTGCTGACTTATTATCACGGATTCCTAAACAGTTGGAGCTGGAATCAATCAGCGTAATACCAGAAGTGGATGATCGAGCCTATCAGATAAATGCGATCAACTCTCACCGAATAGAAAAGGGGCCAAGGACTGACCATGTAACCTGTATTGCTTCAAATGCCACAGGACAGCACCATTTAATAGAACTAGTCGGCGAATACCAGATAGATGAAAAAATTAGGACACTAAAAGAAGTGATAGAGGTGGGAAAGTAATGGAAGCATGTGCAAGTAGATACCTTGTACAGGATGATCAGTTATACTACATTTCTAATCAGGATGAGGAAGCTAGACCTCGATTGTACATCGCCCATGCACTACAGAATAAGATACTGGAACAGTGCCATGATGCGATAGGGCACATAGGCATCGATAAGACTTACAAGCTCATTAATAGGAAATATTACTGGCCCAAACTGTACAAACAGGTTACGACGTATGTGAATAGCTGTGTCACCTGTCAGGCCAGGAGTAGCAGGTGTGAGACAGCTCCTCTTGAGGAGATGGATGTTCCAGCTTATACATTTGAAAAGGTTAGCTTGGATATCTCTGGTCCATATGGTGAAACCCTGTGGGGAAATGTCTATATTGTTAGCTTTGTTGATTGGCTAACTAATTGGCCAGAGGCATATGCTGTAGCAGACAAGAAGGCTCAAACTGTATCTAGCCTGATTTTGACAGAGATATTTCCGCACTATGGGGCCCTCTTGGAGATAGTGACCAACAATGGTGCTGAAAATGTGAATGAGATAATAAGGGAAACAATGGCAAGCCTCAATATAAAACACATAACTACGTCTCATATCGTCCACAGAGTAAAACCAAGGTAGAATGTTTCCACCGTTTCTTGGGTGATATACTATCTAAATTGACTGAGAGTGACAGACATAATTGGGATCTGTACCTAACTCAGGTACTGGCTGCAGTGACATTCTCAATGTGTGAGACAACAAAATTCTCACCATACATGCTGTTTGGGTGTGGTGTGGTCCTACCAGTAGACAATTTGCTAAAACCTCAGAGGAAATACATGGGTGAGGACCACTACATTGAACAGCATAAAACTTTTGTAAGGGCTCGGGACAGGATTAGACATGCACAGAAAAAGAGGAATTACACCATCAATGAGGATCACCGAAAAGTAGAGTTAGATGTAGGAGACCAAGTATATTACTGGCTCACAATAGGCAAGGTAAACTAGATCAAAAGTGGAGGCCATAATATAGGATAGTTGAAAAAACAAGCCCCATTAATTTTTTAATATGGGACCAACTAGTGGGAAAGGTTAAGAGGGTCCATGCTAATGATTTGAAATTAGCAGAGCTCAGAGAGTGGGAAAACCCACAGGTCAAAAACAACGGAAGGTCAATCAGGCAATTAACATTAGCTGCACCCCCCTCAGAGCTGGACTCCAATATTCAGGATTCCAAGTTAGAATCACCCCCATCAAATATGGCAGAAGATGATCACGATCCAAGGGTGGGATTCTATCCTCCTCGGCAAGAACTACATAGGTGGATTTCTGAGGATGAGATCCCACTTGCAGAGTTAAAATCAAGGTTAGCCAAATCCCCAAAGGAAGAGGGAACAGACGATGAAGAAGGTATGCTTCTGAGTAAGATACAGGCCAGGTTGTGAGAGGAAAACTTACCCCAGGAGGGTAGGGCTCAATTTCGCACTGAGAAAATAGATGCAGGAGCTCCACCCTCTCAGGGTTCCAACCTTTAATCATACATCCCTAGAGGATGGTTGCTGCTAAGAATAGAAGGAAGTAGAATGGGAATGGGAGTGTTGTGTCATGTGAGTTTTCTCTCCTTAGAGTGTGTTCATCCTTAGTAACTCTGCATCCTATTACATTACAGAATGGTAGGGGAAAGGATTCTGCTACTGCTCATTCTGATGATGCCAACTGGTGCGTGGAGGCATAGTCAGAACACCATTTTTAAAACGTCTGCAGAAGTGGTAATTACATGGTCAAAATGTGTCATCACACTCATGATCAACCTGAAGCCCTATAACGATCTATTGGAGACGTTAGCATCCGAAATAGAGAAGGTACGAGTGATCTGAGGTGAGATAGCTATGGATCATTATTCTGATAGATACCATGGGATCATGTATTCCCTTAGGCAAGAGATCCAAGCACTAGGGGACCAGTGGGAGGGGATGGGGAACTATCTGGGGGGATTGAAGCTGCTACAACCTAGAAAAAGAAGGGCAGTGCTTCCCATAGTTGGTAAAGCACTTAATGTTTTTTTCGGGACAGTCTCAGAGACAGAATTGTGGGCGATCAAACAAAAGTTGATAGCTATAGAGGAAGGTGAGAGGGTCCTGGTGCAGGAGGCAAAGAGCAGTTTGTCAATATTAAATGTCACAAGAGTAGACCTAACCAAAAATAGACAGGCCATCAACTGGTTAATTAAGGGTGTCTTAGATGTGGAAGGGGAACTGGGAAATGTAACACAGTCCATGTCAATGGAACTGCAGAGACTGAGGGGCTTTGTGCAGACCTCACAGTCACTGCATTTGTCGCTTGCATATGTTAAGGCACAGCTAGACAGGCTCTTCCTGGGGCACCTATCGTAAAGCTGGTGGGCCCTACTCACCTTCTCAAGATTCAAACTGAGCTTCCTCGCCACCTTCGGTTGCCCTCTGATCCCACTAGGGAGCTATGGTGCTATTATAGCTCCTTAGGTTGCATAACTCTGGTGGGGGAGAAAAAATATTGGCACTAGTGCCCGTGCCACTCTTGCATAGGGATAGTACCTTTGAATACTTTCAGGTAATTATCCTACCAATCCCCTACTCTGATCTGAAACAAGAATTAGGCGTTGTAGCTAAGTATAATCTAGAGGCAGAATGTATAGCTCTTAACCTTGCTAGAACACAGTTCATGCTGCTCACCAAAAGGGAAGCAGATAAGTGTAAGACAGATGCACTGGGATCACGTATGTACAAGAGCCCCATATACACCACCAGGGGCCACCAACTGTGTTTAGTTGAGCTGTTTAGAAATAACAAGGAGGGTATTCAGCAAACTCGCCATGTAGAAGTGTCTAGGAGGGCCATGATTCCACAAGCCATAGGGTTGTCCAATGGAGTTTGGGCAGTGGTGCTGGAGAAGGAGTTAGCCCTGTCTCAGATGTGTGGGGGGTGGTTGACAGTAACCATAAGAGCAGCGCCCCCTCTGACTATTATCAGTTTGCCTATGGGTTGCTCAGATTTCAGGGGGTCCATCACCCTACCACCCTATTATCAGGCGGAGGAGGAATTTGAAATTAGGGCCTCTTTCCTCGCTCTCTCAAACGTCTCTTCTATCAGGTGGGTGGGCCTGTGGGAACCGCTGGTGGAGAAATTGGCCAACTTAACTAAGGCTAAATTACCCCAGCTTCTGGAAAACATAGATAACATTAATCTACACAAGCTGGTGTATAAGTTGGAGACTATGGGAAGGGAAAATCCTGCATGGTACGATCAGCCCACAGGCACCATAGCCTGGTCGTCTCTAGAGGTGTGTGTCAGTCGTAATTATAGTTGTAGTGGTATTGATAATCCAGGGAAGACGGTGGTTGATAAGGTGTAGGGTGAAAAATATGCCAGAAAAGAGACATAGTGACCAAGATGGAATGTCAGCCAAGATAGCAGGGACCAAGGAAACAAAGGACACTGTACTTTTCCCAAATATCGACCAATTGGACACTGCATGTTCAGTGCAGGCACCACTTGAAGAGCCGCTACAACTTGGCGTCATAAAAGTGAATGCATAAAGAGGAAGGAAGGAAGGAAAAAAAAGAGCAAAACTTGAATTTTGCCAGACTTAACCATTGAGGGTGAACATTTTTTTTTTTGTACATATTGTTGTATGTGATGGCTGGCTGAAAGTCAGTTATGGTGAACTTTCAGTAACTCTGAGAGAGTTGCAAGGGGTAGTGAAGACCCCCAGGTTGGGAGGTGAATTCCACAATGCTTTCCGAAACATTATTCTTGTTACAACATCAATCAAACTGCAGAGATTATTGATGCTCCCATGTCGTAAGGAAAGGGGAGATATAAGTCCAAAAATACTCCTGAATTGTTGGGTAGGGGTGGTTAAAATTCCCGTGTTCTGATTGGTTGGGTAGTGTGGAGAAATGTTGGAAAATTGAGTAACATTGATGGTGAATGGAAAAGTATCCCTGAAATCGTTGGGTAGGGGTGGTTAAAATTCCCCTGTGTTCTGTTGGGTGGGGGTGGGGTGAAATGTTGGAAAATTGAATGATGCTGGAGTTGAATCGAAAAGTCCTCTTGGAATGAGGAATAGGAATGAGTCAGGAGACCCCAGAATTGTTCACAGGAGAGCAAAGTGGAAGAGCTGAATCCAACAATATTTTTCTTATGTGTATATTGTAAGGGATGAGTGATCCCAACCACCCCAGTGCAGTGTTGGCTGGGATGTTATTTTATTTATTTTTTTTAGGGGACAACTGAACCCCTTGGAAATTTTGTAATGTCGGTTGTTACTGTCTGTACATTTTCTTTTTTTGTTTGTTTGATTAATTATTATTTTGTTTTCTCCTCGGCCAAGTTGAGATGCATAGTCTATTGTTTTTGTTGAATCTTGTTGCCCACCATTGTTTGAGTGGTGATAATTGTTGTAAATTCTGTGGTAATTTTGGGTCGTAGCAGTTAGACTTAGTTTGGGTTCGAGGAAAGTTGATTAGGCCGGAGCAAAGAACAACGACATCACCAGCCGGACCTAGCTAGTTAAGATAATCTTTTGCCAGCCAAGACTCAGCCCAGAACTATTTATCCATAAAGTGTTACATGCTCTCCCTCCTCCCTCGGCGTTCTAACCACAAAGATATTGTGCTTTTTTCCTTTTCCCTGTGAACCTACCTCACGCAAGATCCAGCCGCACAGAAGTTCTTTGACATGGGGTTAATATCTTTGTGCAACAAGCTGCAGAGGTAGGTATTCTCACACATCTAGTGATATGTCAATAAACAGCATTGCCAAGTTCCTATGAGGCTATATTCATTGCCATTCTTTAAAGTCTAGACTTAACTAGTAGGGTTTAGTCTTTCTTATTGAGGAAGGTCAGCTCCACCTCAACCGAGTTTCTATACCATCTCTCAATTGGAAAGTCCACTCTAATATAGATTATAGTGTCCTCCCTATTGCAAATGGCAAGGCCAAATCTTTGAATTTCCAGTGAACAGCCAACCTATGTTCTGTGTAAGTTAAACTATAAAAGCTTAAGCTACTGAAAATGTTTATATCAAATTCATCTAATTAGAACTCAATGTAGCTAAAAAGCTGCCTCAAGTTCAAGCCATCCCAAGTCTATACTACTCTATTTGGATGCTCATTTCAAAATTTATTGACAAGATCGAGCTTGTCTATAATTTTGAGAAAGTATTTTGCACCTAAGTGCTAGTGTCCCTGCTAGACCACCCCCAGTCTATCATGGGATCAAAGACCGCATTCCAATCACCTACTAAAATTTTCCTAGAATTTAGCAGTTTCATATAGATAGCAAAATACATCACCCATACCATAAATGCAGGTCCTCACCAAAACAAGTGAAGTGAAATGAACTACTAGATTTTACTGAATTATACTAATAAAGCCTTGGTGAATTACAGGTTTGGATCTTTGGTAGTAGAGTTCCTACTCTGTATCCATTTACTTAGTGTTTCAGTGGTTAACATTTACTGTATTTGATGGTGTATAAGACGCACCCCAATTTCAGCAGGGCAAATCAATTACTAATATCAAATGTGATGAAATTAATATAATGAATATTATCAATGATAACACTTTTAAACTGCATAATAGCCTTTTAAATAATGACAATAGGTCTGGGAAAGTTACTCTAAAGTCGAAGCTAATAGAAGTTGCCAGGTAGCTAATTTAAGCCAACTACTGCAAATTTTAAATCTACATATGGCATATAAGATGCAGGGAAATTTTAAAAGATATTTTTAGTAAAAAGTTCACCTTATATGCCATCAAATATAGTAAGTAAATGTTATGAAGGTAAGCAGTGTCAAAATTTATCTTTTACCAAATAAAATAGCATATAAAAGATAATCCAATGTTTTTAAGCTACCATGTGCAATTGCTCATTATGTAACCCCATGCTGAGATCATTGCAGATGCCAATCAAGGAGTACAAAACCTGAGACTGTGTCACAAGAGAGAACAAAGAACTGGATTTGCTCACAGATGGGAGTGTATGTCAATTTGAAACCATTTTTTAGTTCTCCCACCCCCACATGAGTAGTGCAAATTCTAACTTGCTATTGCTCAGTTTTCAGATTTGACATGACATGGATCCTAGTGTCACTTTGTCCTAGTTGGATCTCTCTAATCAACTGACTACACCTGTGTATGTATATATATATATATATATATATATATAATGGGAGTAAATCTTTCCCTACTTCCTGACCAAGGCCACCTATAGATTTGATATAAAAATATAGTCAGACTGTATTTCACCAAAACACCCTTAATAAAAGCAAAAAAAAAAAATAAATAAATAAAAAAAAAATGTAAAATTGAATTCTCAAGTTGCAGCTTGGGCAGTCTTCTCAACTTTATCTGCCCATCTCTACTTACACTGGGAGAAGTGAATGAGTAGTCACCACACAAACACTCATCGATGCTCAAAACACACATACTCAACATATGCTTAAACTTATGTAGATACATAACTATGTGTTGTGTTTTGACCTTCGGCCCGAGCAAAATGCCATTCAGGGTGATGCACCGGAAGGAAGTGACACATTCCAATGGCAGTTATGTGAGGAAATCGCGTGGGTGGAAATTGGCTGATGAAATGGGACGAGCTAAAAAATTCCCATGGTACACTCATAGACTGATGCACCGGAAGAGAGTGACCTCTGAACTGCATGGCAGTTATTTTCGCTTGATGACGATTAAACATTCGATTTCAAAGATCGAGTGGGCATCGAACGATGATATAATTCAGTTGAGTTCGACGAGCCAGTGGAGATCCAGACAGTTGGAGATGAGAGTGGTAGGGAAAGCCACACCCGACCGAGGGGGCCCTCAGGAACCCCGATGGAGTTTGGGGTCCAGAGAAGATGCTGATAAGATGCAATAAAGAAAGCCAGCATTCAGCAAAGTGGGCCCTGGGCCTCCGGTTGAGCAGCCCTAGAGAACAAGAAAGACACAACGTGACTGTCATAACAGTGGGGTCAAAATATTACGGTTTATGTTCGGTCTCCAACTCCCTCTCACAGTAAAACCCCACACAATCCTTTCAAAGCCTTGCAATAAAGTGAGAGGTAAATATTTTTCTAAGAAGTCTTCCTGCATCTTTATCATTGCGTCAGTAAGAATATAACATATGCACATATGTACACACAAATACGTACCTACACCTACTCATGTGATATTCACATACATGCACACATCCATCTACAGCACATACTCAACATAAGCTTACACACATGCACACAAATATGCTTGTGTGTGTGTATATATATATATATATATATACACACACACACACACAACCCCATGGTCAACTAACATATTTAACTCTATATAATACGAAAGGTCCATTCTATAACTACAAGTAACATCCATTATAAATGATTGAGAATTTTCTTTTCTTTCATTAAAAAAAAAAGCTCCCCATTCATGTTTAAGACCACTTTCACATGATGTAATCATGTGTCCATGCTTGGCATGTGCCTCTTTGGGATTTTGGTATTGATGTCAATACATTTCCATCTAAGTTTTCAAGGCTTATCTTCATCAGATGAATGTACTTTATGTCCAGAATATGTTGCGGCATCCTATGAACCATAAATTTGGTGATTGCATACAAATCACAATTCCTATCCACCATTGTGTTGGATATGCATTTGGTAGTTTCACCAAAACTTTAACCAATTTGTACTGCTGTGGCCCACTCCCTCTTTATTATTTGGCGATTTATCTCTCAGATGTCTCTATGAGTAAGGAGAGACTTTTGGGGCACTGTTTCTTTCATCTGTTCAACCTTGGTTTGGTTGGTTGGGTTTTATGGCATATCAACCTTTGTAGGTTATTTAGTGCCAAATCCATTTTTATGAAAATAGTTCTATTTCAAACCATTCAGTTTAGCATAAGGACGTAGTTTAAATGTAAGTACAGTTTAATTGTGAAAAACATTTCTATTTCAAGCTATTTGGTTTAGTCAAGCAGTTCTAATTCAGCTAATTCAGTTTAGTATAAGTACAAATTTTGTTAACACATGGTTAAATATCAAAACAGTTATATATTAAACAATTCAGTTTAGTGTAAGTATAGTTTCAATGTCAAAATACATATCCATATCAAATAATTCAGTTTAGCATAAGCATGCAGATTAAATGTAAGTATGATTAAATTGTCAAAAACTTTTCTATTTAAAGCTATTTAGTTTAATCAAACAATTCAGTTTAACATAAGTATGCCGTTAGTTCTATTTTACCCATATATAGAACCCTATCAGGTGCTACCATTCCGGGCCAGAGTGGACCTGAGAGCAATGGCAATGAAGAGGTGCTCCGCATTCCCCAAAGACCCAGTAGCACTGGAACCTCACCATCAGATTGTTTAGTGTCATATCAGGACACTCATTGGGGGATCTTGCAGAGGTGCAGTTGGTGTATTCTACAGCCCCAGCCTACTGGGCAATGTTCAACCCTGGGTGCTATATCGTACTAAAACATTGCTTCCACAGGAGATATCCCTCTTTTCGCTACTATAGCCATTGCAGTCCGATGCTTTCAATCCACAATCCCATTTCCACCCGGCCTGTATACAGCCCTAAAATATCTTCTAATATTCCACTTCACTAGCCTGATTTGGAGGAATTCTGATTGAAACACCATGTCCATCATAACCTCTTCTAAAATTACAGCTACTGTCTCCATTGACAACTCCTTCCATTATGTAAGCCATCCAGGTCCACAGTCAGCCATTGTTAAGTATGTCCCTCCATGATAGTGAATTACGTTAATGGCCAACTTTGTCTAGTTCCAATTTCACCAGGGAGAAGGGGGCTGTGTTCACTGGGGTCAGGATCAATTGCCTGGCATCTAACACAGCTTTTGACCACTCTTTTGTCCTCCTCTCTTTAGGCCTATGGGGCAACTTTTCATATCAGATACAATGTTCTGTCCACTCCCATATTGGGCATACAGTGCAATTCCTTCAGTTCTGTGCTTCCTATACATCACATTGCTACTGCTCTCTCTTCTTGGATGGTCAGCCAACTCTCATTTTATCCATGTCAGTGAATCTGCTTTATTTCTTTCTGAAGGCATCAACACTGCACTCAGCTTCAAAACCAAACTTGGTCAGTAGTTCTCCCAGTATTCAGTTTGTGCAGTTTGATGCGGCACATGTCATTGATTTTCCATGGTGAGAAACAGATCATGTTTCTCATGATCCCAGCGCTAACTCAAATGGTGATTTTGATAAAATAGTTGAAGGTATTGATCTTTCTTAGAAAAAAGGATAAGGAGTCAACTAATTTAGCCACATTTTATTTAGTTTCTATTTTCTTTTAGAGGTCTTATGTTTATTTTTTCCTCCCAGTCCACTCCCTTATTGTAAATAGCACTCATTCACCTTTTTTTCCTATTGGGTTTTAAGTAGAGTAGACCATAGAAAGTTTGGAGGTATTTTGGTGTAAGTAGGTTGCAAATGAATGATAACTACTCACCTCTTTTTCTTTCTTTCCTCCATTTGTTCATTCCTTCTGTCAATATGCTTGCTTGACACTTGACCAAAAACAGTCAACAACTGATTCTACCATTGATTTACATAGCCACTTTTGCTACTCACAATTCTTTGTTTTTTCCCTACCAATTATAACTCTAGATATGGCAGGTAACATCCATTTAAATGATGTAGAACTTTCTTTTCTTTCATTCAACCCACAGATGTATATATGCTAAAACTGAAAATCACCCTCTGTTGCATAAATAGCTCCTCATGACCTTTTTTCTATCTGTGGAATTTACACCTTTTGAATATACCCAAGAAAAACAAAAAACAAAAAAACCCCACATGCAACTCACTTTTTTAACATGTCATATCAATGTTATAAACTGCTTAACAATAAGCTAGTGATAGGATTTTTGTCATGCCTCCAACAAAAATGACAAAGTCAAACCTTTTAGTTCTTGGTTGTTAAGTTTTCATCTTATTTATTACTTTGGCTAGACAGAGAATGATAAGTTGGATGAAAGATATCTTCTTCAGTCATCTTACCATTTTTTATCACATCTGCTGACTGGTACTATCCTCGATGGATGATAGCTCCTCTTCATCTAAATCAGCTTGCAGGGTCATCAATTGATCTTTCTCTCTCTGTATTTTCGGTCAAACAAAAGGAAAGAAAAATGTTTTCAGACAATGTCAGTTCTTACTTTAAAATTTTTAATTTCCAAATAATGTCAAAGAGTTCTTCTTCTTCTAAAAAAAAAAAAAATTAATTTATGCTACTAGCAGAGGTAATTCTATGCCTAGAGGTTAAGTGTTGTATAGTATACTGTGTCATTATTAACGACGAGGAACACATATGTATATAAAAATATAAGATATATTTTATTTTGGGCGATGAAACTTGTGTGGAGCAGAAAAGCAATCGCAGAGTGTTCATGCACACGAAGGAGTTGTCGGGAGATGGAAGAGCCAGTGAAAAACTGACTTTAGCTGAAATTCAGGAACTTACATAGTCTACAACTCTCACGTGACCTGCAGCAATTCCTCTTTTTCATTAACTATGGTTACGCCCACGTCTCACTTCTTTGCTTTCCATTAGTTATGTTGTCTGCTTCCCATTGGCTATTTGCCCAAGCCCGGTTCTGTGGGCGTACACATCTGCCACCATCACCGAATTCAACCACATCTACAGGTCAAGGTGATATTCCAATATCTTCGACTGGATGCACCTGTTTCAACATCCACCATATTCACAGCACCTGTGGGCATGGTGACACTTCGGCAATCACCTTGTTGATTTTATCCTTGAGAGGATGCAGCTGTCTCAACATCCACTGATACACAGCACCTGTGGACATGATGACATTTCGGTGATCACGCAGGTCTTATCAATCTATCTGTCAACAACATCCACTGTATTCACACCCGCAGGTCACGTTAATATATTACATAAGGAAGTGTACAGTTTAATGATAATCAAGTATTCTTATCCAATACAAATAATTAGCTAACAGATCTATTTGATCTTTAGATGGGACCCTAATAGGTACCACCATTCCAGTTCAGTGGGCCTGGGTGTAATGACAATGAAGGGGTGCCTCACACCACATTTTGAAGGGGAGGCCTTACCTCTCTGCAGGAGATACAGTCAGCATATTGTAAACCCCATTGACCAGGTGTTTTAAATATTTATTTTGACAAACATTTAAGCTTCAAATAAGAGTGAATGAAGGTATCTTAAAGTGTGAGGGTAACCTACTTATAATATGCATCTTTATGCAAATACTTAAGAACTAAAAAGATTTTCTTTTTTATTCTGAAAACCAATCTATTTTGAGGGATAAAGCCACTCATTATTTATATCAAATAAAAAAGATCACATGCTGACAGCTGTCATTTTCAAAACCGAATGTAACAAGGAAACAAATAAATACCCCTCCTGAAAACTTTGGAGTCTTTCACATGCCAATAAAAGCTTACTAAGTATAAACTATATAATAAAAGCTTACTCAGTATAATTTAAAGGCAAGATACATTCACAAATTAAGAGACTTAGAAAGGGAAGAGTCTGATTTTGGTTTAAATTTTGTCTCCCTGGGGGAAGACTGGGCTGATTCCTGGAGGTACTGCAATACTAGGCCAACCCGTGGCAAAGACAAAGCAAGCCCCTAGCTCTTCACCTTATTCCAAAAATCAGTTTAATATCGTAGTCCCTAGATCAGGGACGTATCAGATATTAAGCTGATAGAACATATACTACACTTTGATCTTCGCCAAAAGGTCAAGAAGCGATAATTATTTGTCGCTGCCTCCCACCAGACAGGACTTGACACAAGGTCAAAAGCTCGAAGGCCAATTAAAGTGGGGATAAAAGGGAGGGGAAGGTCGAGAATGAGCCAAGACTCGAACCCTGCTGGTCTGTGCTGCTCATCGACCCACTAAGTACAATGTGGGTCTAATGAGGCAAGCAGTTTCACGAATCCAAATTTGGATCCGGGCACATATGCTGGGTTATGGCTTAAACTAGACAGCAAGGTCTAGTGCCATACATAGGGGACAGAGGATGCAGCTCACCCACTCGAAGGTGGCCCAGCTGAAGCTGGGGGCTTTTCGGCCTCAAATCTGCCATTGATTTCGGTCACCCATCCAGCACGAATGCCAGATGGTTTATTTGTTGCTGCCTCCCACCAGACAGGACTTGACACAAGGTCAAAAGCCCGAAGGCCGATTAAAGTGGGGATAAAGGGGAGGGAAAGGTCGGGAACGAGCTGAGACTCGAACCCTGCAAGTCATTGACCCACTAAGTGTGATGTGGGTCTAATGAGTCAAGCAGTATCACGGACCTAAATCTAGATCCGGGCACGTATGCCAGAATATAGCTTGAACTAGACCGTGAGGTCTAGTGCTCTACAAGGGGTGCATAGGGGACAACAAAGCAGCTCGCCCACCCAAAGGTGACCCAACCGAAGTTGGGGCCTTTTGGCCTCGAATCTGCCATTGGTTTTGATACCCCATCTGACACAAATGCTAGACGGCCCACCCAAAAGGCCGAGAAGTGATCAAATTAGACGTTAAGTTCTATTTTTTATAAATAGGTGTTAAAAAGAAAAGTTACGGTTAACACAAAAACGTAATTATTAAAAACCTACTGCAATAGATTTTAACAACATTTCGTCCAAAAGATTTTACTTTTTATTTGAAAAAACTTCAAGTCATTCATTTTTAAATCAATGTATCCAAACATTAAAAATATACTAAAAATAAACGAAGTTTCGTGTTTGCTGTGTATTGTACATATGGCAGCATTCAAAATAGTCCCAGCCGACAACGCCGCGTCGTTACAAGTCTTGATATTTAATTAAGACAAAAAAAAAAAAAAAAATCAACTGTTATAAATTAATTATTCGTGTTCAAATAATTGATGAATAAATTACAGTCAAAATATTTATAAAAAAAAAAAAAAAGAAGAAAAAGGGATTATTTTTCTGGTTTATTCCACTATCCGGCTCAAAAAAAAAAACTCAAGGTCAAATTTTGTTTTGTTTCCCTTGAACTACCAAAGAAAAACAATACCAAAAAAGAAAAACAATCAATAAAGTAATCTAGTCAAGTAAGCAAAGATTAATAAATAAAATGTCATTAAAATCGAACACTAATTTGAACTACAACATCAAAATTCGGATTTTATTAAAATTTTGGTTGAAGACCTTTTTTTTTAAAAATTATATGTAACATTTAACTAATATGATAGGGCTAGGATTAATGTATAAATGCTACAGCATTTTCCTCTTCAAAAAAGACCCCCCCACCGCAACAAAAAAACAAAAAACGAAACAAAACAAAAAATTACAGAATTTCCCCTTTCACACAAATATTTAAAAATAAAAATAATTTTCCCCTTCGGAAGTAAAAAGACAAAGAATAAAAACAAAATAATTCGACCAGTTTGGTTTGGTTTTATGGCATATCAACTATGCTTTATCATGTTTATCGATACATATTAATTATATATGATTTGTAAACACATCTTGTTGATGATATTTTTAAATGAACCTGAGATCATTTATTTCTCGCACATGGTTAAATGATTCCAAGTATTGCTATATAACAGTCACAATCTAATATCAGTCATTTGTTTGCACACATTTAAATAGATATACATGATATGTAAGATATTAGTTTGTCGATAATTTCATTTTTAAATGAGATCTAAATTGTTTGCGCACTAGTATTGCTATTGTTTCTGGAGAGTTGAAAGTTTTCAATTATTGCTACTTAACACTTCTAATTCTATTCAATAATTATCATTTGTTTGCACACAGTGAAGTGGTTATAATTATTCTATTCAACATTACTCATTCGTCTGCACACGGTTAAATGATCAAGTAGTTCTATTTGACTCATAGATAGGACCCTATCAGGCGTTACCACTCTGGGCCAAAATGGACCTGGGAGCGATAGCAATGAAGGGGTACTCTGCATTCCACAAAGCTTCAGCATTATTGGAGCCTGACCATCAGACTGTTTAGTGTAATATCTATATATGAGGGGAGGTGCGTCTTAACCCCACTGCAGAGATGCAGTTGGTGTATTCTATAGCCCCAGCCAACTGGGCTATGGACCTGTCTGGTACTTGTCTTTTCCATTGCGAAATCTTCCAGAAATAGGCTATCTTTTTATATAGAAAGAAAATGTCTAAGTAAAACCCCTTATGAAATGTATCCCCCCATGAAAAAAAAATTCGGTGAGTATGATTGGTTGGTTGGCTTTTATGGCAAATCCACCTTTGTAGGTTAATTAATGCCAAATCCATTTTTAGACAAATAATCAGTTCTATTTCAAACAATTCAGTTTAGCATGAATACACAGTTTAATTGTCAAAAACATTTCTATTTCAAGCTATTCAAACAGTTCTAATTCAAACAATTCAGTTTAGTATAAGTATGCAGTTTAGTTCTATCTAACATATAGATAGGCCCTATCAAGTGCTACCATTCCGGCCCAGGTGGACCTGGGAGCAATGGCAATAAAGGGGTCCTCCGCATTCCCCAAAGCCCCAGTATCACTGGAACCTCACCAAGAGATTATTTAGTGTCATATATCAGGACACTCGTTGGTGTATTCTATCGCCCCAGCCGACTATGAAAGTGGTGAGTATGAAGGGCTAATTTGTTCAAATCACAAAAAAGTTATGGGAAAACTTTTTTCCTGGTAAACTTGAATGGGTGCCCCATTTAAGTACTAATAATCCTTTGTAAATTTGACGCATAAATGGGACCCTAACAGGTACTATAAATCCAGATTGGAGTGGGCCTGGGAGTAATGGCAATGAAAGGATATTCCATATTCCCCCAGACTCTAAAACTGGAGCTTCACCATCAGGTGTAGTGTAGTGTCATACCCAAAATTATTGTTGGGGTGGGACTATTACTCCTTTGAAAAGATGCAGTCAGTGTATTTTACAGCCCCAACTGTGACAGTATTTGTTTTAGTGTTCTTAAGTATTTTAGCTGATAGTTACTTCTGAAAGATGACTAGTTGGGATTTATGGCATATCAACCTTTGTAAGTTATTTAATGCCAAATTCTGTTTATACACATATTAAACCAAAGATTTCTTAACGAATACTTAGGTAGATAATATTTTAAACAAGCCAGAGCTCATAAGTTTGCCCACAATTAAATGGTTTCAAGTATTGCTATATAATACAAAGAATTTAATTTAACATCAGGTATTTATTTGACACAGTTAAATGGTTATACATACAATGTGTAAGTGAATTGTTCATGGGTCTGGTTTTGTTTGGTTTCAAACAAAGTAGGTTGTTTAATGTCGAATCCTGTTCATACATATACATTAAATACAAATGATTAGTAAATATTTTGGCAATAGCGTTTTTAAACAAGCCTGAGCTCATTTTTCTTCACAGTTAATTGATTTCAAGTATTTCTATCTAATACAAATCATTCTATCTACTTTTAATCATTTGTTTGCACACAGTTAAATGGTTTTGAGTATTGTCAAGTAACAGTAACAATTTAACATCAGTCATTTGTTTGCACACATTTAAATAGATATACATGATATGTAAAAGATTAGTTTTTTGGTAATTTCATTGTTACTTTTTAAGTGGATGGTTTGGAAGTAACATTTAAAAGAGATTGAGCTCATCTGTTTGCATAGAGTTAAATGGTTTCAAGTATTGTAGTCATTTGTTATATCCTCTAGAGTGAGGTTGGTAACTATGTGGTCTGTGTCACAATTCATACTTTCTATACAATAGGATCTTTGTAGAGATTTTGTCAATCCCTGAGCATTGCATTGTTTATTTATTCTTATAGGTGACTTTGTTCTTGATGTTGAAGGGACTGTATTGAATTTGCCTGAGGACAAATTGAATGCACTTCCTGCTCTTTCATCGTTCACTTTGGTGTTCATCTGTATTTTAACAATGGGAGCAAGAGGGTTGTGTTTAAGTTGTTCCAGCTTTTTGGGAGACAAGTTTTTTTTAGTCTATCTTTGACAGATTTTTGTGGATGAATTGGATGAGATTTTGCACTTTTAGGAGGAGTAGTTTGTGTTTGAGTGGTAGATTCAGTGTGTTGTTGTTTAGACTATCTCACATTTGATTTCTCTTCATTTTTAACTTCTTGTTGAGTTTGTGCTTGGTGAAATTTAGCCTAGTGTATGTTTTCTTCAGGTGATCCTGAAACGCTGGCCAATTATTTGGTTCCAACTGGATCCTTTTCTCCACAAGAGCTCTATATTAATTTTCTTGGTTGATTGGATCCACTCTCCATGCAACAGAAGCATGTTTTCTCCCATAAAAGACCCTATTGTTTTTCTTGCTTTCTGGAAGGACAAATTTGTCTTGGGTTTTACTTCAAATATTTCCTTTTCTTTTTTATCAATATCACAAGATCTTGCATAAACTAGATGGCTTTGTTGGCAGTTTGAACACCTGATTTCTTTTAAACAATCTTCTGCCATGTGGTCCAGATCCTTTTCACCGCACTTGTTCATCTAGACAAGTAAGTTTCCATTCCTTGGTTATTTTCACATTTTGTGTAGCTCTAGTTGATAATACTTTTTCTATTAGAAAAGGGGAGAATAAGGCTAGGCAGACCTCCCCAAAGATTCAATGACAATGAATCTGAGGAAGTAAGCTGCCTCATTCTCCGAGTCTGATTCAGATAAATTTCTTTGTTTTTTGTCAGAAGACACCATAAGTGATGTTTAGTCTTTGCTAGCATTGTGCTCCACCACACAAGGAGCAAACTCATTTGCCTTGGTTGACACAGGGATACATGACCAGTATACTTGAGCTTGGAGTAGGTTTTTGAGCCATTGCCAATTTCAGGTTTTCACCAATGATAAAATTCCTATTCTCTCAACACAATTGACCCTCAGCCATCGCCTTCTAGCACCTAAAAGATAAGGGTTGGGAATTTGCTGCAAGTGCAGATTGAAAAGTAAGGTCAGGATAAAACATAGATGCTAGGGCTTGACATGATCAGCCATTTGATTGGGTTGGACCTATTCAACCACCTGTCAAGCTCAATAAGGTCCCAAGTGGCATGTTGCAAGTGACTTGACCACTTAGATGTCGGGCTATGCATGACTCCACCACAAGGATCCCATTCTTAAGCATCAGAAGTTGCCACCCATGGCAAACAGGTGGCTTCATTGGAGGAGTCTTACTCCTCTGCAGAGATGCAGTCAGCATATGGTACAGCCCCAGCTGAGAAGATGCTCATTTGTTGAGTCAAATTGGTTGGTTGGGTTTTATGGCATACCAACACTTGTAGGTTAATACCAAATCCTGTTTATACATATATATTAAATGCATATTTTGTAGATAACATCTTTAAATGAGTCAGAGGTTGATTGCACACAGTTAAATGGTTTCAAGTATTCCTATGTAACACTACCAATTCAATTTAATATCAGTTAATTATTTGTGCATAGTTAAATGCATATACATATATAGTTTGTAGATAAGTCTGCCACTTAAAAAAATTAAAAACAAACAAACTTAAATTGTTTACACACAAGAACTGATATTGTTTGCAGACAGTTAAATGGTTTCAAATATTGCTAACACTAATAATTCTATTAATCTTTTGTGTGCACACAGTGAAGTGGTTACAAGAATTGCTATTTACCACAGATAAATTTTTTTAACACAATTTATTCATTTGCACACAGTCAAAGGGTTTCAAGTATTGCTAAGTAATACCCAATAATTCAATTTATGCACCGAGTTAAAAGGTTTTAAGTATTCCACACTAATAGTTTTATTTACACAGTTAAGTGGTTCCAAGCATTGCTATGTAACATTAATGATTCAATTTAATATTTGTTTGTACACAGTTAAATGATCAAACAGTTCTATTTGACCACCCCAAGTCAGAATGGACCTAAGAGTAATGGCAATGAATGAGTACTCCATATTCCCCAAAGCTTCAAGACACTTGTTGGGGGTGTGGTGGAGTCATTCCTCTATGTAGAGATGCAGTTGGTGTATTCTACATCTCTAACCGACTAGGAATTATATTAAGCTCTGTGATATTGTTAGTTACATTGTATGTAATGATTGGTTTCTTTGTTCAATGGCATGTCAGCTTTCGTAGGTTATTTAAAGTCATCCTATATAAATACAAGTATATCAACAAATTTGTAGTACAATATCAAGTAGTAATATACTTCACTGGCCTTGGCTGAACCGTCTGGCATTCGTCGCAGATGGTGTATCGAAATCAATGGCAGATTCGAGGCTGAAAGGCTCCCAGGTTTGGCTGGGCCACCTGCAACACTGACACCTTTGTCCCCTATATATAGCACTAGACCTAGCTGTCTAGCTTAAGCTATAACCCGGCATCTGTGCCTGGACCCAGATTTGGGTCCAAGAAACAGCTTGGCTCATTAGGCCCACATTGCACTGAATGGGTCAATGAGCAGCACAGACCAGCAGGGTTCAAACCTCGGCTCGTGCCCGACCTTCCCTACATTCCCACTATAACTGGCCTTCGGGTCATTGACCTTGTGTCAAACCCTGTTTAGTGAGAGGCAGTGGCAAATACAATACTTCCCTGGCATTATGTCAGCAGGGAGGGAATTGAAAGCTTGGTCTCAGGGGCTGTTCTCACTGCTCGGGCTTTACCTGCTTTGCAGAGTTGAGTTCATTGCTAGACGCCCCAAAAGGATAAAGCCGACGGGGCCAAGAATTTTTTGGACCAGCTGCGCATGAGTCTTGATTTGTGCGTAGCCCCCCACTGTAAAATGGCCTTGTGCCACATTCTGCCTTGGTGGGAAGTC
Source organism: Sepioteuthis lessoniana (assembly GCA_963585895.1). Classification (NCBI taxonomy): domain Eukaryota; kingdom Metazoa; phylum Mollusca; class Cephalopoda; order Myopsida; family Loliginidae; genus Sepioteuthis; species Sepioteuthis lessoniana. The sequence continues at coordinate 94,034,315 of OY757927.1, forward strand.
AGTTAAATACCCATAATAAGAGGCAGAATCTTGGAAGATGAGATCGTTTATTTAGCAAAAATATATTGGTTGAAGGGAAGGCTTTTCAAGACAAATCTTTGGTTGGTGTACATTTTAACAACCTTTCTCCAGATAACTGTACTATACGATAAAGCAGATGTTTTTCTGGTGTGTGTGTGTGTGTGGGGGGGTGACTCAACTTTTTTTTCATAGGTTTGATATATCTCTATCTGGCAATATTTAGTTTTATGTGTGCAACATTATTCATAAATTTTAATGAAATAAATTTTCTGTTAAATCAAATAATGTGAGCCGAAAATCTTAAGACTTATTTTTAATTGTCTTTAATTGGAATCATTTTGAGATGAGGCTTCTTAATCTGAGAATTAATTTTTTTATTTATTGCAGACTTTTTGTCCTCATCTTGGTAGTTTTTGTGTTGTTCCTTCTTTTACGACGTTTCGGCCAAATTTCACCTCTGGCCTTCTTCCGGTGATTTACCGCGAACTCGGATAGGAATGCTGAGTCTTGTAACTGTATCCCCAGTAATTACTGCCTTCCATAGTTGCTGTCTATCGGACCACGTTTTTGACCAAGTAAACCTCTGGCCGGCTTGGGTAGGATTTGAAACCGCTATCTTCTGACAATGCTCACCTGGAGGTCGCGGTAAATCACCTGAAGAAGGCCAGAGGTGAAATTTGGCCGAAACGTAGTGAAAGAAGGAACAACACAAAAACTACCAAGATGAGGACAAAAAGTCCGCAATAAATAAAAAAAAATTAATTCTCAGACTTATTTTTAATTGGGCATTTATATGAACTTTAATTTAAAAATTTTCAAAACTCAAAGTCAGTTTCTGACCAAATACCACACTTTTTTTCTCTCTTTCAAAACTAATTGACACTTTGAACTAAGTGTCTCAAAAGAAAAAAAAAAGTTATTTTGCCCCTCCCCCATATTCTTTAAAAGCGCGAATATATTTTTTTGTTGGTCCAACGAGAGATAAGTAAATATTATAAAATGAATAGGTCCATAAGTAAATCTGGTTGTTAAGATTTTTATAATTGTGCTTTATAGTCGTCTTCTACTGTGAATAAAAGAAAAAAAATTCAAAGAAAATAAATAAAATCTCATCGATAAATTCAAACCTACATTTATCAGAACCTAACGTCTTTCTCACACACAGAGAACCAAACTTCACCCACAAATATATACACCAACTACCTGACATTCAACACAGAGAGTAAATCCTTGTAAACATATTAAAAAAACACGCACACCTGTAGAGGCCCAAAGGTTTTCATGAACAATTAAGACATTCACAGACGACTATATCCTGAAAATAAAAACAATCATAACCCTATCAAAATAACCGCTACTATGAAAGTCAAAAAGACCGCCTTAACCATTATAATCACTTTTCGGAGGTTAATAAAGTCGAAAAACTTTTAGAGCAAAGTTTTAAAAAATAAAAATACCTATTCACTTTTTTCTCATTTTTTGTTAAAAGTTATTCGTAAATTGACTTGTTTTTAACAGAAAACTTAAATTTTCAGTTAAATATTACAAAGTATTCTGATAAATAATTTGATTTTTATATCAACATTCAGTAAAGAATATATTTGAACAAGAAAAAATTCGTACTCCTTGAAAGACATTTATTAAACACCAAATAATTACAAAAAACGAATTAGTCTTACCTCTTTCATGAATATAGGATTAAAAACGTCCGATTATTTAACGTTATTCTTCGCTACTGACAAGTGAGAAAAATCCTTAAAAGACAATTCAAAAATTAATAACGTCACATAACTCCTCCCCGTCCCAAAATGTTAAAAGAAAAAAAAATCACTCGGCTTAATGGCTTTTGAATATTCATTACCTTTTCTGTAACATTAAATTCGCTTCTTGTTTACGTCTTTAAGCGTAAGATTCAAACTAAAATTCAACATTTGTTTTTAAATGCTCAATAGATTAAATTTCATCAATACATATTCCTATAAATAACTACCAGAGAAAAATATTAAAATAAATTTCAATAGTGTAAAACTTTACATTATGGTAAGATCAAGCAAAACTGGTTTTAAAATAAATTGTTAAAAAAAAAAAAAAAGATTACACTTAATGATAAACATTTTTTTATTTTTTGGTGTCACAATACTACTGAAAAAAATCAAGTTAATCATCAAGCGTATTTCTTTGATTTTAGAGAAGAATACATTAACTTTAAGTGAATATGTGGTTTGAAAGACTAAAATTGCTGGAAAGAAACCTCGTATGGCAGCCATGTTGTTTAGTTAATTTCCTAAAAATAAACTTCTAAGACAAAGATTCCTAAATTAAATTTTTTCAGCAGTAACTTTTGGATCAAAAAGTTTGTTTTTAGAATAAATAAAAATAATATAATATATACAACAATAGAACTGAATTGTTCAGTGTATTTTCTTTTTGATGAAAATGCTGGTCTTTTTTGGTGGCCAAAATGATTTGGTTATGAGTTTGTGCCTTGCTTACTGTCCATACACAATCTGTGAATTTTCCGTTGTTAATTTAACCGCTCTTTCCACACCTTGTGAGGTGGGGGGCAGGTAAATGTCTTTATTGTGAATCCTTTTGAGATGAGGCTTCTTAATCAGAGAATTAATTTTTATTTATTGCGGACATTTTGTCCACATCTTGGTAGTTTTTTTGTTATTTCTTTTCACTACGTTTCGGCCAAATTTCACCTCTGGCCTTCTTCAGGTGATTAACCGCGACCTCGGATAGGAATGCTGAGTCTTGAGGAGGTTTACTTGGTCAAAAAGGTGGTGCGATTGACAACAACTATGGAAGGCAGTAATTACTGGGGATACGGTTACAATGTAATTTACAAAGCTTTTTGCTTCGATGTGGGACAAGGCCGAATGAATGGGGCGCCCAATGAGACTCGAACTCACTCGTGTAGGTTTGCTAGTCTAGCTTGCTAACCGTTACACCACCAGAGGTGCCCTGGGGATACGGTTACAATACTCAGCATTCCTATCCGAGGTCGCGGTTAATCACCTGAAGAAGGCCAGAGGTGAAATTTGGCTGAAACGTAGTGAAAATAAACAACAAAAAAACTACCAAGATGAGGACAAAAAGTCCGCAATTAATAAAAAAAAAATATCAGATAAAGAAGCCTCATCTTAAAAGGATTCACAATAAAGACAATTACAAATTCGGTACAGACCCGACTATGGAAGACCAGATAAGGAGAAGAAATAATTGGATTTATAAGACCAAATAATCCAACATTGATCGCCTTTCGGAGCCCGTGGTGCAGCGGATTGAGGCGTTGAGTTTCTACTGTTCCAGATGAGCATTGTCAGTGGTTTCAATTCCAATTCAAGCCAGCCAGAGGTTTACAAGGTCAAAAACGTGGTGCGATAGACAACAACTATGGAAGGCAGTAATTACTGGGGAGACGGTTAAAAGACTCAGCATTCCTATCCGAGGTCGCGGTTAATCACCTGTAGTAGGTCAGAAATGAAATTTGGCCGAAACGTAGTTTATTTATTGCGGACAAAAAGTCCGCAATAAATAAAAAATTAATTCTCGGGGCAGGTAAATTTGGAAATTTCAATTCTGTTCCATTCAGTAGAGATTCTAGGAGTTCATTCCTTGAAAAAAACTCTGCAAGTGTAGGTTCACAAATCCCCCTTTGGGAGAGAGATCAAACAAAGTTGATCAATTTGTGGCTTGCAGCTCATATTTTATAACCTCTCATTGCCACTTCTCCATGATCTTAATTCATATTTTATTGGTAGTAAAGTGTGCATATCAAGTCCTGGATTAAAAAAAAACACGTGAAGATTCATAAAAAGAATTATCCTCTGGTTGGTCCCATTAATCCTGATCGGAATTAAAACCGCGTAGTCATATTTGCTTTAAGTTTTGTAAATCAACAATTGGAATTGAGAGTCACCTGAAAGCTCATGAACAGGAATTAATTATTATGTAATTTGGCATCGCCAAACACAGGTGATTTCGCCTTCCACTCACTGAATGTTCTGCTCGTCGGAAATATCCTGAGATTACGCGAAATTATCTGCCCACTATCTGCCCACATGCTTTTTAAGATCCGGACAACGAATCACACGCTAATCGGAATCGCTGGTTAGCAAGTAGACGAATGCCACTCACAATTTAATAAGTAAAAAAGTCAACTCCCAGAAACAGAGTACAAACACGACTTTTCAAAAACAACATTTAGAATATAAAAAAATGACGTTCAAAGCTTTTACATTCAAAGTTCTCACATGAACGATAAATTCTGTTAGAGACTGTCAGTTACAAGCAAAAGGCTTAGTCTATCTTCTGTCTTCTATACTCAGGGCAGTTTGGAACAAGGCAATCTTAAATGGTAGTTATGTTTGTTTTTCAGAGCGTCGTATTTGGATGGCTTTCTCACTTTCTCTACTCAGGAAATCTTACGGCGGTTATGTTTCTTTTTCTACACAGCGTCGTTTTTGGACGGTTTTCTCAACTCAAGGCTGTTTGGTACAAGGTAAATAAAGCTCAGGGCTTTGGGAGCTACACACCGCATCCCTTTCTACCTTCTCACCTGGTCTGTATGCAGTTCTGTACTATACGGGGACATGTTGTTTTGGTTGATTGTTATTGGAAAAAGGCATCTGAAGTAAATATGTATGAAACGACGCGTACAAAAAGAACATATAAAACAAAGCAGTACAAATTCAAATTAATATATTAACAATACATTTAATGAAATATTTCAAAACATTACTAGTGTTCTAATAAAAGTAAGTAAATTGGCAACCATAGTCGTGGGCGACCAGAAGGCTCCCTTTTCAATAGCTACTACACCAAGATGTAGGGGAGAGCGCTACTCATTTCCCTAGATTGTTCTAATAGTGTTCGTTAAATATTCCTGTGTGTGTGTATGTGTGTGTATGTGACTAACACTAATACTACAAAAAAGGACTATTTAACAAAAGTATCCTATACGTGTTGACTCAGTATTTCTACTGTTTCTTTCTGTGGTTTGACGAAATTTCTGTGTTCGAGGCTGGAAAAAGTCTTGCCGAAAGAGTATAATAAGAAAGAGAATGGTTGCAGAGAGTAAATATTTCGTGGCGATTGACTGCTGGAAGTCAAATGTAAAAAAGAGGAAGAGTGTATTGACTCTGTTAGTCGAAATGGAGAGAGTGAGAGTGTTCTCACTGCAAGTTACAATGGAAAGAGAATGAGTGTTGGAAGATGAGAATATTTATAGAAATCTTTGTCATGCAGTAGGCTCCAAAAACGCGGGATAAAATTGAAGTTGCAGACTAAGTTATGAGCACTAACCACGTGGTTTTCCTGGCCAATAGGTTCCCGAGACTGATTATTTTACCGACGTCCGCCATCTTTGTTTCGGGAACAAGTGGCATAACGGCCATTTTAAAATATAGGAGTGTAAATCCTATAGTACTCGCTCTGTTCTTGTTCTCTATCTCCTTTATTTCTATTATTCCGGTTAATTTATGCGTACTCGTAACTGGGCTTGGGTCGACCTGGGGGTGACTTAAAAAAAACTACCAACCTTCGGCTAAATTTCACGCCGAATTCGACTTCTAAATTTAGCTTAAAAATCGCTTTGAAACCATAACAATAACCTTTTGCTGTCACGCTTTGCTTTTAAAATTCCCTTTGTTATCAACCTAACTCAACCCTTATGACAACTTGCCCTCTAATCAAAGCATTTGCGAAAATCTTTTTCATAAAAACAATTCCAGTGATAAAACAAAACATAGTTTTTTCCTACACTACCCTTCGAAAATCTATTACGTTATTACACATTCGTAATGTATTTCTCTCTTCTTCTAAAATCCACTTCGATTTCTTTCTTTTTTCTATTAACTTTTAACTCAAGACAACACATCAAGCCATTTCAGAATTTAATAAAGATGGATGACCCTGTAGCTTGAGTTTTTGTAGGATGATTTTAGCTGGAGATTTTTGTTGTTGGTAGCGAGGGGGAAGTTTGTTTGTTAGCGAGGATAGGCTGTAACGTATGTGTGTTTACGTTGTGTTGTTTCCTCGCTGATGTTTGTAAGGTCCCTCGCTAATAGTTGTTAGGAAATAAAAGGAGGATGATGAAGAAGTAAGATGGTGATAGTCGAAAGGTGTTTTTATGGATAGTTTTATTTGCAGCATGGAATATTGGGTTTGCTTTTGGTGCTGCAAGACTCGTGAAGGGTTGTGAGTATTGAGACGAAATTGGGTTATGAGAAGTTGAGATGGCAGCGTGTGTCGTCGGACGTGTGAGGGATTGTGTTCGTTGCATTTTGACGAAAGACATGTTGCAGTTGTCGGAATTGAACTTTGGATGTCACCGTGAGTTTCGTGTCTGGTATTCGGGGAGAGTAGGCGTTATCTCCATTAAGGTAGCCCAGAGGTGAATTGAGAGCTAGCGTGTCGAGAGCGGGATTACGCGTCAGATCGACATAGCCAATTTTGGGGTGACATAAAGTTGTGCCTTTGCGAGTGTAAGGAATCTATAAATTAGATGGATTCCCTCGTGTGTCCATTTGCTGCTGCTATACTAGAGCCGCAGTGAGATGTCTGCACTGGGCGGCATTGTCCAGCTAAAAAGCATCGCTATTGAAGAACGGCCAGTGTGACGTCTGCACTAGTCGGCGTTCTCCAGCCAAAGAGAGTGTGTTTGGCAGCTTACAAGATTTGGTGGCCGGAAATGAAGGTCCGGGCTGAATAGGATAAGTCATCCTGATTGGGTGAAATTAAGTGTCGAATTAAATTGCGCACCAAACCAAAATATGAAATTTTCTCTACAACCCTGACCAGTCACATTTAACTGTGACATGCAAAGAGATGCAGTTATGGAGTGCAAAATATTAATTAATTGCAAATTACAATAATTATTATGTTTATTGTCTAAGACTAACAAATACCTTAAACTACTAGTGATAAATTACAAAAATTCTATCGGGTATTTGCTTGGTAACTTTATTTAGCCCCCCCCACTTTAGAGGTACCAGTTACTTTTTTACGATATCAGGTTCTCCCCAAAAAGGGCCTATTCCCCCACCTTTTCGGCATACATGTCCGTCAACTAAACTTTGAGCCTCCCCCACGACATGTCTTCTAAACAAATACTAAACCTTAAAAAGTGTCTTGAATCGCAAAAACTGCAATGCAATGAAATGAAATCATTGTTTATTTGTAAAAAAAATTATTATTTTTTTTTAATACAGTAGACACATTTTAATTGAGAGTATTAGTTAAATTTATGGCGATTCATTAATGGTTTAAAATATCTGAAAATTCTTTATTTTTTTCCACACGGAAATATCTGAATGTTTACTATATCTAACTATTTAACAAAATCCACACAAATAGATAGTTTCAGACAATCTTTCTATTTATACCTGTCAATGATCATCAATCAGTCTAACTCATTACCTATCTCACTATATACAGGTTCGATAAAAACTTGTCAGAATTGTCTTTCATTCCCAGAATTCAACAACACGAAAGAAATTCATTAGATGCAGACGTCACTAGCAGACATTTTTTTTTTCTTCTGAGAGATGACCAAATCAATTGATTGAACTTTTGCTGGTCTAATAAATCGGTACACATCAATCAGTGAAGAAGAAATTTACTTCAATTTAACGCATTGAAATAATTACAGCCTATTAGACATTTCTGAACCGCCAAAGACAAAGTTAAATTGCTAAGTCACTCAGATCATTATCAAGCATCTTTCAGCTGTCTACAATGAAATAATTTATTTTTCGAAAATAAAGCTATTTGGAATTTTCATCATAAGAAAATGTAAGTATTTTTACTTTCTTTTACAGTTTTCTTTTCTCCAGAATATTCTTGGTAAAGAAAAGATTAATGGGAACTAAAGTAATATTTTTAAAACAACAAAAAAGAAAACACAATGGAAGTTTTTATCTTTTAGAAAATAATAAATAAACAAATTAAATCAAGTGACTTTAACTTTTCTTTGAAAATCAGTTTAAAAACATGGCATTAAAATTTAAATTTAAACAAAAACCCAACATTAAGCATGAAAATTACTTTTGTTGTTAATTTTTCTTTTCTTTCCAAATTAAATTATCTGTAACGAATAAATTTGAAACTTGGTAGACTTTATTTAAAGTAACAAAATTGATTTATTCATAGATTTTAAAAGATGAAAACTTCAATGAGTGACAATTTTTCAAAGTATATTTGATTTTGATAGATGAATAATTACAGAAAAACTAAAAAGAACAAAATCACCGAAAGGTAAATCACAAAAAATATCTCCAAAATTTTCAAAGAATTTTTCGACAAAATTTACGAAAATTTCATTAAAATCTTTTTAGTTGTTTTTCCTGTTGTTGTTATATTTGTATTCGCTGGTGAGATTAAATTTTAAAAGTTTTTCTTTCTTTATTCATTTATTTACTCTCGTATTAATTGTTATATTTTTTTGGTATACTAATGCACACATTAATTAGTGACTTCCAGTCTCATTGTGTCCCCTTTATTTGTGGCCTTGTGCCACAAATAAGCTAAGCTTAGTAAATAACTAGTTCCTATTGATATTAACTGTGAGCACTTCTCGTACTCCCATAGTGTACTGGTTTGTAAAATAGACGAGCAAACTATTCATAGTTACTTCAAGTCTCAGTAGGTGCCTCAAACTTCTGACTGCCACAGATAATCTAAGCTTATTAAATAACTATTTTCCTGTCTATTGCTAAGGGTTAAATATGAAAATGTTTTTATCTATTGAGGATTAATATTTCCTTTTTTTCTTATTACTGTCACAATTTTTTAATGTTTAGAAATATATAAAAAAATATATATACGTAAAATAATAATAGTTAATAGCAATAAGAATTAAAATTTAATAAAGAAACTTCATTGGTTTGATGAGTAGAGTGTTTGCCAATGGTCCCGGAGACTGGGGTTTAATCCCAGGTTAAGTCATACCAAAGACTCAAAAAATGGTACTTGATGCCACCTTGCTTCACACGCAGCATTATTAGGTAAGGATCAAGGTAAAGTGGAGCAATCCAGGGAATGGAGTAGCGCCCTCCTCTACACCTCAGTGTAGTAGCTATCGAAAAGGAAGCCTTCGGGTCACCTTCGATTAAGGTCGCTAACTTTACTTACTATCACTTGTTCACTGGGAAGGGCTAGTAGTTTGTAACAACATAAAATATCTGATAGCTAGTGAGACAACTCTTCGAACTAATTAAACAACTGTCGGCAACAGATAAATTATCACTCACATGGTAGGTTCCCATAAATAAACACTCCACTGTTACCTCAATAAAATGCTTGGTAATAAGCACCATAGGTTAAAACAAAAACAAGACTTTGATTTCGAGTAATGCCTATCAGACAAAATGCTTTGCTTTTCTAAAAGGACCTGACAATTTTCTTGAAGAAATCTTAGTTTATGACCCTCAACTCCGTCGAGAAAAACCAAAAGTAAAAAAACCCTAAAGAACATTGAATGGAAAATATCCCTGCTGGATCTGAGTATAAATCCACAGGATTATAATCTACTAAACTCACAGACATCTTGTTTGTTTTGTTTTCTTCCAAGAGATGAACTAAACAAATAAATTGATTGTTTTTTTATCAAATGTCAAGAAATTATTTAAGGATGAGAGTGACTGACTTAACAAATGTTTGTGAAGCAATAAATTGCATCGAGATTGACACTTTGTCGAGCTTTTCAAAAGTAAAGTAAAATATGTTGATTAGGAAAATGGCTTGCTTACTTCAGAAGTTAAGAAAGGGAAAAACATGTATGATTTCCAAACAATTGCTTTTTCAGCTTTAATTTGCCTTTTCCCTCCATTTTTGGCCTTATGCCATGTTTGTAAAAGCTATTACAATAATGTCCCAAAAGAAAAGATAAAGCTTGGAAAAAAATTTAGAATTCTACCTTGTGTGGAAAACGGTGATAATGCATTAAGTAAGAACAATTAATCTGAAAACCCGGAAGAAAATCAAAAATAGGGAAAATTTTTTAATATTTTTGTATTTTTTATATTTGTATTTGCTGGTGAGATGAAATTTTTTAAAGAATTTGTTTATTTATTTTCTGGTTTATTTATGCAGACGTTATTTAGTGAATTCCATTCTCACTGTGTGCCTCATACTTTTGGCCTTGTCACTACTAAGCTAAACTTATTAAATAACTATTTCCTATTGATAGTAACAGTGAGCACTCCCGTAGTGTACTGTTTTTTTTAAAAATAGACTAGCAAACCATAGTAGTAAAAATAATGAAATAATAACAATAGTTAATAGCAATTAAAATTTAATGAAGAAACTTTCTGTCACTTGTTCTCTAGGAAAGGGCACTCGTTTATTAGAGCATAAAATATCTGCTGATAGCTAATGTGACAACTCTTAGAATTAATTAATGGGCTGTAAGCAAAAATAAATTATCAGTCACATGGTAGGCTCTCATAAATAAAAGCTCATCCCTTACCCGAATAAAATGCTTGACAATTAGCATTAAAGGTCAAAGAAAACCCCTTTGATCTCGTTTGATGCCTATCAAACAATATGCTTTGCTTTTCTAAAAAGACCAGAGAATTGTCTGAAAGAAAGGAAAATTTTATTCCCCTCTGTCACTGGTCCTTGTATCTTTGACTTGACTTTCTTTGAATTTTGCAAAGTCAGTTTTGTTTCGAATTCTGAAATGTAAACGTTGGAAAAAAATTAAGTCATAGGATTTAAAATTGAAAATAGCCATGCATGATTTAAGATATAAATCCGCGGGATTATTATCCACTTAAAGACTTTGTGAGTACAAGAAAAAAATTTCTCAAATATTTTAAAAACTAAAAAAAAAAAAAAAAAACGAAACATAAAAACAAATCAAAACAATTCACCTCCGTGAACCTTTCATTGTACAATAACTATTTACAAGTCCCTATTCGGTTTTTACATAAACATATATTTATGTATTTACAAATATTTTTAATGTTTGTGTTTATTTTTATTGTTTTACATTTTTGTCAAAAGCCTAATGACTCTTGTATTCTAATTAACTCTTGAATAAATATTGACTATATGGTATGAGAAGGATTGTTAGCGGCGATTATATATCTGAATCTGTTTAATACAAAATGTATTTATAGTTAAGAGATATCGAATTAAAAATCCGATAACCAAACCCATCTGCTAGAGAATAAGGTTAAAGAAACTGGTTGGTAAATACTTTCTAAATGTATTAAACTTTTTTATTTAGTGATATTATGATTGCTGTTTTCTAAATTGATGGAATCATTTCATATTTTCAAAGATTTTACATATTACATTGATAAAACCTTGGTTTGATGATAAATATGTTAATATTTTCGGATGTTTTCTATTTGGTACCATTCTTTACTAACATCCAACTTGGATAATAATAATTTTATGTCCTTAGATTTTACTGCTATATCATTCCTAATTTTTACTATTCTCATAACAAGTTTCCTGTAACGGATGAAACAATTCCAAAAAATGATCAGATTGAAAAAGTATTATTCATACACTTTGTTTCCGTTGGTGTGTTTGTCAATTCACCTGTCTTATGTTTTTACTCGATGTGCCTTTTCGTGAATTTTACTTTTGAATTTACATATTTGAATAATACTTTTCAATTTTATTTTCATATTCCAATTTTTCATTTGCTTATGGCACTTTTCCATAATAGGTAGAATTCTACATTTTTCCAAGCTTTATCTTTTCTTTTAGGAAATTATTGTAAAAGCTTTTACAAAAATGGCATAAGGCCAAAAATGTGGTAGAAAAAGGCAAATTAAAGCAGAAGAAGCAATAGGGACAAATGAATATAAGACCAACACATTTCTATGAGCTGTTAGAAATAATAATTTACAAAGCTTTTTGCTTCGATGTGGCACAAGGCCGAATGAATGGGGTACCCAATGAGACTCGAACTCACTCGTGTAGGTTTGCTAGTTTAGCTTGCTAACCGTTACACCACCAGAGGTGCCCATGAGCTGTTAGAAATAAATATTCCTTCAATATAATTTTGCAATATAAAACAAAACTAATTATAAAATTTAAATAAATAAATAATAATAAATAATAAATAAATGAATAAATAAAACATCTCGCAAGTCTTCAATTTTATGAATAATTAAAAGGACGTTTTTTATTGGTTGAGAATAAAAAGCTGTCTTTGTATATATATTAATTTGATAAATGAAGAAGCAGACGATTTTTAAAAGACGCTGTCAACAAAAACTTTTCAAAATGGAAAGACATCGCTTTTAAAGGACGTCGATTCAATTAACCAACGTTTCACACACACAAAAAAAGGAATAAAACTTAAGAGAACATGAAAACCTAAGGTAAGTGTTTATTTAATTGTGCCTTTGTTTGGGTTTATATATGTATATAAATACTTGGATATGTGCAATTGAAAATTGACTTAGCTACGTGTTCACTTTTCTTCTAAAAGTGAATACGTAGCTAAGTCAAAAGTAAGTATTAGGTTGGATATAATATAATTTACCAATAGATCTAGCATTGTTCAGAATTCAAATGTTTTTCCACTTTTTTAAATACTGAAGAAGTAAGCCATCTGCCTTAACAACATTTTTAATTTATTTTCGAATAGATTGACAAAATGTCCTCGATGAGATTTTTGCTTCACAAATATTCAAGTCACTCTCATGCTTATATAATTTCCTGAAATTTGTAAAAAAGCAAAAATAAAATCTCATGTAGAACTGAAACACTTATTAACCTCTAAACAACTGTCAAATCTTTAAAATAAGTGTCTTGCATCGGCCAAAAACTGCAAAGAAATGAAATTGTTTATTTGTTAATTTTTTTTTAATACAGTAGACACATTTTAATTACGAAAGAGTATTAGTTGAAATTATGATAATTCATTAATGCTTTAAAATACATCACAAGTTCCACACAAGTTGATGGTTTTAATCTTATTCACTCATTATGTAGGTATGTATCATTATTATTTCTGACAATCTTTCTATTTTTTATATCACTCACTGATTATCGATCAATCTAACTCATTACCTATCTCATTATCTTCAGGTTCGATAAAAACTTGTCAGAATTGTCTATTCATTCCAAGAATTCAACGATAACCCTGAAAGCATTAAGAGAGAATTTCCTAAGAAGCAGACGAAACTTGCAGACATCTTGTTTTTTTTTGTTATGTTCGGTTTTCCTTCTGAGAGATCAACAAAGTAAATTGCCTGTACGTTTGCTGGTCAAATAAATCAGATCCACATCCATCAGTGAAGAAGAAATTTACTTCAACTTAACGCATAGGAATAATTACAGTCTATTAGATAGTTTTAAATAGCTCAAGACAAAATTAAATTGCGAAATCACTCAGATCATCACCATATCAAGCATTTTTCAGCTGCTAACAAAGAAATAATTTATTTTTCGAAAAGAAATTTGCTCGGAATTTTCATTCTTAGTAAATGTAAGTATTTTTTACTTAATTTCACAGTTTTCATTTTTTACAAATACAATATTTTGGAAAGAGAACATTGATGGAAAATAAATTAATATTTTTAATAACAACAACAACAAAAAAAACAACATAATTTTTTATTTTTGAAAATGATAAATAAATGCGAATTAAATCAAGTCACTTAAACTTTTCTTTGAAAACCAATTTAAAGAATGTGTTATTAAAATTTAAACAAAAACAAAACAGTAAACATAAAAATATTTTTTACGTTGCTTGTAATTTTTCTTTTCTTTCCAAATTAAATCATTTGTAAAGAACAAACTCGAAACCAGGTAAATTCTATTGTAAGTAACAAAGATTTATTCAGTGATTTTTAAATGAAAACTTCAATGTGTGAAAATAATCCTTAAAAAATCATTACATAAAAATTGGCCCAGGGTAAATCACATGAATAATAAAAGAAAAATAAATAAAAAATAAATTTCCACCGAAGTTTTCAATAAAGAATTTTTTCCGATACAATTATAGGAACTTTCATTAAAATATGTTTTGTTATATTTGCATTTACTGGTGAGATTAAATTTTAAAAGTTTTTATTTATTTACTTACTTAGACGTCAAATGTTACATTTTCTTGTATATCACTGCAGACGTTAATTAGTGAGTTTGAGTCTCACTGGGTGCCCCATACTTCTGGCATTGTCCCATGACTAAGCTTAGCTTTCAAAATAAGTAGCTCCTATTATAAGTAACTGTGGGCACCTCCAGTCATGTACTGGTTTGTAAAATAGGCTACCAAACCATTAATAATGAGCTTGAGTCTCAGTGGGTACCCCATACTTTTGGCCTTGTATATCAAATCTAAGCTGGGGAAATAAATATTCTTAATGCCCATTGTTTAAAGGATGAACATAATTGTGTTTTTATCGATTGGGAATGAATATTACAATTTTTTTCTTGTTACATTAACTTAAAAAATGTATTGTAAAATCATTTCGGGTCATGCCAACTTCCGTCCCTTTTGCTAATATTAATTATTCATTAAGCTTTATAAGATGTAGCACAAAACCTGATGGAGCACCCAATGAGACTTGAACGGTTCTTCGAAGGCTTATCCCTCCTTTTTTCCCCTGCCTCATTTCACTGTTTTCTTCGTGTTACGTTATATCCTCCATTCAATAAGCTCTGTTTTTTTTCTCTTTTAGGTTTGGTTTGGTGGGTTTTATGGCATATCAACCTTTGTAGGTTATTTAACGCCAAATCCATTTTTATGTAAATAATCTGTTCTATTTAAAACAATTCAGTTTAGCATAAGTACACAGTTTAATTGTCAAAAACATTTCTATTTCAAACTATTCAGGCAGTTATATATAACAATTCAGTTTAGTGTAAATACAGTTTTAATGTCGAAAAACAGTTCTATTTCAAATAATTCAGTTAAGCATAAGCACGCAGTTTAAATGTAAGTCCTGTTTAATTGTCAAAAACATTTCTATTTCAAGCTATTCAGTTTACTCAAACAATTCATTTTAGCATAAGTATGCTGTTAGTTCTATTTAACCCAAAGATAGAACCCTTATCAGGTGCTACCACTCTGGGCCAGAGTGGACATGGGAGCGATGGCAATGAAGGGGTACTCCGTATTCCCCAAAGATCCAGCACTGCTGGAACCTCATCATCTGATTGTTTGGTGTGATATCCAGGACACTTGTCGGGGGGGTCTTACCCCTCTGCAGAGGTGCAGTCAGTGTATTCTACAGCCCCAGCTGACTGGGCAATACACAGAGTTAAATGTCAAACAGTTTTATTTCAGATAGTTCAGCATAAGTACACAGTTTAGACGCCAAAACAGTTCTATTTCGAGCAATTCAGTTCAGTACTAGTATGCAGTTCCAATGTCAAAACAGTTCTGTTTTAAACAATTCAGTTTAGCATAAATATGCAGTTTAAATGCAAAAATCAGTATAGTGAAAGAAGCACGGTTTAGTTCTATTTAACCCATAGATAGGACCCTTATCAGGTGCTACCACTCTGGGTCAGAGTGGACCTGGGAGCGATGGCAATGAAGGGGTACTCCGAATTCCTGGAAACTCGCCATCAGATTGTTTAGTTTTATATCCAGGACACTCGTTGGGGGGGTGTCTTACCCTTCGGCAGAGAAGCAGTCGGTGTATCCTACAGCCCAAGCCGACTTTTAGGAATTACTTATCTCTGCGAATTGGTATAAAAGTCTCATCGTTATTAAGCAAACCTAGACATAAATTAGTTCTTTTTATCCGAGAAGAATATTGAATATTCTCATAAATAGAAACTTGATTCAAAATAAGTTTTTATATGATCATATTTTGTGCTTAAAAAACAGTATGTTATAAAAATTTTGAGATTACCTTCAATTCTACTTATGAAGTCTCAGTAATAATGAAGTTTAATGTTCGTAAGCATTTATATAATTCCTAAGGTAAATTAATATGCTAAGTTTACCGAAATTTGAAAAACAAAATGGGAAACAAAAAGTTACTTTCGAATTAGAATTTAAAAAATCGTTTCTGTAAATAAAGATGTGTTCTTCCACCCAAAATGAACGCGAGGTAAGACTGGATATACGTGTGACAACGCGACATTTATTCTAAGCTGTGTGTGTGTGAGAGTGAGAGAGAGAGAGCATGTCTGTGTGTGTATGTCAGTGTGAGTATGTGCATGTGTGTTTCTCTGTGTGTGTGTGTGTGTGTGTGTGTGTGTGTGTGAGAGAGAGAGGAGAAATAATATGAAATAGATTATGATGTGTCAAAACATTCAGTCACCCTGTCGACAGGGCTTAGAAATCCTTGTACTCTATTCCTTGCTGAACAGTACCCACCCCACCTCCCAAATAAAAGAGGTGACCTGGATATGACATCAAAGTGCATCCGTTCCTGAGATTTCCATTATGGGGAGTGTAGACTACCCCTTCGTAGACAGTCTACTCTGACTCGGAGTGGTATTACTTGTTTGACTTTCATCTATGTATCATATAGATTTATTTGAAAATTATGTGTATTAGATTGGAATACTAGATACCACGTAACGCTGTGTAAATTATTTGTATCAAGAATAGTTCCTTGAAGCTATAATTGCTTATTAAGGATTATTATTATTTGTTACTTGAAACTATATAATTGCAAACAGATGAATATTATTAATTAGGAATAGTTACATGAAACCATGTAGTTGTGTATAAATTACTGGTATTAGACAGGAATATTTTACATTATACAATTGTGCAAATTATTTCTATTAGATAGAAATACTTGATATCATATAACCGTGTGGCAACCCCCCACAAAACGCTTGCAAAACAACCAAACATAAAATAGAAATATAATATTAAGCACAAGTTTTTCTCGTGTCCATGTATAAAATAACCCTAGACAGGTTGACATGCCATTAATGCAAACCAATCGACCAAAACATTCAAGGAATACTATATTTCCAAGGAAAAAAAAAAAAGATCATAATAAATAAAATTACCTGTCTTGAAAATAATGACAAAAATTGCCAAAGGAAAGCCATTTGCCAAAGAATTTAAGTTTTTTTAAAAAAAAGAAAAGATTAAAGTATATCATAAAAATCTATTTTTATACAAAAATACAATATTTTGCTATTAGTTTGTCAATGATATCCAGACAGATTTCTGATTAACTGAATTATTAATTATTGCATATTAAGTTAACCTTTCACTTTTAAAATTCATCTTACTGCTACATTGATGTTGATTGATAAAACTTGTATTATGCATGTAATTTATCAAGTATGCATTTAGTTGTGTTTTGGTGAGAAAATAGACTTGCATTCTGTCTCAAACAAGATGGTGTCATAGGGTCTTACAATCATTTTGCTTTGGTTTATATCACAGATATTATGTGAAGAAGAAAGCAAAAACAAATCCAGTGGATGGATAAATATTGATATCTTTGAAACATAGAAGCATGATATTGTATATTCACATTACACTCTAATGTTCATTATTTATTATAAATTCTTCATATCTTCGACAGTGAATGACGAGCCAAAAAACAATATAGTCACTCTTATGATCCCTCCCACAAGACAAGAGCCATAAGCTGCAACTGACAGATTTAACAGTATCCCTTGAAAAATTGCTAAATAGTTACTTGCTATGGCTGACTGTTACATAACCCAAGAAGAGTGCTTTTAATATTGAAGGTAGCATGATGTTTGGTTTGGTTTGGTGGGTTTTATGGCATATCAACCTTTGTAGGTTATTTAACGCTAAATCCATTTTTATGTAAATTATCTGTTCTATTTCAAACAGTTCAGTTTAGCATAAGTACACAGTTTAATTGTCAAAAACATTTCCATTTCAAAATATTCAAGCAGTTATATGTAATAATTCAGTTAGGTGTAAATACAGTTTTAATGTCGAAAAACAGTTCTATTTCAAATAATTCAGTTAAGCATAAGCATGCAGTTTAAGTGTAAGTACGGTTTAATTGTCAAAAACGTTTCTATTTCAAGCTATTCAGTTTACTCAATTCATTTTAGCATAAGTATGCTGTTAGTTCTATTTAACCCAGAGATAGGGCCCTATCAGGTGCTACCACTCCGGGCCAGAGTGGACCTGGGAGCGATGGCAATGAAGGGGTACTCCGCATTCCCCAAAACTCCAGCACTGCTGGAACCTCACCATCAGATTGTTTAGTGTCATATCCAGGACACTCGTTAGGGTGGTTTTACTCCTCTGCAGAGGTGCAGTCAGTGTATTCCACATCCCCAGCTGACTGGGCAATACACAGATTTAAATGTCAGACAGTTTTATTTCAGATAATTCAGTTCAGCATAAGTACACAGTTTAGACGCCAAAACAGTTCTATTTCGAGCAATTCAGTTCAGTACTAGTACGCAGTTCCAATGTCAAAACAGTTCTGTTTTAAACAATTCAGTTTAGCATAAATATGCAGTTTAAATGCAAAATTCAGTATAGTGAAAGAAGCATGGTTTAGTTCTATTTAACCCATAGATAGGACCCTTATCAGGTGCTATCACTCTGGGTCAGAGTGGACCTGGGAGCAATGGCAATGAAGGGGTACTCCGCATTCCCCAAAGCTCCAGCATTGCTGGAACCTCACCATCAGATTGTTTAGTGTCATAAGCATGATGTTTATGAAAATCTAATCACACGCGCTCACATAGCAATCTTTAGAATAAGAAAGATTTTCCGATTTGACAGCAATCTACTTAAGACACTGAATTACCTGGTTCATGTTACACACCATATTGACCAGAACGTAATTAAACACAAGCCACTATAGCATTTGATATCATATGTGAATATTAAGCCAAGGAAGGACACTGAAAGTAAAAAAAAAAGCAGGTACAAAACCATATTGATAGATACATTATGCACTGAATGTACAATGGGATTCGCAGAAAAAAAACTTCAGTAAACCAGTTTCTAAAGTCAAAGGCAAAAGAAAGCTGAACAAAGCATAAAATGCAGACAAGAATGGCAAGAGATTGTGGTAGAACTAGTCCAAACAAGAGCAGTAGCCTGGTCTTCAGACAATTGGGTAGCCTCAGTTGACTAAAAATCACAACACATGTGACTAGCAGCCCTTTCTCAGTATACCTCTAGTCAACTCGTTCGTTCTGTCAGTCAAAAAAAAAAGCAGTCTGCAAAGAACAACAACCACCCGCTCCTGCTGCTGCTGGCATGCTCTTTTATGCAAGCTCCTGCATATAGAAATTTACATGCATTGTAGATTTCTTCTCATGAGAGATGAGATCGGCCCATTATAACTTCTGCCTCCAGAAGTGAACATATTTTCTAGTGCTTGACACACAAGGCATAGTCTTACATGCTTTGATCCAGGAGGTAAGTTTCTTCTCTCACTACAGAGATATATTATGGGGATCATGAAAGTTGGAACATAAGAACTCAGTAGTGTAAGGTAAATACTCCAACGCTGATACATAGACAATAAAAGAAGCAACTATGGATAATATTCAGCATGTAGATGACATGTAAGTATCCTATGTAATAAAAAAAAGCAAGAGATAATTATATATATATATATATATAATAAAAAGGTTAAAACTGAAGACAATATAGAAATAAAATGTCTTTCTCACCTACTCTCAAAAAAGGAAATAAGATATTTGTATTTCTTTAAAAAAGTGGTTGATATTATACCTGTAGAAGATATAGCAACTGTATTTATTACCTGACCCTTAAAAAAATGGGGAGGACTGGGCCAGATAATAATAATTTAAAAAAAGATATGTCATTTTTCATTAACAGCAGTCAGTTAGGACTACTATCTACTTGAAATGTTTATTCTTCTGTACTACATAAATTAATTTTGCTTGACATTGTGTATTTAGTTGCTATTTATTTATTCATTTGTTTTTATGCCTCCTTGGCCATGTCTTCCATCTTCTCACATAAACCTTAAGATAAAGGAAAGAGACTCTTTGCACAGAAAATCTATATGCAGTTGCAAATCCGTTTATAAATTGAACTGATATTTCCCAAAAATGCCTTCTTGTTTTCTTTTTCTTAGCATTTTTTATGAAATCATCCAATTTAATCTTTTGTCTACTCTATTGCTGTTTTTTATTATATTAGGCATTTTGTTTCAAAAATATATTAGCCAAGAAATTCCGCTTGTTTAGTTGACTTAATTTTTAACATCTGTCTTGATAGTAAATTTAATTTGTGAGGAAAAATCTTGAAAAAATCTATCCCATAATTAGAAATTCCACAAATTATTTTAAAAGTTTCAATTAGATCACCTCTCATTATTCTTTTTAGTGGTGAATCCTCATTTCTCTAATCCCTCTATAATTAATCCTTACCTGTTTTATTTTTAATTTTTTATTTATTCATCTCATCTTTATTATTGCTGCAATCACAATGTTACAATGCTGGAACCTGTGTACAGTAATCTGTATAAGGTCATATTATGGTTTTATATATTTCTAAAGCAAAATTTGCTTCCCTTGAAATGAAATTCACCATCTAGCTAATCATTCCATTTGCCTTTGATACAACTAAGAAAATATGAATGTCACCTTTAAATGAAGGATTAAAGTCAATTGTTACATTGCATTCCAGGTTTACTTTTTTGATTTCCCTGTTGCTTAATTTCTATTCAACAATGATGGCCCCAGTACTGAACCCTGAGGAATACTAGGGGTATATTCTGTGTTTTAGAATTATTGTTACCAATTTTGACTTTTATACTTCTATGTAATAAAAAATAACTTACAATATTTGATATTATTTTAGAACCACCCAATTTTTTTCATTTTCCCAAGTAAACTATGATGAGATACTGTATAAAATGCCTTTTTAAAATCTGAAAATATATTATCCTCAGATTCCCTTTCCATCTTATAATCACTATATTCCAAAATTTTAGACAATGAAGATTTACTATTGAAGAAACCTTCTTAATTATAACTTATATCATCCTTGATAAAATTTAATGTGATATGTAACTAATTTTCAGAAACCTTACACAAAGATATGTGGAACCTAGAATTTGTAATGTTTAGAAATACATAAATATAGATACATAAAGAAAGAAAAAATAATAATAGTTAATAACAATAAGAATTGAATTTAAATAAAGACACTTGCCATAACTTGTTCTCAATAAAATACAAGAAAATTTGCACTATATGTCAAAGAAAAACTCTTTGATCTCTTGTGATGCCTATCAGACAAAAGACCTAGCTATTTGTTTAAAAAGGACTTAAATTATTTGAAATAAATCTTGATATATGACCACCTGTCATGGTCCTTGTATCTTTGATTTTCTTTTGCAAAGTAAGTTGTCTTGACTTTATACATGTAAACACCCTCCCCCCCCAAAGGAAAATAAAATACGAAGGTTTTTAAATTTAAAATAGCCCTGCATGATCTGAAATATAAATCCACAGGATTATTAGCCACTAAATGAATTTGTGATTACAAGACAAAATTTTCTAAAACAAACTCATTTTAAAAACTAAAAAAAAAAAACACATTCACCTCTGTCTGTGAACCTTTCATTGTAAAATAACTATTTATAATCCCTATTCTTTTTTTTTCTCACATAAAACATTTATATATTTACAATTTCTTTTATATTT